>OW121742.1:121393006-121993006 GCA_933228675.1 Stomorhina lunata | reverse complement strand
TGGAACTGAACTGGAACTGAACTGGAACTGAACTGGAACTGAACTGGAACTGAACTGGAACTGAACTGGAACTGAACTGGAACTGAACTGGAACTGAACTGGAACTGAACTGGAACTGAACTGGAACTGAACTGGAACTGAACTGGAACTGAACTGGAACTGAACTGGAACTGAACTGGAACTGAACTGGAACTGGAACTGAACTGGAACTGAACTGGAACTGAACTGGAACTGAACTGGAACTGAACTGGAACTGGAACTGAACTGGAACTGAACTAGAACTGAACTGGAATTGAACTAGAACTGAATTGAAGTTGAACCGGAACTGAACTGTAAATGATATAAAAAGACTATGGTAGTATGGGAAGAAGTATTCTTCAAAGTCGTTTTGACTTAATTTTTTCTTTATTTTAATTGTTTAATTAAATATGTTATTTTTTATTGGTATTTTTTTTATTTCTCCATTATGTTCGCGTAAATACTTTTCATAGTTTGTATGGCATAATTAACATGTAATAAATATGAACAAACTATTTGTATATACTATGTATGTATGTATGTACGTATGTTGCAATAATTGTTAATGTATTTAAAACAAGTTACACACACATGCCCAAATGTGTTTATAAATTTTTAAATATATTGTTAATGATAAAGAAAGGTGTAATAAATTAAAATTAATATGAAAATAAAAATTTTTAACCACAAATCATTTTGTGTGCACAAGAGCCAGGACATTTTTTGCAGATGTGCATAATGATCATAAAGCCAGGACTAACCGCGTGGGAATGAAAAATATTTAATTATAAAATTTAATGTTCTTTTTTTAAATTTATAAAAAAATAGAAACAGAAAATTTAAAACATATTTTTTGTTTTAGGTTTTATTTTGAAGTCTCTTGTCCTTATGTTTTTGCCTGATTAAGTATTTTTTCCAGTTTTAAAAAAGCTTTATTGAGGAAAGGGTATATTCAACTTGTTACTCTTTGATTTCTTTCATTTTTTATTACTTTTCAAGATAAATCTGCTACTATTTCAATTGACTTTTGTTAGAACTTTTATGCCAATACTTAATACTTCATCCAGGTTACTTTGCTTTCAAGTCTATCTCTTTGAAAATCTTTCTTTTTGTTTTACTTTTGTAAATTGTTGCGAGAAAAAAAAGTCCTTCTAGGTTTGTTAATTACTTTGACTTTCAACTACCTGTCATTTACTTACTTTGTTGTTGTTGCTGCTGCTTCTGCTGTTCAGAGATACTTAACAATCAAATATGCACTGCAATTGCACTTGTTGTTGTAGTGGTGAAATGCTTAAAGGATGCATTTCAAAAACAGGATAATAAAAAAGCTCCATTGCAAGTTGTTTGCAGTTTTTTTACACATTCCTTTCCACCCATCATCTGCCTACAAGAAATACTGACTGACTCTTTCCCTTTCTATCAATTGCATTCATTAACTTTGATGTTGGAGAAGTATTAATTATAAAAAAAAGAACCACAAGTGGTTTATTTTAATTTAAATAAACAATTTTCTTCTGGGAAAATGATAAGAGTTTGAAATGAATGGAAAAGGGATATACTCCACAAATTGCATCTCGAAAAAGATCCAGATGCTTCTAGGATTCAGTTCTCGATTAAAATTTTAAGTTAAAAAATTTCCTATAAAAATACTAGTTTGTTAAAAATTTCCTATAAAAATAACAAATTTTTGAAAAATCTGCCATAAAAATGAACCACTTTTGAAAAATTTCCTAAAAAAATAAGAAATTTTTGAAAAATTTCCTAAAAAAATAAGAAATTTTTGAAAACTTCCCTATTAAAATAAGAAATTTTTGAAAAATTTCCTAAAAAAATTCCTATAAAAATAGGAAATTTTTTAAAAAATTTCCTATAAAAATAAGACATTTTTGAAAAATTTTCTATAAAAATAGGAAATTTTTGAAAAATTTCCTATAAAAATAGGAAATTTTTGAAAAATTTCCTATAATAATAGGAAATTTTCGAAAATTTTCCTATAAAAATAGGAAATTTTTGAAAATTTTCCTATAAAAATAGGAAATTTTTGAAAATTTTCCTATAAAAATTGGAAATTTTTGAAAAATTTCCTATAAAAATAAGAAATTTTTGAAAAATTTCCTATAAAAATAAGAAATTTTTGAAAAATTTCCTATAAACATAAGAAATTTTTGAAAAATTTCCTATAAAAACAAGAAATTTTTGAAAAATTTTCTATAAAAATAAGAAATTTTTGAAAAATTTCCTATAAAAATAAGAAATTTTTGAAAAATTTCCTATAAAAGTAAGAAATGTTTAAAAAATTTCCTATAAAAATAAGAAATTTTTGAAAAATTTCCTATAAAAATAAGAAATTTTTGAAAAATTTCCTATAAAAATAAGAAATTTTTGAAAAATTTTCTATAAAAATAAGAAATTTTTAAAAAATTGCCTATAAGAATAAAAAACTTGTTGAAAAATTTATATCAAAATAAGAATTTTTTGAAAAATTTCCTATAAAAATAGGAAATTTTTGAAAAATTTCCTATAAAAATAAGAAATTTTTGAAAAATTTCTTATAAAAATAAGAAATTTTTGAAAAATTTCCTATAGAACTAAGAAATTTTTGAAAAATTTCCTAAAAAAATAAGAAATTTTTGTAAAAATTTCCTCTTAAAAATAAGAAACTTTTAAAAAATTTCATATAAAAATAAGAAATTTTTGGATGTACTTTTTGATTAGATTCTTCATTTAATTCTTAATTCAGTCCCCAAAAAACTTTTAGTGTCAGGTTTGGTCCTAAGTCAGTTTAAAGGTTCAGTTTAAGTCGGAACTTTAAATCCAAACCAATTAATTTCCTGAAAATTTCAATATTTTACAAAAATTCGTAATCTTATCTAAATCTACTACATCAATTTGCCCCTTCAAATATCTCATATAATATACCACAATTTATACAGATTCTTAGTAAAATAAATAAATGTTTAATCATTAATTTTTAGTGTGAGTCTTATAAGACGATGATAAGCTTATGCCAGGCTAACACGATTGACTGACTAAATGTAAAGCACAGGCAGGCAGGCTCAATCATTCTATTGTGTGTCTAAGATATTCCCAACACCAAAAACAAAAGGAAGCCTAAAAAAGGAAAATGTTATCTAAAAAACTCACACATCCAAGGCAAAAGTACAAAAGCAGGAAAGAAAGTTAAGGATGTTGTATCCTGGCAGAATTGACTTATTCTTAAAACAATATTTTTGCAATAAAATTACATTAAAATGAACAGAGAGAAAACACTAGTTATTACTTTTTACAGCAACATGTGTTGTTTTTAAAGGGAAGGGGTCCTGAACAGGCGCTCAATAATTTTCTCTAAGTCCTGGGGAGTTAGAGTAAGGAGGTATTGACTGGGTATGTCTGCTTCCACCGAGCACCTCTTTTGTGGTGTTTTATTTTATATTGTCTTTAATTTTGATTTTAATTTGTAGTAAAATATTTACATAATCACTTTATGACATTATGTTACTTTAAATAAACAAACACATATGAAATCAACACTCACACACACACACACACACACATGAAAACACATATTCGTTGCAACCAAAATAAAATCTAAACTCCTGCCATTAAGGATTTAATTTTTTTTCTTCATTTTGTTGCCTTTCATTTCTTTTCATTCATAAATGATTTGTATAAGTCTGGGTGTTCATAAAAGCCCAGCAGTTCGAAGTTAAAGGTATGTCTCCAATACATAAACCAATAGAATATAAATAAAAACATTTTTTAAAATTTCCTGTTTTTCCATTTTTTTAACATTCTTATAAAAATAAGAAATTTTTGAAATTTTTCCCATAAAAATAAGAAATTTTTGAAATTTTTCCCATAAAAATAAGAAATTTTTGAAAATTTTCCTTTAAAAATAAGAAATTTTTGAAAAATTTCCTATAAAAATTAGAAATTTTTGAAAAATTTCCTATAAAAATAAGAAATTTTTAAAAAATTTTCTATAAAAATAATACATTTTTGAAAAATTTCCTATTAAAATAGAAAATTTTTGAAAAATTTCCTATAAAAAAATAAAAAAATTTGAAAAAATTTCCTATAGAAATAAGAAATTTTTGAAAAATTTCCTATACAAATAAGGAATTTAAAAAAAAAATCTAAAAAATAAGATATTTTTGAAAAATTTCTTATTTTTATGGGAAATTTTTCAGAAATTTCTTATTTTTATAGGAAATTTTTCAAAAATTTCTTATTTTTATAGGAAATTTTTCAAAAATTTCTTATTTTTATAGGAAATTTTTCAAAAATTTCTTATTTTTATAGGAAATTTTTCAAAAATTTCTTATTTTTATAGGAAATTTTTCAAAAATTTCTTATTTTTATAGGAAATTTTTCAAAAATTTCTTATTTTTATAGGAAATTTTTCAAAAATTTCTTATTTTTATAGGAAATTTTTTTAAAAATTTCTTATTTTTATAGGAAATTTTTCAAAAAATTCTTATTTTTATAGGAAATTTTTCAAAAATTTCTTATTTTTATAGGAAATTTTTCAAAAATTTCTTATTTTTATAGAAAATTTTTCAAAAATTTCTTACTTTAATAGGAAATTTTTTAAAAATTTCTTATTTTTATATGAAATTTTTCAAAAATTTTATATTTTTATAGGAATTTTTTTTTCGAAAATTTCTTATTTTTTATAGGAAATTGTTCAAAAATTTCTTATTTTTATAAGAAAATTTTCAAAATTTTCTTATTTTTATAGGAAATTTTTCAAAAATTTCTGATTTTTATAGGAAATTTTTCAAAAATTTCTGATTTTATAGGAAATTGTTAAAAAATTTCTTATTTTTATAGGAAATGTTTCAAAAATTTCCTTGTTTTATAATAAATTTTTCCAAAATTTCTTATTTTTATAGGAAATTTTCTGTGTTACAATAAATGAACTATGTGTTACAATAAATGGCTGATGATTGGATTATGACTAAACTATGACCGGAATTTCGCTCAACTAGAGGCAATCTATTATTTGGAACTGTTGGGTTTCTGTTTAGATGTTTGTGTAGTTGTTTATAAAACATCCATCCCTTCTTGCCTTATTCGTATGTATTTGAGCTCTTTTGTCTGTGTGTGTGTGTAAATTTTTATTTAGTTTTAATGAAAATTTATGAACATTTAAAAAAATTATGCTTTTTTTTCTAACTTTATGCTCATCATCGTGATTTTAATTCATATATTTTTTTTTGTTTGTATGAATTTCTTATAATGTCTGCAACATATGTTGCTGTCAGTTAGTTTGTCTGGAGCTTCTTCCTTTCTACTTCTGGGTATAGAAAGGATTTTTGCAAGTACAGGCATGTGTGTGTGTAAAGCTTAGGTATGAACTTAAGTTTATAAAATAGCAGGAATTTTTATTTAATCCCTAAACTCTGCTATTTTTGTTATCTCCCCTGTTTCATTTATTTTTTTGTTGCTTCAAATGTGAATATTTTTGATTGTTTTTTTGAAAAATTTAAATATTTTTTTTATTATCCTTAGAGATTTTGGTTTATGAAAATTATACATATCGTTCCTTTTTTTATTGAAACGTGTGTTAGAAATTAAATATTAATGAAACCCAAGGTGTTTTTGTATTGCGTATGTTTTTTCATTTTTTTTTCTATATATCAACACTTGGGTTTTAACTGTCAATATGGATTTGTGGTTTTAAATTGTAATAAAATTAAAATAAAAATGGTTTTATAAGGAAATTGTATTTTAATAGACTGATTATATAGGATCAGTCTAGTCAATGAAGCAACAATCACACAAATTTGTTCAAAAGGGAAAAATAGAGAAATTTTTATAACAAAATAAGAAATTTTTGAAAAATTTTTCCACAAAAATAGGAAATTTTTGAAAAATTTCCTTTCAAAATAGGAAATTTTTGAAAAATTTTCTATAAAAATAGGAAATTTTTTAAAAATTTTGAAAAGTTTTTGAGAAATTTCCTATAAAAATAGGAAATTTTTGAGAAATTTCCTATAAAAATAGGAAATTTTTGAGAAATTTCCTATAAAAATAGGAAATTTTTGAGAAATTTCCTATAAAAATAGGAAATTTTTGAAAAATTTCCTATAAAAATAGGAAATTTTTGAGAAATTTCCTATAAAAATAGGAAATTTTTGAAAAATTTCTTATAAAAATAGGAAATTTTTGAAAAATTTCCTATAAAAATAGGAAATTTTTGAAAAATTTCCTGTAAAAATAGGAAATTTTTGAAAAATTTCCTATAAAAATAGGAAATTTTTGAAAAATTTCCTATAAAAATAGGAAATTTTTGAAAAATTTCCTATAAAAATAGGAAATTTTTGAAAAATTTCCTATAAAAATAGGAAATTTTTGAAAAATTTCCTATAAAAATAGGAAATTTTTGAAAAATTTCCTATAAAAATAGGAAATTTTTGAAAAATTTCCTATAAAAATAGGAAATTTTTGAAAAATTTCCTATAAAAATAGGAAATTTTTGAAAAATTTCCTATAAAAATAGGAAATTTTTGAAAAATTTCCTATAAAAATAGGAAATTTTTGAAAAATTTCCTATAAAAATAGGAAATTTTTGAAAAATTTCCTATAAAAATAGGAAATTTTTGAAAAATTTCCTATAAAAATAGGAAATTTTTGAAAAATTTCCTATAAAAATAGGAAATTTTTGAAAAATTTCCTATAAAAATAGGAAATTTTTGAAAAATTTCCTATAAAAATAGGAAATTTTTGAAAAATTTCCTATAAAAATAGGAAATTTTTGAAAAATTTCCTATAAAAATAGGAAATTTTTGAAAAATTTCCTATAAAAATAGGAAATTTTTGAAAAATTTCCTATAAAAATAGGAAATTTTTGAAAATTTTCCTATAAAAATAGGAAATTTTTGAAAAATTTCCTATAAAAATAGGACATTTTTGAAAAATTTCCTATAAAAATAGGACATTTTTGAAAAATTTCCTATAAAAATAGGAAATTTTTGAAAAATTTCCTATAAAAATAGGAAATTTTTGAAAAATTTCCTATAAAAATAGGAAATTTTTGAAAAATTTCCTATAAAAATAGGAAATTTTTGAAAAATTTCCTATAAAAATAGGAAATTTTTGAAAAATTTCCTATAAAAATAGGAAATTTTTGAAAAATTTCCTATAAAAATAGGAAATTTTTGAAAAATTTCCTATAAAAATAGGAAATTTTTGAAAAATTTCCTATAAAAATAGGAAATTTTTGAAAAATTTCCTATAAAAATAGGAAATTTTTGAAAAATTTCCTATAAAAATAGGAAATTTTTGAAAAATTTCCTATAAAAATAGGAAATTTTTGAAAAATTTCCTATAAAAATAGGAAATTTTTGAAAAATTTCCTATAAAAATAGGAAATTTTTGAAAAATTTCCTATAAAAATAGGAAATTTTTGAAAATTATCTATAAAAATAGGAAATTTTTGAAAAATTTCCTATAAAAATAGGAAATTTTTGAAAAATTTCCTATAAAAATAGGAAATTTTTGAAAAATTTCCTATAAAAATAGGAAATTTTTGAAAAATTTCCTATAAAAATAGGAAATTTTTTCAAAAATAAAAATTTCCTATAAAAATAGGAAATTTTTGAAAAATTTCCTATAAAAATAGGAAATTTTTGAAAAATTTCCTATAAAAATAGGACATTTTTGAAAAATTTCCTATAAAAATAGGACATTTTTGAAAAATTTCCTATAAAAATAGGAAATTTTTGAAAAATTTCCTATAAAAATAGGAAATTTTTGAAAAATTTCCTATAAAAATAGGAAATTTTTGAAAAATTTCCTATAAAAATAGGAAATTTTTGAAAAATTTCCTATAAAAATAGGAAATTTTTGAAAAATTTCCTATAAAAATAGGAAATTTTTGAAAAATTTCCTATAAAAATAGGAAATTTTTGAAAAATTTCCTATAAAAATAGGAAATTTTTGAAAAATTTCCTATAAAAATAGGAAATTTTTGAAAAATTTCCTATAAAAATAGGAAATTTTTGAAAAATTTCCTATAAAAATAGGAAATTTTTGAAAAATTTCCTATAAAAATAGGAAATTTTTGAAAAATTTCCTATAAAAATAGGAAATTTTTGAAAAATTTCCTATAAAAATAGGAAATTTTTGAAAAATTTCCTATAAAAATAGGAAATTTTTGAAAATTATCTATAAAAATGGGAAATTTTTGAAAAATTTCCTATAAAAATAGGAAATTTTTGAAAAATTTCCTATAAAAATAGGAAAGTTTTGAAAAATTTCCTATAAAAATAGGAAAGTTTTGAAAAATTTCCTATAAAAATAGGAAATTTTTGAAAAATTTCCTATAAAAATAGGAAATTTTTGAAAAATTTCCTATAAAAATAGGAAATTTTTGAAAAATTTCCTATAAAAATAGGAAATTTTTGAAAAATTTCCTATAAAAATAGGAAATTTTTGAAAAATTTCCTATAAAAATAGGAAATTTTTGAAAAATTTCCTATAAAAATAGGAAATTTTTGAAAAATTTCCTATAAAAATAGGAAATTTTTGAAAAATTTCCTATAAAAATAGGAAATTTTTGAAAAATTTCCTATAAAAATAGGAAATTTTTGAAAAATTTCCTATAAAAATAGGAAATTTTTGAAAATTTTCCTATAAAAATAGGAAATTTTTGAAAAATTTCCTATAAAAATAGGAAATTTTTGAAAAAATTCCTATAAAAATAGGAAATTTTTGAAAAATTTCCTATAAAAATAAAAAATTTTTGAAAAAAGGATATTTTTTAAAAATTTTCTATAAAAATAGGAAATTTTAAAAAAATTTCGTTTAAAAAATAGAAAATTTTTTGTTCTCGAAAACTTAAAGAGATGAAGTGAAAATCTTTGCTATTTCTTTAATATCAAGTTATTTGTTAATAATTTTTTTAACACTTCCCTTTAATTCAGAAAGATGTTCTGTTTATTTTAAAAATCATGTGTTAAACAAAATATTTTAATAACCAAAAAACACCAATTGAAAATTGTTTATATATTTTCGTTGTCTATAACTTTTAATGGCCAGACCACTGACCGAGTTTAAATTATATTTATTTAGTCATATTCTCTGGTATCCATTTATTTATAAATTATTTTTGGCAATAATTGTTGGGAAAACAATTTATGGACTCGAAAACAGGAGAAGAACCAATTTTAATTGGGATGTGTGTGAATTCCTGCTATTTTATGGCCACCAGAGTAAATGATAGCATTATGGGATAGAGATTTGTTGGTTATAAAGCATTTTGCTGCAGCTGTTGGCTAAGGAGAGATGTTTATGTTAATGTATAAATATAAAATCTGAAAAAAGGAATGAAGAGCTTTGAGGAGCTTTGGGTGGTGATGTTCCTGAATGGTTTAAGAGTCAGGAAAATTATTCTATTTTAAACAAATAGAGAAATAATCGGGTGATTAAGATATTTATGATATGAATTTTTAAACAAATTAAAATTTTAGAATTGTGAAAATATTTATGATTTTATTTTGTTGGAATTGAAAACCTCCCAGTGCGAATTTCAAATAAATTTAAATTGAAAAAAATGTTAAGTCATGTTGAACTGAAATTGAACAACTTCCTAATTAAATACACAGAGGACTTGAAATTTAAAGACCTCATCTTTATTTGAAGACTTGCAAATAGCAAAAATTCTTCATATGAGTCTCAAGTTTGAGTATATGTCAAAAATTCCGATTGAAGAAGTTTCAAGTTTTGCTGCTGCTGATGATGATGATGGTGACGAAAATCATGTTATTAATTTATTTAGATAAATGAATATGAAGAGCGTTAAAGAACAAGTGAAATGTCATTTCATTCATTAATAAAGTGTTTCGAATTAAGCAGCGTTTTAAATTTTATAAATGTCATTATTTGTTTAATGACTTTGACATATTCAAGTGTTAAAATCAACAACAACAACAATAATAACAACAAGCTGTAAACATAATCATTAATGGCCAACAACTGAAGCAGCAGCAGCCGCAGCAAAATCATCATTATTGTCATTTTCCTCAACATCATCATCAACTACATCAAGTGCTACATCACTTTAAATTATTGTGGCCACCATCATCATCTCATCATAATTATTAACACTCAGCGCCAACCAACCAAACACTCACTCACTGGCATTCAGTCCAATCTCTATCACCCCCCAAAGAACTTCTACATATTCATACATCAATATGCTAAAAAGTAATAGTTTTTTTCATTCAATCCTCAATGTGTGACATCCTCATCATCATTCCCAGAGACATCAACAACATCAAGTCATCATCAACATCACAATTGTGCAACACTTAAACATTTGTCATATTTATATCAACAACACTTTATTTAGCTGTGACGTTTAAGTTTCAACGCAGTTGGAAATTTATTAATCAAATCAAAACAATTTTAAAGAAAATATCAAAAAATTTTTTAAGAAAATTTTTCAAAAATTTCCTATTTTTAAAGGAAATTTTTCAAAAATCTCCAGTTTTTTAAGGAAATTTTTCAAAAATTTCCTATCTTTAAAGGAAATTTCACAAAATTTTTCTATTTTTAAAAGAGATTTTTCAAAAATTTCCTTTTTTATAGGAAATTTTTCAAAAATTTCCTATTTTTTATAGGAAATTTTTCAAAACTTTCCTATTTCTTATAGGAAAATTTTCAAAAATTTCCTATTTTTTATAGGAAATTTTTCAAAAATTTCCAGTTTTTTAAGGAAATTTTTCAAAAATTTCCTATTTTTTATAGGAAATTTTTCAAAAATTTCCTATTTTTTATAGGAAATTTTTCAAAAATTTCCTATTTTTTATAGAAAATTTTTCAAAAATTTCCTATTTTTTATAGGAAATTTTTCAAAAATTTCCTATTTTTTATAGGAAATTTTTCAAAAATTTCCTATTTTTTATAGGAAATTTTTCAAAAATTTCTTATTATTTGTAGGAAATTTTTCAAAAATTTCCTATTATTTGTAGGAAATTTTTCAAAAATTTCCTATTATTTGTAGGAAATTTTTCAAAAATTTCCTATTATTTGTAGGAAATTTTTCAAAAATTTCCTATTATTTATAGAAAATTTTTCAAAAATTTCCTGTTATTTATAGGAAATTTTTCAAAAATTTCCTGTTATTTATAGGAAATTTTTCAAAAATTTCCTATTGTTTATATTAAATTTTTCAAAAATTTCCTATTATTTATAGGAAAATTTTATAGGAAATTTTTCAAAAATTTCCTATTATTTATAGGAAAATTTTCAAAAATTTCCTATTATTTATAGGAAATTTTTCAAAAATTTCCTATTATTTACAGGAAATTTTTCAAAATTTTCCTATTATTTATAGGAAATTTTTCAAAAATTTCCTATTATTTATAGGAAATTTTTCAAAAATTTCCTATTATTTATAGGAAATTTTTCAAAAATTTCCTACTATTTATAGGAAATTTTTCAAAAATTTCCTATTTTTTATTGGAAATTTTTCAAAAATTTCCTATTTTTTATGGGAAATTTTTCAAAAATTTAATATTATTTATAGGAAATTTTTCAAAAATTTCCTATTATTTATAGGAAAATTTTCAAAAATTTCCTATTTTTTATAGACAATTTTAAAAAAATTTCCTATTTTTTATTGGAAATTTTTCAAAAATTTCCTATTTTTTATGGGAAATTTTTCAAAAATTTCCTATTTTTTATAGGAAATTTTTCAAAAATTTCCTATTTTTTATAAGAACTTTTTCAAAAATTTCCTTTTTTTTAGGAAATTTTTCAAAAAATTCCTATTTTTATAGGAAATTTTTCAAAAATTTCCTATTTTTATAAGAAATTTTTCAAAAATTTTCTATTTCTATAGGAAAATTTTCAAAAATTTCCTATTTTTATAAGAAAATATTCAAAAATTTCCTATTTTTATAGGAAATTTTTCAAAACTTTCCTATTTTTATAGATAATTTATCAAAAACTGAACTGGAACTGAACTGAAACTGAACTGGAACTGAACTGGAACTGAACTGGAACTTAACTGGAACTGAACTGGAACTGAACTGGAACTGAACTGGAACTGGAACTGAACTGAACTGAACTGGAACTGAACTGGAACTGAACTGGAACTGAACTGGAACTGAACTAGAATTGGATTTTAGATTTTAGGAAATTTTTCAAAAATTTCCTATTATTTATAGGAAATTTTTCAAAAATTTCTTATTATTTATAGGAAATTTTTCAAAAATTTCCTATTATTTATAGGAAATTTTTCAAAAATTTCCTATTATTTATAGGAAATTTTTCAAAAATTTCCTATTTAGTGTTTTGACGTCCGTCCTGTCTACACGCGTTTTTACATGTTGCTTGTCCGTCCATGTGTATTTTGTCCGCGTCCAGTGTTTAAAACAAAATTAATATATAATTAATAAATTAAACGCGTGCAATAAAATAAATAAATAAAAAAAAAAAAAACATATTAACATTAAAACCAAAATAACAAAAAATTGAAATAATTAAAAATCAAACAATAAACTCAAACAGTGGAAATAACACAAAATTAATAACATCCAACAATAAACAAACTCTCCAAACCAGTTTTTCTCTTATTTTATTTTTAATACAACAAACACAATAACTCTATTACAACAACAAACAAATCTACAGAACATCACTCATCATTACAAACATTAATATCATTACATCAACAACCTAACTTCAACAAAAATATATCAGTGTTGGCACCTAGCCATAACAATGACCAGATCAGGGCTTTTATGGCCCTTTTAGCAATTGTCATTGTGTTTTCTTTCCTTTTCCTTTTTATAGTAAAAGTATCACTGATTTAATTGTTGTCAAACTATTTAATGGTGAAGGCATAACACTGACCATTAATTAGTATCGCAGACAACAATTAACATCTTTGAGACTTTTACTATAAATAGACAATTGATTAGTTTTTTTCAATATATTGCAATGGCAGATCGTTTTAGCATAAACTTCTGCAACATACGTGGGCTAAGAGCGAATTTCTTCTCTGTTTATGCACACATTTGTCTCCATCGGCCGGATGTTTTCGCCTTATCTGAAACCCAGGTATCTGAAAATGCTGATCCACAGGATTTTCACATACCTGGGTATCAATTCCTATCCCTTTTTAACCTTCATAGGGGCATTGCAATGTACATTCGCGATGAAGTTGCGTACCAGTGCCAGCAATCATTAGGCACGCATGATAACGAATTTAGCTGTCTCTGGGTTAAATTCAGAATCAGGGCGCATCTTTTGTACTTCGGGTTTCTTTATAGAAGTCCAAACGCGGAAAGGGGCACAACTTTATCTGGCTTCGATGCCCTTTCCGATTCAATTTCGAAGATCCTCGAGAGTTGTCCGAGCAGTGAAATCGTTATTGCTGGTGATTTCAATGTTCACAACTCGTCCTGGCTTCGCCATTCGAGCCACACAACTCCTGAAGGCCAATATGTTGAGTTATTTGCAGCGCACAATCACCTTGCGCAACTGGTGAATGAGCCAACACATATTCCATGTGTTGATGGGCACCAACAAAACATCCTTGACCTTTTCCTTACTTCACACCCTGATAAGTATGAAGTAAAGGTTCTTGCACCTCTCGGAAATTCCGATCATTGTACCATTTCCGCCTCTTTTTCGCTCTCCTCACTTCGCAGCATTTCGCAAACAGCTACGAAACGTTCAATTTTTCTATACGAAAAAGGTCGTTGGGCAGAGCTCAACGAATTCTATAGGCATTTTAACTGGAAACTGTGTTTCCTCGACAGTAATGTCAATGCCTCGGCGGAAATGGTTTCTAATGTTATTAAGCTGGGAATGAAAATGTTTATCCCAGTGAAAAACATTTCGATTAAACCAAAGGTAAAAACTTGGTTTAATCAGACGTGCAAACAAGCAGTCAGATCCCGAGAGGAAGCTTTCAGAAACTGGCGCAATAACCAAAATCCAGTTACTGATTTGCAACGCAAACGTGCAAGGCGTACATGTGCCAAAGTATTAAGACGTGAAAAAGCTCTGTACGAGCAGCGTCTTCGTACTAAAATTCTTGCTGCTCCTCGGGGCAGCAAGAGTTTCTGGTCATTCGTTAAAAGAGTTAAGAATAATGCTAGTTCTTCAATTTCTTCTCTTTTAAAGAATGGTCAAACATTCACTGACCCGGTTGACAAAGCTAACCTTTTAGCTGAATTATTTGCAAGCAATTCCCGCTTGCCGGAAAGCACTCAACCTCCGCCCGAGCTCGAAAGAGTATCTGTAACTATGCCAAAGATATTCTTTCGCGCCCGTGCTGTAAAAAGGGTTTTAGCAGATCTCAACATAAACAAGTCTTCAGGGCCGGATGGCATTCCAGCACTGGTCTTGAAGCAGTGCTGTTCGACGCTTTCGCGTCCATTAGCCAACCTTTTCAGCACCTTGTACCAAGCTGGTACATTTCCTCGGTGTTGGAAGGTTGCTAATGTAACGCCAATCCCTAAAAAGGGTGAGGCTACCAACCCTGAAAATTACCGCCCAATAGCAATTTGCTCTGCACTCTCCAAAGTTTTGGAGAGTATGGTAAACCACCATCTTGTGAAATATCTGGAATCTAACAACCTACTAAGCGACCGCCAGTATGGATTTCGTAGGGGACGCTCTACGGGAGACCTGCTAGCCTTCCTTTCGGAAAAATGGTGTCATTCAATACACCGTTTTGGCGAAAGTAAAGTTGTGGCTCTGGATATTTCCAAGGCGTTTGATAGAGTGTGGCACGGAGCACTTCTATCAAAACTTATTGCTTTTGGTGTCGGTAATATCTTCTCTCGATTTATATCGAGCTTCCTCAGAGATCGCACTATAAGAGTTGTTGTAGATGGGATCTCATCAAACGAGTTCAAGCTAAATTCAGGGGTACCGCAAGGCTCCGTTCTTTCTCCTACTCTATTTCTTATCTTTATAAACGACCTTCTACGTCAAACTTCCAATCCTATCTACTCTTTTGCAGATGATAGTAACATTTGCCATTCGTATTCATTCAATCATAGACCAAACCCTTTAGAGATTGGTACTATGAGGCAAAACATGAATGAATCATTAAACCGCGATTTAGAAGCAATCTCAGAATGGGGTCGTGCGAATAGAGTCGATTTTAATGCGCGGAAAACTCTATGTTGTATGCTCACGCATAAACGCACGGCGGATCATGTTACTTCATCTGTATTAATGGGTGGTGAAAATATCGAGGAATCAGATACTCTTGATGTTCTGGGCATGAGAATTCAATGTGATGTCCGGTGGACTGAACACATTTTTCAAGTGTCGAAAGAAGCATTCAAGTGTCTCGGTTTTCTAAAACGGTGCAAGACATACTTCACTTCATCTGATCTCCTTACTATTTATACCACCTATATCCGACCGAAAATGGAATACAACTCTCATGTATGGGCCGGTGCTTCAAAGTCTATTTTGGAGCTTCTTGACCGAGTACAGGAGAGGGCGAAGGTGCTTATTGGTGACAGTAGGGTATCCAACTCTATTGATTCACTGGAGCACCGTCGCAATGTGGGTTGTGTCACACTGTTCTATCGTTACTACTTTGGAATGTGCTCTAATGAAATCAGGGAACTCGTTCCCGAAACTAGAATTTTTTTACGCAATACACGTCTATCTGTTAGAGCTCATCCCTTCGTAGTCGATTGGCCAGTAGACAGAACAACACACTACAGAGAAAATTCATTCTTTAGCCGTACAGTTCGTATGTGGAATTTACTTCCCGCAGAAATTTTTCCTGCCAGTTGCAATATAGGAAAGTTCAAATCAAATGTCCATAAACACTACTCCATCTATCCACCCTCCCATAACCTATTTTCCTAGTTCCAACACAATGCATTGCATAAGTAGGGGTCATCCCCTGAGTGCTGGTCCTAAAAAAAAAAAAAAAAAAAAAAAAAAAAGGAAATTTTTCAAAAATTTCCTATTATTTATAGGAAAATTTTCAAAAATTTCCTATTTTTTATAGACAATTTTTAAAAAATTTCCTACTTTTTATTGGAAATTTGTCAAAAATTTCCTATTTTTTATGGGAAATTTTTCAAAAATTTCCTATTTTTTATAGGAAATTTTTCAAAAATTTCCTATTTTTATAGGAAATTTTTCAAAAATTTCCTATTTTTATAAGAAATTTTTCAAAAATTTTCTATTTCTATAAGAAATTTTTCAAAAATTTCCTATTTTTATAAGAAAATATTCAAAAATTTCCTATTTTTATAGGAAATTTTTCAAAAATTTCCTATTTTTATAGGTAATTTTTCAAAAACTGAACTGGAACTGAACTGGAACTTAACTGGAACTGAACTGGACCTGAACTGGAACTGAACTGGAACTGAACTGGAACTGAACTGGAACTGAACTGGAACTGAACAGGAACTGATCTGGAAATGAACTGGAACTGAACTGGATCTGAACTGGATCTGAACTGGAACTGAACTGGAACTGAACTGGAACTGAACTGGAACTGAACTGGAACTGAACTGGAACTGAACTGGAACTGAACTGGAACTGAACTGGAACTGAACTGGAACTGAACTGGAACTGAACTGGAACTGAACTGGAACTGAACTGGAACTGAACTGGAACTGAACTGGAACTGAACTGGAACTGAACTGGAACTGAACTGGAACTGAACTGGAACTGAACTGGAACTGAACTGGAACTGAACTGGAACTGAACTGGAACTGAACTGGAACTGAACTGAAACTGTACTGGAACTGAACTGGAACTGAACTGCAACTAAACTGGAACTGAACTGGAACTGAACTTGTAATGAACTGGAACTGAACTGGAACTGAACTGGAACTGAACTGGAACTGAACTGGAACTGAACTGGAACTGAACTTGAATTGGATTTTAGTTGGATCTTAGCTAGATTTTAGATTTATTTGATTTTGATTTTTTCCTACTGGCTTCATTTATATAAATGCAGTGCCTGTTTTGTATGTTTATTATTGCTGACAATAATATTATTTAAGTGTTGTTTGCTATTTTTTGCCAAAGTTGTTTGCAATGAAATGTTGTTTATGATGTTTATATTGTAGTTATTTTTTTATTTTGTATGTGAGCAGGATTTTCATTTATAAATCAAAAGATTTTTCATTTCTATGCGTTTTTTTGTGGTTATATGCTGTTATACTATAAAAAAGACGTCAAATGATTTCTGTTTTTTGAGTTAAATTTAAATTATTTTATTTAGCAACAAACAGAAAAAATTAAAAATGTAGTGGTGACAGATAAAAAATGAAAATTCTATATAGTTTTTTTTAACGATAAAGTAATTTTGGTGATTAAAAATTTAATAAGAATGTTTTGTTAACTTCTGATGAAAACCAAATGGAACATTTTTTAATTAAAATTTGAAATTTTATGGAGATTTAGCAAAGTTAATGAAAAAAGTTAAGTCTTACTTTAATTCTGCTTTCAAGTCCTTTATTCTTACGGAAATTATTGTTTTTTTTTTTCTTCTTCAGTTGATTTCCTCCCCCCATTTTATGCTTAACTAATATTTTCAATATTCCTTGAGTCATTGCACATTTCCTTTGATTTCCTCTAAAACAAAACCTTTGATCCCTTTTATCCTGCTTGCGCAAATGCATTCTTTCGTGTGCTATCAGATTTAATTGTTGTGTCAAGGAATAATAAAGAACAAAATTAGCTGCAATTAGTATGAGACAAAGAATTCAATGGAAACAACAAAAAATTTGAAGAGTTTAGACAAAAAACTCATACACATGAAGGAAATTACAACTTAATATTAAAAAAAGTCTTTATAAAAAAAACCTTAGCATACTTTAGGGGTTTAACAGAAAAAACTGAATTTATAGCCTAAAATAAAGAGTATGAGAGTGTTATGCTTAAAAATTTCTAGCATGCTAGAAATTTTAGGAAAATCTCACAGAGTTAACATTAAAGAAGATCTTCACAAAATAAAGATATGCTTGATGATGCTTGAGATGAAAGGAAAATAAAGACTTTTTCCAGATTTTTTCAAAATTTGTTGCATTCCTTTGTTACACCCTGCTCAAAACATTTCGTATTTTCATCATACCCTTGACAAAAATTTTGGATAGGAAACAAAATTTCAGCCCAAAAGAAGAAAAAAACGCCATTTGTCAACAGCCAACTGAACTTACCTGGGCCAATTGAAAGGTAATTGTGTATTTTCCTGCTTGAGGCTGGGAAAAAGTGCCAGGTAAACGCATACAGAGAAATAAGCCTAAAAAAATGCAAATATTTTTTCGTCATTTAAAGTGCCACTTCTTGGTCTTGACAAAAACCTAACGAAATTCGTATTGTGTTGCAAGGCAAACAATTGCCATACACAAAAAAGTGTAACAAACAAAAGTAAAGTGTAGTACTTGAGAGCAGCATAAAGCTGCAACATTAAAGTACACAAAACTTCAAAGTCAAAAATGTTAGCGAAATATACAGAAATATGACAACAAAATAAGAACAAATTGTTAGGCCCTACACTCGAACAAAATAGTAATATACCAGGAAGTATACATTTTTTGTTATGTATTTACTTGATAAGCATTTTTATGTAAAAAGCGCAAATATTTTGACACTAGCGCAAGAAGTTTTAATCACAATTAAATAAACTTTTGAAGGTCTTACTTATTTCAAAGAATCTTAGGGAAAATTCATAAAGTTTATGAGTTATAGACAGTAGGAAATATGTATGAATTTTTAAGATATTGTTGCCTTGTTGAGCGCAAATTTTTTTACAAAAGCACAATAAATTTTATCTTCAACACAATAATCTGATGATCTTTATGTCTATTCCAGGCGAGTATACCAAAAAACTCGAGAGGTATTTGGCTTTCAAGAACTTACTACATAAAAAGACTAATAAAAAATAATACTTATACTAATTATTAAATTGATTTATATTGTGTATCCCCTCTTTTAGAGAAACACATGTGAAAGACAAAGCGCCCATGGGTAGGCTTTTGCCGATGACTGATTTAGGCTCAATCCAGGCGTCTTTATTCGACATTACCTATAGTAGGGTCTGCTCTCCTAAGTTAAGAAAAAGTATACAAAAATTTTGAGTTTCAGAGAAAAACTGTTGCAAAAACATTAGAAAGTAAAGGCAAACAATGCTTTTAAGATCCTTCTTATCCTAACCAGGACAAGTAGTTGTAGGGAAGGCATCAAGCCGAAAAAAATGTTTGTTTTTTTTCTAAAGGCTACATAAAGCAGAAAAAAACCAAAGCTTTCCACAAAAATGATGCAACACAACAAACAGTAAATGCAATAAAGGAGGGGAGGAAACGAAAATGCATTATAACGAAAGGCAACAAACTCAAAGGAAGAAGGCGGTACAAAGGCAAGGAAAAATAGGGGCGAAATAAAAAACATCAGAGTCGACTATAGGGAAAAATTAGCTAAAAAAAACAATCAAATTTCTTAGAAAAATAAGAAATTTTTGAAAAATTTACTATAAAAATATTTTTTTTTTGCAAAAATTCCTATAAAAATAAGAAACTTTTGAAAAACAATAAGAAATTTTTGAAAAATTTCCTAATAAAAATAAGAAATTTTTGAAAAGTTTCCAATAAAAATAGGAAATTTTTGAAAAATTTCCTATAAAAAGTACATTTTTGAAAAATTTCCTATAAAAACAGGAAATTTTTGAAAAATTTCCTAAAAAATAGGAAAATTTTGAAAAAATTCCTATAAAAAAAAAATCCTGTAAAAACAGGAAATTTTTGAAAAATTTCCTATAAAAATAGGAAATTTTTGAAAAATTTCCTATAAAAATAGGAAATTTTTTAAAAATTTCCTATAAAAATAGGAAATTTTTTTAAAATTTCCTATAATAACACGAAATTTTATAAAAAATTTCCTATAAAAATAGGAAATTTTTAAAAATTTTCCTGTAAAAATAAGAAATTTTTGAAAAATTTCCTATAAAAATATGAAATTTTTAAAAAATTTCCTATAAAAATATGAAATTTTTAAAAAATTTCCTATAAAAATATAAAATTTTTGAAAAATTTCCTATAAAAATATGAAATTTTTGAAAAATTTACTATAAAAATATGAAGTTTTTGAAAAATTTACTATAAAAATAGGAAATTTTTGAAAAATTTACTATAAAAATAGGAAATTTTTGAAAAATTTCTGTAAAATAAGAAGTTTTTGAAAATTTACCTACAAAAATATGAAATTTTGAAAAATTTCTTATAAAAATAAGAATTTTTTGATAATTTACCTATAAAAATAATAAATTTTTTTTAAATTTCCTATAAAAATAAGAAATTTTTTTAAAATTTCCTATAAAAGTAGGAAATTTTTGAAAAATTTCCTATAAAAATAAGAAATTTCCTAATAAAAATTAGAAATTTTTGAAAAATTTCCTATAAAAATAGGAAATTTTTGAAAAAATTCCTATAAAAATAGGAAATTTTTGAAAAATTTCCTATAAAAATAAGAAGTTTTTGAAAAATTTACTATAAAAATAGGAAATTTTTGAAAAATTTACTATAAAAATAGGAAAATTTTGAAAAATTTCCTGTAAAATAAGAAGTTTTTGAAAATTTACCTATAGAAATAAGAAATTTTGAGAAATTTCTTATAAAAATAAGAATTTTTTGATAATTTACCTATAAAAATAATAAATTTTTTTTAAATTTCCTATAAAAATAAGAAATTTTTTTAAAATTTCCTATAAAAGTAGGAAATTTTTGAAAAATTTCCTATAAAAATAAGAAATTTCCTAATAAAAATAGGAAATTTTTGAAAAATTTCCTATAAAAATAGGAAATTTTTGAAAAATTTCCTATAAAAATAGGAAATTTTTGAAAATTTTCCTATAAAAATAGGAAATTTTTGAAAAATTTCCTATAAAAAGAGGAAATTTTTGAAAAATTTCCTATAAAAATAGGAAATTTTTGAAAAATTTCCTATAAAAATAGGAAATTTTTGAAAAATTTCCTATAAAAATAGGAAATTTTTGAAAAATTTCCTATAAAAATAGGAAATTTTTGAAAAAATTTCCTATAAAAATAGGAAATTTTTGAAAAATTTCCTATAAAAATAGGAAATTTTTGAAAAATTTCCTATAAAAATAGGAAATTTTTGAAAAATTTCCTATAAAAATAGGAAATTTTTGAAAAATTTCCTATAAAAATAGGAAAATTTTGAAAAATTTCCTATAAAAATAGGAAATTTTTGAAAATTTTCCTATAAAAATAGAAAATTTTTGAAAAATTTCGTATAAAAAAAGGAAATTTTTGAAAAATTTCGTATAAAAATAGGAAATTTTTGAAAAATTCCGTATAAAAATAGGAAATTTTTGAAAATTTTCTTATTAAAATAGGAAATTTTTGAAAAATTTCCTATAAAAATAGGAAATTTTTGAAAAATTTCCAATAAAAATAGGAAACTTTTGAAAATTTTTCTATAAAAATAGGAAATTTTTGAAATTTTCCTATAAAAATAGGAAATTTTAAAAATTTTCCTATAAAAATAGGAAATTTTTAAAAAATTTCCAATAATAAGAAAATAAGAAATTTTGAAAAATTATTTATAAAAATAAGAGGTTTTTGAAAATTTACCTATAAAAATAAGAAATTTTTTTAAAATTTCATATAAAAATACAAAATTTTTGAAGAATTTCCTATTAAAAAAAAAGAAATTTTTTAAAAATTTACTTTTAAAATAAGAAATTTTTGGAAAATTTCCTATAAAAATAAGAAATTTTTTCAAAAATTTCCTATAAAAAAATAAAAGTTTTTGAAAAATTTTCGTTATAAAAATTTTTAAAAATTTTCCTTAAAAAAGAAGAAATTTGGAAAAATTACCTATAAAAATAAGAAATTTTGGAAAAATTTCCTATAAAAATAAGAAATTTTGGAAAAATTTCCTATAAAAATAAGAAATTTTGGAAAAATTTCCTATAAAAATAAGAAATTTTGGAAAAATTTCCTATAAAAATATGAAATTTTTGAAATTTTTCTCATAAAAATAAGAAATTTTCAAAAATTTTCTTATAAAAATTAGAAATTTTTGAAATTTTTTCAAAAATAAAAAAAAATATATAATTATGCCTAAAAACTAAGAAATTTTTGTTTCAAATTTATTATCCCAGGACTTCTCATATCCTGGTTTCTTCCCCCTTCCTCTATTGTTTCCTCATAAGGTCTAACAAAAAAAAAAAAATTTAAAACTTTAGGGTTTTGGTTGGGGTTTTTATTTTAATTGGCTTTTAATACAAAGGCTAAATGTTGAGTTAGGGGAACGAATACAGAAAAGTCCTTAAAAAAATGTTAAAGGAAAACGAGAGAAACGGAAAAAGTACGCAGCAAACTGTGAATATGTTTTTGTTTTCACTTGCTCAAGGATAATGTGCATGATTTTAGCTGAGATTTTTTCCGCTGCTTGCAACTTGTTGGGGGAAAGTTGTAAATACTCATTAAACATTCACTTTTTTGTGTTGCATGCCCCTCCATCCACAGAAATGCAAACACTAACTCGTACACAAATATGACAACTTTTGACGGCGCTTTTGCTTTGATCTCAAAAGTGTTTTTGTGAGTATTTTGTGATTTTTTGTTGTTTTTGTTTATAAAGACGATGATGATGATGATTCCTGCTCCCTCTACTACTCCTTTATTTTAGTCCTGAAATAAAATGTTGCATTATGATGCAGATAAACACTTGACAAAGAGTATGAATACATTTTAAGGCATCTCAAAATGCAAAGATTTTAGTTCGTTTTCAACATTCCCATACAAAAAAAGGAAGAAATTACTACCATTCCCATTTTATCATAATTTTTCGTCACGTCCATATGTTGCAAACTCAACATAATTGTGGCGGTTTAAACGGATTCTTTTGAGATTTTCAAATAAACAAAATGCGTTGCGTTGTTAAGAAATTTTTGCGCGCAAAAAGTCAGGACTCCATTAAACGCATTTGACAAAAAGGACGAAATTCCTTTGATGTCTTTATCTTATTTTTGTTAATGTTTTTATTGTTGTTGTTATTAAGAATCATTTCCCTTGGGGTTATGGTATGAAATTAATGACAACAACAAAAACAAAAAATTATCTAATAAAAAAAAGGATTTCAAGGATTTATTTTAATCAAAAAGAAATTAACAAAAATGTCTTAATTTATAAGAAATTTTAAAAAATTCCTTAATTTTATAAGAAATTTTTCAAAAATTTCTTCTTTTCGTCGGAAACTTTTAAAAATTTCTTATATTTAATGGAAATTTTTTTTAAATTTTCTTAGTTTTATAGGAAGTTTTTTAAATTTTTTTTATTTTTATAGCAATTTTTTTTTTCAAACATTTTTTATTTTTATAGCAAATTTTTCCAAAATTTCTTATTTTTATAGAAAATTTTTCAAAAATTTCTTCTTCTTCTTTTTAGGAAATTTGTTCAAAATTTCATATTTTTATAGGAAATTTGTTCAAAATTTCTTATTTTTATAGGAAATTTTTCAAAATTTCTTATTTTTATAGGAAATTCTTCAAAATTTCTTATTTTTATAGGAAATTTTTCAAAAATTTCCTATTTTTATAGGAAATTTTTCAAAAATTTCTTATTTTGATAGAAAATTTTTAAAAATTTCCTATTTTTATAGGAAATTTTTCAAAAATTTCTTATTTTGATAGAAAATTTTCAAAAATTTCTTATTTTTATAGGAAATTTTTCAAAAATTTTTGATTTTTCAAAATTTTTCAAAAATTTCTTATTTTGATAGCAAATTTTTCAAAAATTTCTTATTTTTATAGAAAATTTTTCAAAAAATTTCTTAGTTTTATAGGAAATTTTTCAAAAATTTCTTATTTTTATAGGAAATTTTTTAAAAATATCTTATTTTGAAATTTTTCAAAAATTTCTTATTTTTAAAGAAAATTTTTAAAAAATTTCTTGTTTTTATAAGAAATTTTTCAAAATTTTTTTATATTATTAAAAATTTTTCAAAAATTTCTTATTTTTATAAAAAAATTTTCAAAAATTTATTATTTTTATAGAAAATTTTTAAAAATTTCTTATTTTTATAGGAATAGGAATAAGGATATTTTCCAAAAATTTCTTATTTTTATAGGAAATTTTTCAAAAATTTCTTATTTTTGTAGGAATTTTTTTAAATCCTTATTTTTCAAAAATTTCTTTTATAGGAAATTTAAAAAAAAAAATCTTATTTTTATAGGAAGTTTTCCAAAAATTTCTTATTTTTTTAAGAAATGTTTAAAAAATTTGTTATTTTGATAGGAAATTTTTTAAAAATTTCTTATTTTTATAGGAAAATTTTTAATAATTTCTTAGTTTTGTAGGAAATTTTTCTAAATATTCTTATTGTTAAAGGAAATTTTTAAAAAATTTCTTATTTTTATAGGAATTTTTTTAAAAATTTCTTATTTCTATAGGAAATTTTTTAAAAATTTATTATTTTTATAGGAAAATTTTTAAGAATTTCTTTTTTTAATAGGAAATTTTTCAAAAATGTGGTACTTTTATAGGAAATTTTTCTTAACATTATTATTTTTAAATAATATTTTTATAAAATTTCTTATTTTTCTGTAAGAAAAAAATCTTATTTTTATAGCAAATTTCAAAAAAATTTCAAAAAATTTCTTACTTTGATAGGAAATTTCTCAAAAATTTATTTTTTGATAGGAAATTTTTTAGATTCCAGCTTAAATATTTGCCTAGCAACAACTGATATTATTTGTTGTTCTTTATATATTTTAAATTTTATTGAATTTCTCCAAACGTAGGCCAAAAATAAACAAATATTGAAATGTCACCTGTTTTTTTTTGTATTTAGTTAGATACAAGCTATTTTTTTTGTTTACAATTTTTTTATAATTTTCAATAAATTTGTTGATATTTTTTGTTAGTATTTAGCTCTCGTGCTTTTTGTACTATAAATATTTTTCTGTTTTTCAGATAATCAAATATAAAAAACAACTTGATAAGACCAACTAATATAATGTCTACCCGATATCAGGCTAAAACCTTTATCATTTCACACGTGAACAGTAAATAAGAAAATTTTGTGGGGAGAAAGCTAAACCAGGGGTGTTTTTGAAGGTGAAAGGGGCCAATTAGAAGTATTTATAGATGGTATTATGTTGCTGATATAATTTTCTAAATAGGGCGCAATTTAGTCATTTCTAATCACTACTTTCAAGTACAAGTTTTTTTCAAAAATTTTGATAGACTTTGTTCATATTTTCAATTCAATCTAAAATTTGCAATTCTAATATGTAATTGTTGGGATAATTTTGTTCATACTGAACTAATTATGAACAAATTTGATAAATTTTGAATAAAAAAAAATAGTATTACTTTAATAAAACAAACGAGGCCCTTTTATTTAATACCCCTAGAGTGCTTACATCCTAGTTATTTCTAGTTCATCCACCTTCATCATTTCATCTGATGATTTTCTATTGATTGTGAGACATTCAAACAAATTGAATTTGAATTGTTGCTATTGAATTACTAATATTCATGTGTATCTAACTCCTATCTATCTCATCTATTCTCTCGACAACAACTAAATAAAATTTAAGCCTTACAGACCGACCGACCGGCCCACCTATCTATCCTCAGTTCATCAATGAGAATTGGTCAGTCAAGTTGTTTGTAGTGAAGTGTAATTGGGTGTGTATTCCTTTTCTATATTTGATGATATTGTGGAATAAAAACCACTCAGACACACGAAGTTGATTATAAAGCCACCAAAACAATTGGAAAACTATATTTGTTCAAGACTCTCCATCCAACCAATCTAACGAACTAACTCTCAGTCAAACGTAAATGTAGTTTCTACTCGTAATATACTCAATAGAAAATAGAAATGAAAATATATGTAAAGATACAACATATGTGGGGGGTTCCAAAATTTCTATGAAAATAAAAACAAGAAATTTTTGAAAATTTCCTATAAATAAGAAGTTTTTTAAAAAATAAGAAATTAAAAACAAAAATTATTTTATACTATGAAATTTAAAAAAAATTTCTTATAAAAATAAGTTTTTGAAAAATTTCTTATAAAAATAAGAATTTTTTTTAAAATTTCTTATAAAAATAAGAACTTTTTGAAAGATTTCCTATAAAAATAAGAAGTTTTTGAAAAATTTCCAATAAAAATAAGAAATTTTTAAAAAATTTCCTATAAAAATAAGAAAATTTTTGAAAAATTTCCTATAAAAATAAGAAATTTTTAAAAAAATTAAAAATAGGAAATTTTAAAAAAATTTCCTATAAAAATAAGAAATTTTTGATAAATTTCTTACAAAATAAGAAATATTTGAAAATTTTCAAATGTTTCATAAAAAAATTCTATTTTTTTATGAAACTTTTCAAAAGCCTTCTATTTTTTATAAAATTTTTCAAAAATTTTCTATTTTTAAGGAAATTTTTTTAAAAAATGTATATTTTTATAGGAAATTTTTCTAAAATTTTCAATTTTTTTATAGGAAATTTTAAAAAATTTTCTTTTTTTATAAGAAATTTTGCAAAAGTTTTCTATATTTATAGGAAATTTTTCAAAAGATTTCTATTTTTACAGGAAATTTTTCAAAAATTTTATAGGAAATTTTTCAAAAATTTTCTATTTTCTTAGGAAATTTTTCAAAAATTTTCTATTTTGATAGAAAATTTTTCAAAAATTTTCTATTTTATAGGAACTTTTTCAACAATTTTCTATTTTATAGGAAATTTTTTAAAAATTTTCTATTTTTATAGGATATTTTTCAAAAATTTTATAGGAAATTTTTAAAAAATTTTCTATTTTTTAGGAAATTTTTCAAAAATTTTCTATTTTTTAGAAAATTTTTCAAAAACTTTCTATTTTTTAGAAAATTTTTCAAAAACTTTATATTTTCTTAGGAAATTTTTCACAAATTTTCTATTTTTATAGGAAATTTTTCAAAAATTTTCTATTTTTATAGGAAATTTTTCAAAAATGTTCTATTTTTATAGGAAATCTTTCAAAAATTTTCTATATTAATAGGAAATTTTTCAAAAATTTTCTATATTAATAGGAAATTTTTCAGAAATTTTCTATATTAAGAGGAAATTTTTCAAAAATTTTCTATATTAATAGGAAATTTTTCAAAAATTTTCTATATTAATAGGAAAATTTTTCTATATTAATAGGAAAATTTCCAAAATTTTTCTATATTAATAGGAAATTTTTCAAAAATTTTCTATTTTTATAGGAAATTTTTCAAAAATTTTCTATTTTTACAGGATATTTTTCAAAAATTTTCTATTTTTACAGGAAATTTTTCAAAAATTTTCTATTTTTATAGAAAATTTTTCAAAAAAGTTTTATTTTCATAAGAAATTTTTCAAAATTTGTCTATTTTTAAAGGAAATTTTTCAAAAA
Source organism: Stomorhina lunata (assembly GCA_933228675.1). Taxonomy (NCBI): domain Eukaryota; kingdom Metazoa; phylum Arthropoda; class Insecta; order Diptera; family Rhiniidae; genus Stomorhina; species Stomorhina lunata. Next base: position 121,965,586 of record OW121742.1, on the reverse strand, counting down.
TTTTCCATTTTTATAGGAAATTTTTCAAAAATTTTCTATTTTTACAGGAAATTTTTCAAAAATTTTCTATTTTTACAGGAAATTTTTCAAAAATTTTCTATTTTTATAGGAAATTTTTCAAAAATTTTCTATTTTTATAGGAAATTTTTCAAAAATTTTCTATTTTTATAGGAAATTTTTCAAAAACTTTCTATTTTTATAGGAAATTTTTCAAAAATTTTCTATTTTTATAGGAAATTTTTCAAAAATTTTCTATTTTTATAGGAAATTTTTCAAAAATTTTCTATTTTTATAGGAAATTTTTCAAAAATTTTCTATTTTTATAGGAAATTTTTCAAAAATTTTCTATTTTTATAGGTAATTTTTCAAAAATTTTCTATTTTTATAGGAAATTTTTCAAAAATTTTCTATTTTTATAGGAAATTTTTCAAAAATTTTCTATTTTTATAGGAAATTTTTCAAAAATTTTCTATTTTTATAGGAAATTTTTCAAAAATTTTCTATTTTTATAGGAAATTTTTCAAAAATTTTCTATTTTTATAGGAAATTTTTCAAAAATTTTCTATTTTTATAGGAAATTTTTCAAAAATTTTCTATTTTTATAGGAAATTTTTCAAAAATTTTCTATTTTTATAGGAAATTTTTCAAAAATTTTCTATTTTTATAGGAAATTTTTCAAAAATTTTCTATTTTTATAGGAAATTTTTCAAAAATTTTCTATTTTTATAGGAAATTTTTCAAAAATTTTCTATTTTTATAGGAAATTTTTCAAAAATTTTCTATTTTTATAGGAAATTTTTCAAAAATTTTCTATTTTTATAGGAAATTTTTCAAAAATTTTCTATTTTTATAGGAAATTTTTCAAAAATTTTCTATTTTTATAGGAAATTTTTCAAAAATTTTCTATTTTTATAGGAAATTTTTCAAAAATTTTCTATTTTTATAGGAAATTATTCAAAAATTTTCTATTTTTATAGGAAATTTTTCAAGAATTTTCTATTTTTATAGGAAATTTTTCAAAAATTTTCTATTTTTAGAGGAAATTTTTCAAAAATTTTCTATTTTTATAGGAAATTTTTCAAAAATTTTCTATTTTTTTAGGAAATTTTTTGGTGCAACCAAATATGAAACCCTCCCTATGAAATCATATTTCATGTATGTATCCAAAATAATGCTCTCATTGTACCCACACGAGACATTTACAATCACTGATAGGGCTTATCATCGGAATTCTCTGTTTATTGTTGTAAAAAGGTAAACTCGTCTACACACGGCGAGAACAACAAGAATTACAACAATAAATTCAGTAACTCTATTAGTTCATGAGCTACTAATGCTACGACTTCAGCTACCGGTTTATTTCCTTTTTTCATCCGTTTTTATTTTTTAGCTTCTTTCTATTGCCATCAAATGCTCTGGGTGTTAATCCAAGCAAACAATAAATGAAATTTTGGAATACTCTTCTGCTATAAAGTGTAAATATTAAGTGAATGAATGAATGAATGGATTCCAACAAATAAAGAAAACAACAGACAATTTAGTTGTGGGAATGTGTTTAAAAGTCCATCGAAAAAGGTAAAGTAGGAAGGCAGAAGTGGATAAAGTTTTTTTTTTTTTGAGTTTAAATGAAATAAGCGGATATAGCCAAAGTGACAATGTTCAACATTTGTTGTTGTCGGTTGGATGGTTGACTGGTTATTTGGTTGGTTTGAAATTCTGTTACAAAAAAAAAGGATAACATAGCCAAAGGCTGAGGATGTGTAGGAGAGTGTAGGTGTGGAAGAGTCTGTGTATGCGTATGTGGCAAATACACATGTTGTTTAAGCTTCGTAGAGGTAAAATGTTGTAAATGTATGAAGATAGGGATATAAGTGTCACTTGCAGATGATATCTTTACACAAATATATTCCCATACTAAAGGAATGAACTCGTGGGGAAAAAGATGACCAACTACATGGATCCCAAAATCATTAGCATTAAGCGAAAAGAGTTGGCCGGGCATACCATGGAGATCCTGTTCAAAGTTTGGACATGAATTAAGGAGAGCACAGTTTACAAGGAATCAAAAGGTGATCCTTAAAGTTTAAGACATTAACTTACTATAATTGAGTTTGGAGAACTATACAGTAACATCGCACTTCACAGTGATAAAGTCAAGGGTCAATTCGAGAGCTTTGTTCATAGTTCCATCTGAATGTGATTGAATGCTTGTGTGAGTTGTACATGTTTAACAGCGTTATATGACCCTTCTTTAATGAAAGCGCATGCAAAACCAACGTCGTATAAACAAGAATTTTGTGCAGCGTTGCCGATGAACTATAAATCGTATTGCAACCAATACGTAAAGTGAATTGCTAGGGAGAGTATAAGCCGTGGCTATGGCTTATACTACGACTTCCACTTCAACTATGCAAAGTTGAAGTTGAAGTCGTAGTCGTAGGTAAGATATAGTTAAAGTGTAAGTTATTTTATAAGTGCAAATCATTCTTAAAGTGCAACTCATACCTAAAGTGCAAGTCATTTTTGAAGTGCAAATCATTCTCAAAGTGGAAATCATTGTCAAATAGCAAGTCATACTAAAAGTGCAAGTCATTTTCAAAATGTAAGTCATTGTCAAAGTGCAAGTCATAGTTAAAGTGCAAGCATAGAGAAAATTGTGTGTTTGTGATTATATAAAAAAATCATTTTGGCACTCGGCACCCAACTGGTACTAAGAAAAAAAAGTTATGTAATGCTAGTGATTGAACTTGGGACATTTGGTATGTTAGGCGGATGACTAACCTGCTAGACCTATTTGTCTCCGTTTCCTTTTGGTTCCGGTTAGTATCTGTTGGTTTCGTTAAGTATCTTCCTCATCCAAAATCCCTTGTACTTCACTCATATTAAACTAAGATAAACTTTTTATATCACTATAACGTGCAAAATTTTTGACAAGGGTTTTCGAATACAAAAAAAAACATAGAATTGAAAAGGATGATTGTATAAAAGTGGAGGAGATCCCATAATATCCTTAATAATTTGTTGGTGAACAGTGCGAAAGGGTAGTTTCGATTTCCTTTTCTGTTAGTTTTTGTTGTTATTGCTGTTAATATTATTGTTGTAGTTTAAATATATTTGTTGTTATTGTAAGAGGAAACCACATGCTCTCGTGTAGCAGATACACCTATCACAACGACAATCTCCTACATTCTACATTTTTAAGATAGACAACTGACTCCCCAAACACTCATACATATATACATAAGTGTAACTCAATTTATATTTGTGTGTGTGTGTGAAAATTTTCGAAAATTTTGTGATGGAAGATAAATTAAATTTTGTGGTTTGATTCCTCTCGGTAAATGGGCAATCAATGGTTTGATTCATTCATTTCATTTGCTACTTTTGCCAATTTGTAGAGACACATATAAGCTCACACTCATATTTACATTCTCACTTAACACAAACACATACACACATACCAATTGAATACGAATCATTGGAACGAAATCAAGGAAATAAGTTTTTCAAAATTAACTGTTGTTATGTGGCATGTTTCATATTGTTTCGTTGGAAAAGCTTCGTTGATTTCTATCCTCTTCTTCCCTCTCAGATCGCTTGTAAATCTTAAATTTGTTTTTGTTTAAATGTATTTAAACATAAAATTAAATGTTTATTGTATAGCTTTTAGGTTTCGAATGTTTGGTAATGGGTATTGTTTAGGATATATGGATTTGTTGGTGGATAATAGAGTATAGTGCGTTGTCGTTCCCTTTTTTCAGGGTCAACAAATTTTAATGAAATTTATAGTCATAGTTTATTGTAATAATAGTCATTGGTTTTAATGTTTAATGGATTTTGTGTGTGATGTCTTTGGAGAACTATTTAGGTTTTTAGGAGGGAAATAGTTTGGCATGGCAGAGAAGATTATAATATTGGGGTTGTCATATAGACATATTGCCAAGAATAGGGTAGTGAAGGTTTGTTGGAAAGTTATGGACTTTTTAGCTACTTTTTTGGTATTAAAAGAAAATCAATTTGTAGAAAAATAAGGTAATGTAATTTTAATTTTGGAGAAATGCGTCTATTCATAATTTTATCCATTTCAACAATAAAATTGCAAATAATCATAATATAGAAATACACACACTCTGAAGGGCAAATATCAACATTGCTCGTCCAGCGCTTTCATGGAATCCGCAGACAAGAGGCCGTCGTGTTGGTAATACTGCTAGAATGCTCCAACAAAAAATCAAGTTTAACAGAAGAATAACATAATTGAAAAATACAAAGTGAACAGATTTTACATAACAAAATTTTTCTATCGAAAATGTTTTTATATCAAAAATTTTGATATAAATTTTATCAAAAATTTTTCTATCGAAAATGTTTATCAAACATTTTTCTATCGAAAATGTTTTTATAAAAAATTTTTCTATTGGAAATTTTTGTATCAAAAATTTTTCTATAGGAAATTTTTGTATCAAAAATTTTTCTATAGAAAATTTTTTAACAAAAAGTTTTCTATCTAAAATTTTTTTTGTCAAAATGTTTTCTATAGAAAATTTCTTTATCAAAAATTTTTCTATCGAAAATTTCTTTATCAAAAATTTTTGTATAGAAAAATTTTTTATCAAAAATTTTTGTATAGAAAAATTTTTTATCAAAAATTTTTGTATAGAAAAATTTTTTATCAACAATTTTTCTATAAAAACTTTTATAGAAAATTTTTTATCAAAAAGTTTTCTATAGAAAATTTTTTGTTATAGAAATATTTTTATCAAAAATTTTTACAGAAAAATATTTCTATCGAAAAATTGTCTATAAAATATAATTTGTATCTAACAATTTCCCAAAGAAAAATATTTTTATCAAATATTTTTCTATAGAAAATTTTTATCAAACATTTTTCTACACAAAATTTTTTTTATCAAAAATTTTTTAACAAATATTTTTCTATCGGAAATTTTTTGTTATAAAAATATTTTTATCGAAAATGTTTGCAGAAAAATATTTCTGTCGAAAAATTTTCTATAAAATATAATTTGTATCTAACAATTTTTGAAAGAAAAATATTTTTATTAAAAATTTTTCAATAGAAAATTTTTTCACCAAAAATTTTTCTATAAAAATTTTTTTCATCAAAAATTTTTCTATAGAAATTTTTTTATCAAAAATTTTTCTATAGAAAATTTTTTGTTATAAAAATATTTTTATCGAAAATGTTTGCAGAAAAATATTTCTGTCGAAAAATTTTCTATAAAATATAACTTTTATCTAACAATTTTTGAAAAAAAAAAATATTTTTATTAAAAATTTTTCAATAGAAAATTTTTTCACCAAAAATTTTTCGATATAAATTTTTCTATAAAAATTTTTTTCATCAAAAATTTTTCTATAGAAAATTTTTTTATCAAAAATTTTTCTATAGAAATTTTTTTTATCAAAAAGTTTTTTATAGAACATTGTTAGATTTTATTTCTTTTTTATCAAAAATTTTTCTATAGAAAATTTTTTATCAAAAGTTTTTCTATAGAAAATTTTTGTTATAAAAATATTTTTGTCGAAAATTTTTGCAGAAAAATATTTCTGTCGAAAAATTGTCTATAAAATATAATTTTTATCTAACAATTTCCCAAAGAAAAATATTTTTATCAAATATTTTTTTATAGAAAGTTTTTTATCAAAAATTTCTCTATAAAAATTTTTTTCATCAAAAATTTTTCTATAGAAAATTTTTGTTATAAAAATATTTTTGTCGAAAATTTTTGCAGAAAAATATTTCTGTCGAAAAATTTTCTATAAAATATAATTTGTATCTAACAATTTTTGAAAGAAAAATATTTTTATTAAAAATTTTTCAATTGAATTTTTCACCAAAAATTTCTCTATAAAAATTTTTTTCATCAAAAATTTTTCTATAGAAAATTTTTTCATCAAAAATGTTTCTATAGAAATTTTTTTTATCAAAAAGTTTTTTATAGAACATTTTTTTATAAAAAATTTTTATCAAAAATTTTTCTATAGAAAATTTTTTATCAAAAATTTTTCTATCGAAAATTTTTTGTTATAAAAATATTTTTATCGAAAATGTTTGCAGAAAAATATTTCTGTCGAAAAATTTTCTATAAAATATAATTTGTATCCAACAATTTTTGAAAAAAAATATTTGTATTAAAAATCTTTCAATAGAAAATTTTTTCACCAAAAATTTCTCTATAAAAATTTTTTTCGTCAAAAATTTTTCTATAGAAAATTTTTTCATCAAAAATTTTTCTATAGAAAATTTTTTTATCAAAAAGTTTTTTATAGAACATTTTTTATAGAAAATTTTCTATAAAATATAATTTGTATCTAACAATTTTTGAAAGAAAAATATTTTTATTAAAAATTTTTCAATTGAAAATTTGCTCACCAAAAATTTCTCTATAAAAATTTTTTCATCAAAAATTTTTCTATAGAAAATTTTTTCATCAAAAATTTTTTCATAGGAAATTTTTTTCATCAAAAATTTTTCTATAGAAAATTTTTTCATCAAAAATTTTTCTATAGAAAATTTTTTCATCAAAAATTTTTCTATAGAAAATTTTTTCATCAAAAATTTTTCTATCGAAAATTTTTTTATCAAAAATTTTTCTATAGAAGATTTGAAATTTTTTTTATTTTTATCGAAAATTTTTACAGAAAACTATTTTTGTCGAAAAATTTTCTAGAAAAAATAATTTTTATCGAACAATTTTTATTAAAAATTTTTCTATAAAAAATTTTTGGATCGAAAATATCTAAAAAATATTAAAATCTAAAATTGTTTAATAATAGAATTTTTTTATGTTTTGTAAAATATTCCCAATATTTACAAAAATATTCCCAATGTTTAAAAAAATATTAGTGTCGTGGCATCAATGTCCGAGATTATATTTATTTGTTTTCTCGAACCATGTATTTTGTTGCTATAAATTGGATTTTGATTTGTTTCTTGCCTATTTTGTTTTTGTCCTTTCTTTAACAAATCAGTACCCACCAACTCTGTTAACATCCAAATTCCAACTGAATGATTTTAATACTCATTTTCACGAGCTTTGTTAATGATCGTGATATTTACGAAAATTAAAAAAACTCATCGGCTACTGGTGGTTTGGGCTGCCTACTCCTGGTTATGAAACACAGATGATGAAGCGAGAACACAATTCGCAGTTTTTATGCTCTTCACCACCATAAATGGAAAGGATATTATAAGTTTGTGCTGATGTATGTAACGCATAGAAATAATTGTCTTAGACCCACCTTTTGGTATAAAAAACAGGCTTAGAATCACTTTCTGAGTCCGTCCTATCGTCTGGCTGGACGGCTGGCTGGCTGGCTGGACCCCCATGTAAATCATGTAATCAAAGTACAAAGATCATTTTTTTTTGATAGTGGGACCATGGCTATTGAAATTCATCAAAATCTGTCTATTATTTATGGTACCCCCGGAATTTATGTTTTGACCACAAATATCAATATTTTTTCATGAAATTTAAATCAAACACTGCTTATGTAAATCCAAATAACTGTACCAAATTTCGTTGAAATCGGTCCACATTTGACTATAGCTCCCATACAAACTCTTCTGTCAAAAAGCACTAAATGAGACAAAAATCACCAAAACGCTCGTAAATATGAAGATAATGATAATTTTGAGTTTTTTTTGCATAATTAAATGACAAAAACAGCTTAAATATATAAGTTTTGATAAAATGTTTGTATGATGGCAAAATTTAGCAAAAATAATGCCTTTGACCATAGTGGTGAAGGGTATCGTATGGTCGGTCTTGACCGACTATAGCACTTTCTTACTTGTTTAACCTCTAATTTGTCATATATATTAAAAAAACTGTTAAAACTTTAAATTTAAGTTAGTAAAAGTCGGCAATTTTCTAGCCAAAATCTGCATATCGGCATTTTATTATTTTTCAGGTCGACAGATCTGGTAACCCTGGATCTGCCATATGCTGAGAAAGCCCTGTAACTATATAGCTGGTACTGCAATAAACTAGAACCCGAAAGGTAACCAATGAAGCAAGTGCAAAGAAGATGATTTTTGTGAAACTATGAGTTTCTATTATATTTCTGACTGAACCCGGACATTATTTTATCCAATGAGATTATCCGTCGTCGACTAGCTATGAAATCGGAACAAATATTCAATACCTTTTTTAAATAGTTTTGTAATTTAAAAGTATTTTAAAATATTTGTTTGAATTTGTCCCTTCCCACAAAAATTTTAAATTCCTGTCATATATGGGGCTACCCTTAATATTGCAACTATTGTTAATATTGCTAAAATATTCCAGATGCTACCCTAAGGCTCTCCAAACACACATATCCTAGTCAAATCAATATTTGCTATTCGGTTTGTGTTATTTTCTTTATTCTTAACACTTCAAAGAGATAAACCAAACTAATACCAAATACTTGACACCAATGACATTTGACCAGATGGAATACAAACAAACAAAAGCAACATTTCATCACATTCAAGGAAGAAGAATACTTTTAAAGAAACATCCTTCCTTTCTTCGTCTTAACCTTATGTATACGAGTAGATGATATAGAGAAAGTTATATCATGATATACTTGGCTTTTACTTGAAAACTTCATACAATTGTCTAACAAAAATAACCACAGGTAACAATCAAAGACACTTCAAGTTTTGGGTAAACACTTGTATAGTTTTAATAAAACTTAACACCAGACTTTTTTTTTGTATTTGTCAATATAAAGTATTTACTTTACTAGAACTATTTATTTATTTATACTACATACGATTGTTTATTAAAGCTAATATTTACAGAGGATTTCAATACTTTTAAAGTATCGTTAAGGTTAAGGGAGGGGTGGGGAGTGGTAGGAATTGGAGAAATTTCAAATTACAATTTGTCTTCTGCAAAGGGTCCAATATTGGCTATATGAGCCATTAGAGCAGGTATGTTTGACTGTTCATAATTTCCCGAGAAATAGTGTTCATAGGGACCCGAAGCAAATATGCCCACATCATCGGCTCCATGGGTCTCCGAGTCTAGAGGCACAGTGGCCATATAACGATATTTAGGATCTTGCAGATCATTCTGACTCAAATCATATCTGCCATTTTTGGAGGAATAGGTCTTGGAGTAACCAGGACCATTGGCATAAGAGAGAATGGTGAAGGGTAAGCCATCCGCGGCCAAGTTAGGGGCCAAACCAAAGATATTTTGATGACGATACTATAAAGAATTAAATAAAATCAGAAAAAATTTTGGCAAATTTTGTTTAATCACGAAAAACTTACCGGATAACCATTAATGGTCATGGTATGAGCATGATCGGAGGTCACTATTATCAGGGTATCCTCTTCACTAGTCATATTCCGAGCCAACTCTACAGCTCTGGCAAACTCCTCGGTATCCTCCAAAGACTTGTGAGCCCTCGAATCATGATGAGCCATATCAATTTTGGCTCCCTCCACAAACAAGAAATAACCCTTTTCGTTTTTACTCAATAACTTAATGGCAGCCTTGGTCATGGTAGTTAAAGAGGGATCGGAATTCTCCAAATTATTTCTTTTCAAGTCTCCATGATAAGGACAATGCGATGCACTGAATAGACCCATTAGATAATCGGTTTTCTCCAAGTCCAACATCTCCAAACCCTTTTTCGACCATACAAATTCGGCTGACTTATTGCTTTCCTTTTTCTCCTTCAGCCATTCCCTAATCAAATCCCTTTTATCGGTTCTATAGCCCGCGGAACCTTCCTCATCATTCATTGAAACATCACGGAAATTACGTCTTCCTCCTCCTAAAACTACATGCAATTCCTTGCCCACAGGCCATTCCACCAATTGACGGGCTATGTCCACATTAACTTCATCACTGCAGCCATCATTCTTGATAGCCTGATTATACTCCCAACCTCGGGCAGCAGTATGAGCATAGACCCCAGCTGGGGAGGCATGAGTAACACGAGCCGTGGTAACCAAACCGGACCATTTGCCAGCATCCTGAGCCCATTTAGCCAAACTTTCGGTATGTGTCTTGGTATCATTGGCCATAAAGCAATCATATTTGGGTACCTGGGCATTTACTCCAATAGTGCCATAATTAGCCTTAACACCATTCAAATAGGCTGTGGCCGTGGCAGCCGAATCTGGGGTTCTCTTATTCACAGCATAGGTGCGCGATAAGCCAGTGTAAGGAAACTTCTCAAAAGAAACCTGCTTGCTGCTATCACCCATAAAATTCCGGGTAGCGGTTATCGTGTGAACCGACATGCCATCACCCAAAAACAAAATAATATTCTTGGCCTTGTTGGTATTGAGATTATTTAGTTTCTGCAACTTATGGGCCAATATATCCTGGGCCTTGTTCATCCAAAATTCGGTTGTCTGTTCTTCAACCAAGGGTTGAAATGAGCGAGCTTGGGGAAAATTGGGATGTTTGCCATCATTACGGGCTAGGACTGAAGTCAGTAGAACTGTTACTACTACAAAAATTACTCGCATTTTTACGCCGCAAAAATTACCGTTTCTTCGAAAATTTAGACTAATACTGGCAATTGATTTGTTATTTTGATTAAATTTATACGTTTGTTCTAAATCTTATCTCACTAAATAGTGACTGAAGTCTTAGCTACTGTTGTTGAAAACTTATCGGCCTTATCGTCTTGTCAGATAATTAGTTATAGAAAAATCAAATTTCAATAATTTATGACAAAGCTTGAGGAGTTTCCATAACAGTTGTTGAGCTAAAGTATAGCGCAAAAAGCAGAGGCGTAGCTTGGTCTATGGTAGGAGACAAAGTTGGGGATATGATAAACAAAATACGGAAACAACTTAAAAATTATGCCGGAAGTCTATAAATCTTTCGAGTGACCTCACTGCTTGGCCTTTGATTTCGATTATATATGTATGTATCTATACGATCCAATAAAATTTGTATTCAAGGCAAACTCCTATTTATTTCTTAATCTATTCTAATATATTCTTATACTAGCTTTGAATGATTAGAGAATGATCTTCAAACTTAGATTTTATGGAATTTAACCTTTTATAGCTATTTGGAACTCCAATTTATTGAATTGCTATGACAAGTTTACCGCCAGGTGAAATGAGAAATATGATGGCGATTTATACATTTCCATAGGAATCCTACGGACTGATAAAGTAGCATGACTTTGCCAACGAAACCCATCTTCGAACATCTTCGTTTTAGTGATGAAAGACCCCTTCTTATGCAACTAGCCACTACCTACTCTTAAACATGATCACTTTCGCACTCTTTTAAAAGCGGTCTAAAAAAGACTTTGGAGCTCCGATCGGACCAATTTAGATCGGATATAGGCGGCCTAAGTGAACTGACGTGGTATAGCAGGTCAGTCATCCGCCTAGAATACCAGAGGTCCTAAGTTCGATGCCTGACCAGATCCCCAGCTAGCCACTGGTTATTGACTATTAGGCTTCTCTAGCTAATGCATTGGCCTTTCAATGAGTCTAAAAATAAAATCGGATGCAGCTCATTCTGAGAGAAGTACCCCTTGTTCCAATTGGAATGTCGTGGGAATTATGTATGTATAGGCGGTTTAAATAGTAAGGTTATCAGAAGGAGCGGAGTACATCTCGTGCCGCTTAAACAAGCCCAAACATTTAAATGGTCTATATGCACTGTCCGTCCGACGGACATCTCATTACATATCCATTCCTAGAACTTCAAGTTTCTGAATTCACAATATTTGTACTACCCATAATTACAGATTTACAGACCTAACATTGTCACTGGTTCTTTCGGGCAATATAATCGACTTCATCCATAAATGTTACTTACTTAAGTTGCCTATAGTTACAACCTGTTAAGGTCAAAGGCCGAGAATTCTATGCGATTCTATCTTGTGCGCATATTCTCCTATTTCGTATGCCAAGTTTTGAAAGATTTTCTTCTACTTGATCTTTCCTTTGAAGTTTTGGACGTCCTCTTCTACGAGTTCCCTCAGGATCATTATCGAACAGATATATTGTTTAAGTCTCAATTCAGAATATCATTCATATTTTACCTCATAGTCCTTAAATTGGTCATGCTTGGTCTATAATTGAAAGAATGCACATGACAAATGCTGCTATCATCTGCAAAAGAGCTCCTTAGGAAATATCAGGAAAATAGTAGGAGAAAGATGAAAGCCTTGCGGTACTCGTTTGATGATATTCCATGTATATCAACTCCTACAGTGAGATCTTCGAGGAAGTTTGATATAAACCGAGAGAAGTCATTACCCACATTAAATCAATTTCCTTTTTCACGAATACCTACCAAATCAAGATAATACATCAGCAAGATAATCCAGACATTCGGTAATTTGAGTCCAGGAAGGCAAACATCTCTTATCATAGTTGGAAGAGTTCATGTTTTATTCAAATTTCCATGTCTGGAATAATATACTTTAACAATATAATCTCAAGAATCAACAACAACCAAGTTACGAATATTTAGCTCGAATGTCAAGTCCATCTTGTAATACGGCTGCGAAACTTGGAAACGCACAAATTCCATCGATAAGCGCCTGCAAATCTTTGCAAACAAATGCTTACGGCAAATTCTTAATATATGGTGGCCGAACCGCATAAGAAATGAAGATGTACTTAACGCGACAAACCAAATCCCTTCTTCTTTAGAAGTATGTCAACGGAAATGGCGATGGATAGGCACCACACTCTGAAGGCCAAATACCAACACTGCTCTACAAGCTCCACTGGTAAGACGCAGTCGAGTTGGTGCACCTGCAAGAACGTGGAGAAAGTCAATTGATCCGGAGTTTGCAAGTAGCAAGTTATTCTTGGAATGACGTATGCCTAACAACTCGCAATAGAGTCCAATATAAAAGGATGGTTGAGGCTCTATGCTCCACTGGAAGTCAAGAGGATGAACAACATAATGAATACCTCCGCTAACCTCTGAAACAACTGAGATATCTCGAGTTTGAAAGCTCAAAATATTACTTCCTCAAGATAACTCATAATGGAGACATTCGCTAACCTCCGAAATAACTGGAGATATCACGAGTTTGAGGAAACTAAATCTGGATCAAATCGAACTTTGATCGTTGAGAAATCTAAGCAAGATAGTCAAAGCTTACGATAATGCGAATTAAGGCTTAATTTACTGTAAAGGCTTAATTAACTGCTAAGGGAAAGCTCAAAATATTACTTCCTCAAGGTAACCATAATATATTTTAACAACATAATAGAGACATTCGCTTACTTTCGAAACAACTGAGATATCTCGAGTTTGAGGAAACGAAATCTCGATCAGGGAATAGAACTTTGGTCCTTTAGAAACTTTAGCAAGATAGTCGAAACTTACGATAATGCGAATTAAGAATCAATTGACTATAAAACTTTATTCACTAATGGAAAGCTCAAAATATTACTCCCTCAAGGTAACCATAATATACTTTATTAACATAATGGAGGCATTCGCTAACCTCCGAAACAACTGAGATATATTGATTTTGAAGAAACGAAATCTGGATCAAGAAATTGAACTTCTGTCGTTGAGAAATCTAAGCAAGATAGTCGAAACTTATGATAAGGCGAATTAAGGCTCAATTGACTACAAAACTTTATTCGCTAAAGGAAAGCTCGAGGCTCCTCAAGGTAACCATAATATACTTTAACGACATAATGGAGACATCCGCTAACCTCCGAAACTACTGGAGATATCTCTAGTTTGAGAAAACGAAATGTGAATCAAAAAGTCAAACTTTGGACGTTAAGGAAAGTAGGCAAGATAATCGAGACTTACGATAATGCGAATTAAAACTCAATTGACTATAAAACTTTGTTCGTTTGGGAACGCTTAAAATAAAACTTTCGCAAAAAAAACATAATATACTTTTAAATCATAATAGCGACCTCTGACAACCTCCGAAACAACTGGAGATATCTCCAATTTGAGAAAGCGAAATCTGAATCAGGAAATCGAACTTTGGTCCTTTAGAAACCTAAGCAAGATATTCGAGACTTCGATAATACGAATTTTGGCTTGATTGACTTTAAAGGTGTGAAAAATCTGAATCTGACTTCTAACTTCGTTCGCTTGGGATCGCTAGAAATAACCATGAGCTTTGTAATGCTTACTTACTTAAATGGCCTATATTTACAACCTGTTAAGATCAAAGGCCGAGCATATTTTAGAAATTCACGTGCTTCGATCTTGTGCGCACATTCTCCAATTGCGTAGGCCAAACTTTGAAAGATTTTCTTCTACTTTGTATTTTCATTGAAGTTTCGGACGTCCTCTTTTTCATAGTCATTTTTTTTTTCCAAGGAGTGGGTTACTAGCCCGACATCCTAAATCAATTTTTTTTATAGTTTTTGTTGGAGAACACTACATTAATGAGTATTAACGTAGTTAACCGGGTGATACCACAAGGAGGTCAGTGTCCACAGTTGAAATGAAGGATAACCAAGATAAGTCTGGGCTTACCAAGTTAAGACCAATCAGAAACGGTTGCACTTTATAATGCACATTTCGTATTTAATGAAACTGAATAATTATCTTCAATCAAAGAGGGAACTGTTATCACTTCAATACCCTTCCCGTAAGAATACTTTGATATTGAATTTAATCAACGACAGAACCTCAAGAGTGGAAAATTTTTCATTATCAAGATATAAGATATTTTTGGAAACATTTTTCGTTTGGAATTCCTTATGAATGTACTTTCTTAAAAAAACCTAAACTTTCGTAATCCAAATCGAGAAATCACAAAAGATCAAAAAAATAAACATAGGTTTTTGCAAGAGGGACCGAAATCCCCCCTTAAGGCCCTTCACTGCTTCAATTCCACTACAACAAATACCTGTTACAAATCAACAAGTCTTTGACGTTAATGCCATTCAATTTTCGTTATCTCTCGTTAAGCGATTGCGATTCAAGCGATTTTGCCAATACGTGCGACTAACATTACTTAAAGCAACTAAAATTCGGAAACCAATTAGTCTCAGTTTAGCTTTCTAATCAAACAGTTGCTTGTTCAGTAAAAAAACTAGCAATATGGCTATTTCCAAAACCCTAAAAGTACTAACTGTACTTCTGTTTATATTAAATGTAACCAAAGGACATCTCAGCGAAGAGGACTTGGCCGAGGAACGTATGCATCCCAACTTCAAGGAGGAGGCAAGAATCGAAACCAGAACATTGCCTCTAATGGCGAGAGAGGGGGAAGATACCAATGAGTTTTGGTTGAATATGGGTAAAGATTTTGTGCATCAGCAGAAGCAACAAAAGCAAAATACCAACAAGGCCAAGAATGTGATTATGTTCTTGGGTGATGGCATGGGTTTGACAACCCTGGTGGCGGCCAGAAACTATATCGGAGCAGAACATACTAAGTTGGCTTTTGAGGAGTTTCCCTATGTTGGCTTGTCCAAAACCTATTCAGTGGATAAAATAGTACCCGATTCTGCCACCACCTCTACCGCCTACTTGTGTGGTGTCAAGGCTAATTATGGTACAATTGGAGTTAATGCTGGTATTTTGCGTGATGACTGTGAGGCTATGAAGAATTCCAGCAATTATGTTTATTCCATAGCCAAATGGGCCATGGATGAAGGAAAATCTGCCGGTTTTGTTACCACTACTCGTATAACTCATGCCTCACCCTCGGGTTTGTATGCTCATACAGCCGATCGCGATTGGGAAAGTGATGCTGATATAGTAAAGGCCTGCGGTGAAAATCATGGTTTAGAGGATATTGCTCAACAGCTAATTCATGGTGAAGTGGGTTCGAAACTAAAGGTAATGATGGGTGGCGGCAAAAGTGCTTTTGTGGATAAGTCCTTATATGAGAAAGGTTGGCGTTCGGATGGTCGTAACTTGATAGAGGAATACCAGAAGCAGTCTGCCAAGAATATGTTTGTGGAGACTAAGGATCAATTGGAAAATTTGGATTTGACAAAAACAGAACGCATTTTGGGTATCTTTGAAGCTGGTCATATGAAATATAACTTAGAAGCTGAGGCTAATCCTGAAAATACCCAACCTACTTTAGAGAAAATGACTAAAAAGGCCATAGAATTTATGCAGCTTCAAGGTGATGAGGGCTATTTCCTTTTCATTGAGGGTGGCAAAATCGATTTGGGTCATCATGATACCCAGGCTCGTTATGCTTTAGATGAAACCAAGGAATTCTCTCAGGCTATTTCTTTGGCACGCCAAATGACTAGTGAGGAAGATACTTTGATAGTCGTAACATCCGACCATTCTCATACCTTTAGTGTTTCGGGTTATCAAAATCGTGGTAGTGACATTTTTAGTTTGATACCAACTGCCGGTGATAAAATACCCTATGAACCTCTGAGTTATGCCAATGGCAAGGGCTACTATCAGCACTTTGATGTTAAGAAGAGCAAGCGGGTGAATCCTAATGAAGTTTTAAGAGGAGCCGCCGACGAAATGTTCCCCGCTACAGTGCCCTTGAAGACAGAGACTCATGGTGGTGAAGATGTAGGTGTCTTTGCCTCGGGTCCCTGGGCTCATTTGTTTACTGGCGTCTACGAGCAGAATACTATTCCTCATATGATGGCCTATGCTGCTTGTGTGGGGGAGGGTTTGAGGGCTTGCGATGTTTTATAAGTCCAACATTCAAAACGATTTACTAGCATTTAATTTTAAGTTTAATTTAGTTCTATTGATTTAAGTCATTTGTAAATAAAAGATGGAAATTTTAACAAAAATTTTAAAAATAAGAACAATTTTTATTTTTGGATTAAATTCCTGTGTGAGGTAGGTTATATGTTTATCGCTTAACAGATCAAAAAGTCTACGTTTTAGTTAAAAAACTTTTCTAAAAGATTAAAAGAAGTTGAATAGAGATAAAAATTATGGGAATTTTTATTACTTGATTGAAGTGGATTTCCCGTCCATAGTTCTTTTGCTATCAAATGTTCATGGAAAGCACGTTTTAGCTTTCTATACAATATCGAAATCAGTAATATTAATGATCGCTAATTAAAAAAGTCGTAGAACTTGAGACCTTATCGAACGATAAGCTCTAATGGCTGTAATTTTTATCATAGTTCTTATTATCGCTTAATAAATCACTTTTATTAGCTCATTATTGTAAGAGCCTATTAAGATAAGTGGTAATGAGTTTTTTGTAAATTCGCCGAAATCTAAAGAACAGAAAAACACTTTAAATTTCTAATTACCATTGTTAATCTTTCGATAGTTTCTTCAGGGTCTCTGCCAGATAACTCAAAGAAACAAACTTACAATATTGGGTCAAAATTACGGAAACAGTTGATATGTATTCGGTATACAAGTAAATAATTTCGATTTGGACAACATATGGCGTAACTATCACATATGGTTTGTGTCAATAATAACAAATATGGTATTCGGAGGAATATTCCATAGACGCCAAAGTGTAAACACATATATTTAACAATCGATTATACAATATCGAACTTTGTGCCTAAAAAAGTTGTTATACGGGAAAGTCTGGAAATCCGTTAGAAGGAAACGGCAGTTGAATGTTATCAATTGTTGGTCAAAGCTTACGGTTAACATGAACCAACTTAAAAAAACAATGGCTTGTGCGATTGAAAAGTGCTGATTTCGAAACAAAAGACTATGGAGACCTAATCTGTCAAAAAATCTAAAGATAAGAAAAATTTTTATCAACATTTTTTCTATAGAAAATTTTGTTATCAAAAATTTTTCTATAGAAAATTTTTTTGTAAAAAATTTTTCTATAGAAAATTTTTTTATCAAAAATTTTTCAATAGAAAATTTTTTTATCAAAAATTTTTCTATAGAAAATTTTTTTTATTAAAAATTTTTCTATATTTTTTTTACAAAAATTTTAAAGAAATTTTTTTTATTAAAAATTTTTCAAAATTTTTAATAAAAAAAAATTTCTCTATAGAAAATTGTTTATCAAAAATTTTTCTATAGAAAATTCTTTATCCAAAAATTTTTCTATGGAAAATGTATTATCAAAAATTTTTCTATAAAACATTTTTTTTCAAAAAATTTTTCTATACAAAATTTTCTTACAAAAATTTTTTTATCAAAAATTTTTTCATAGAAAATTTTTTATCAAAAATTTTTCTGTAGAAAATTTTTCTATATTTTTTTTATCAAAAATTTTTACATAAAAAATTTTTTCATCGAAATTTTTTATATAGAAAATTTTCTTACAAAAATTTTTCTATATAAATTTTCTTACAAAAATTTTTCTATAGAAATTTTCTTACAAAAATGTTTCTATAGAAAATTTCTTATCAAAAATTTTTCTAAAGAAAATTTGTTAAAATAAAATTTTCTATAGAAAATTTTTTTATCAAAAATTTTTCTATAGAAAATTTTTTTATCAAAAATTTTTTTATAGAAAATTTTTTTATCAAAAATTTGTCTATAGAAAATTTTTTTATAGTAAATTTTTTTATCCAAAATTTTTCTATATTTTTTTTTATCAAAAATTTGTCTATAGAAAATTATTAATTTTTTATGATAAAAAATTTTTGATAAAAAAATTTTCTACAGGAAAAAATATTGATAAAAAAATTTTCTATAGAAAAATTTTTGATAAAAAATTTTCTATAGAAAAATTTTTGATAAAAAAAATATTCTACATTAACATTTTTGATAAAAAAAAATATATAAAATATAGAAGAATTTTGTATAAAAAAAATTTTGATAAAAAAATTTTTAGATAAAAAAAAAGTTTGCGAAAAAAATTTTCTATGCAAAAGTTTTTGTATAAACAAATTTTTTATGGAAAAATTTTTGATAAAAAATTTTCGATTAAGAAATGTTTGATAAAAAATTTTTTATAGAAAACTTTTCATAAAAAAATTTCTAGAGAAAACTTTTTATAAAAAAATTTCTATAGAGAAATTTTTCTATATATCATTTTCTTTATAATCATCAATAAAAAACTCTTTTTTCAAAATTTTTATTTTTTTTTTATTTCCATTATTATTCACAATTTATAATTTTCCAATTGCTTTGATTTCCTTAAGTTTTCCACAAAATCTTTTAACTCCGCTGTGGGTTCTATTTTCTCGACTGGTATTAAGTCCCTCTCCTTGGTCAACATATACATTCTATTCGGTTCGTAAGAACGTTTTCGTCGTAGATGGATGTGTATTGGACAGGGATCACAACTTCCGGGATGACCACGAGGTCCCTGTTCACCGGTATAAGTACCACTGGCACCTTTAATTCCTTTTAAACCATTATCACCCTTATAGCCTTGAGGTCCAACAGGTCCTGGGGGACCTTGTGGTCCATTATAACCCACAGGACCGGTATCGCCTCTGGGACCTTCGACGCCTGGAGGACCAGGTGGTCCTACATTACCTCCTTCACAGCTGCAGGTTTTGATAACGGCCTGGGCATATCCGGTTAGGGCTGAGGGTTAAAGGAGAATTAACCATACAATTTTAGATTTTAACAAAAAAAAAAAAACTTACCCGATATTACCAAAATAACATAAAACAGTTTCATTTCAAAGAATGATCTGCTCTTGGCGATCTCATAAGAAAAACTAATTTGTTTGAAAAGAATTTCAAAGATTTTATACTTTATCTAAGCATAGGTAGACTACCTTTTCTAAACCCTAATTAATAAAGATCGTGTAACGGAAACTGTTTTATTAGGCGTTATTAGTGTCGACAATTTTTTACTTTTTTCCATCAATTAGTATGTAAATTAGTTATTTTTTCTGGCCTTTGTTGAATGCAGCCGTAAATGCCCCGTGTAAGTCATTAAAGACATTATCGCTAATAGTAGACAGTTTTATTAGATCTTAGATATTTATGTCATATTAACATTTTAATATTTTGGTAAGACTAAAGCGATAATTTATTTATCAATAATTTATTCAAATGGAGGTGAGCTTTCATTGTAAAGTAAGAAGTTTTCTAAGGAGAAGAACAAAGCTATGAACAGCTATCAAGATTTCTTTGTTTATATGATATCAATAAAAAAAGAAAACAACTTTCTTTTTTAATACAAAAAAAATTTTGAAAGGGAAAATTTTACATACAAAAAATTTTCAATATAAACATTTTTATGAACAAAATTTTTCTACAATAAATATTTTAAATATACAATTTTTCAATAAAAAATTTTTCAATATAAAAAATTTTTCTCTAGAAAATTTTTTATTATACAAATTTTTCACAACAAAAAATTATTATAAATTTTTTTCTATAGAAAATTTTATATTATAAATAATTTTCTATAGAAAATTTTTCAAAATAAAAAATTTTCTTTTTCATAATAAAAAGTTTTCTATAGAAAAAGTTTCATTATAAAAATTTTTTATAGAAAATTTTTCGTTAAAAAAATTTCTCGTTAAAAAAATTTTTCTATAGAAAAATTTTCGTTACAAAAATTTTTCTATAGAAAAATTTTCATTAAAAAAATTTTATATAGAAAAATTTTTCTATAGAAATATTTCTTTAAAATAATTTTTCTATAGAAAATTTATCGTTAAAAAATTTTTTCTATAGAAAATTTTTCGTTAAAAGAATTTTTCTATAGAAAATTTTTCGTTAAAATATTATTCTGTAGAAAATTTTTCGTTAAAAAATTTTTCTATACAAAATTTTTCGTTAAAACAATTTTTCTTAAGAAAATTTTTCGTTAAAAAAATTTTCTAGAGAAAATTTCGTTAAAAAAAATTTATGTAGAAAATTTTTCGTTAAAAAAATTTTTCTAAAAAATTTTTCGTTAAAAAGTTTTTTCTGTAGAAAATTTTTAGTTAAAAAAATTTTTCTATACAAAATTTCGTTATAAAAAATTGTCGATAGAAAATTTTTTGGTATACAAATTTTCTACAGAAAATTTGTGATTATAAAAATTTTCTATAGAAAAATATTTTTAATGAAAAATTGTTCATGGAAAAATTTTTATAATCACAAATTTTCAATAGACACAATTTTTATACAGAAAAATTTTTAATAGAAAAATTTTTATACCGAAAAATTTTTTTTAACGAAAACTTTTCTATACAAAATTTTTATAATGAAAAATTTTCTATACAAACATTTTCATTATAAAAATTTTCTATAGAAAAATATTTTTAATGAATAATCACAAATTTTCAATTGAAACAATTTTTATACAGAAAAATTTTCGACAGAAAAATTTTTATACCGAAAAATTTTCTTTAGAAAATTTTTTATAATGATACATTTTTTATAATGAAAATTTTTTATAATGAAAAATTTTTTATAGAATTTTTTTTTCATTATTAAAATTTTTCTATAGAAAATTTTTCATTATAAAAATTTTTCTATAGAAAATTCTTCATTATAAAAATTTTTCTATAGA
Source organism: Stomorhina lunata (assembly GCA_933228675.1). NCBI lineage: Eukaryota > Metazoa > Arthropoda > Insecta > Diptera > Rhiniidae > Stomorhina > Stomorhina lunata. The sequence goes on along the minus strand of OW121742.1, from coordinate 121,944,248 downwards.
AAATTTTTCATTATAAAAATTTTTCTATAGAAAATTCTTCATTATAAAATTTTTCTATAGAAAATTTTTCATTATAAAAATTTTTCTATAGAAAATTTTTCATTATAAAAATTTTTCTATAGAAAATTTTTCATTATAAAAATTATTCTATAGAAAATTTTTCATTATAAAAATTTTTCTATAGAAAATTTTTCATTATACAAATTTTTCTATAGAAAATTTTTCATTATACAAATTTTTCCATAGAAAATTTTTCATTATACAAATGTTTCTATAGAAAATTTTTCATTATAAAATTTTCCTTTAGAAAATTTTTCATTATAAAAATTTTTTCTATAGATAATTTTTCATTATAAAAATTTTTCTATAGAAAATTTTTCAATATAAAAATTTTTCTATAGAAAATTTTTCATTATAAAACTTTTCTATAGAAAATTTTTTATTATAAAAATTTTTCTATAGAAAATTTTTCATTATAATAATTTTTCTATTATAACAAGTTTTCTATAGAAAATTTTTCATTATAAAATTTTTTTGATAGAAAATTATAGAAATATTTTATTCTAGAAGTTTTTATATAGAATATTTTTCATATTAGAAATGTTTCTGTAAAAAATTATTTTTCTTTAGAAAATTTCGTTATTATATTATTTTAGATACAATTTTCTTAGAATTTTTTTATAACGAAAAATAATTGTATAAAATTGATCGTTATAAAAATGTTTATGTAGAAAATTTTTCGATTAAAAATTTTAATAGGTATACACAACTTATGTTTTTATAAATTGTTTTCTTAAATATGTTAAATAGTAGTTTTTTTTTTTTTCTAATTTTAATAAAAAAGATTATTTTAATTTTTTCCAATTCATTTATTTATCAATATCATTCCTTATGTTCTTCCAAATATTTTGCATTTTCTACTCTCAAACTTTCTATTAAAGCTCTTAAAGCGGGCGTGGGCTCCAGCTTCTGAACGGCTACAATTTCTCCTTTTTCAGTTACTTTATATAACGTATGAGGTTCATAGGAACCGCTGCTTGTACTACTCTGCGACAGGCCGTTAGTAAATAAATCTCTTCCTCTTATTATACATTTTAAGGGACAAATTTCATCTCTGCCAGGTGGACCAGGGATACCTTTAACTAAAACAATACTACCATCATCACCGGGAGGCCCTTGATCTCCAGGATAACCTGGTGGTCCATCAGGCCCAAGAGGACCTGGATAACCACGTTCACCCTGACTACCTTTAAAGCCTTTAGGACCCTGATTGCCTGGATGGCCAACTTCACCATTAGGACCAGGTTCACAAACACAAGTTTTGTGAATAGCTTGAGCGGGATAACTTAAAGCTGGAAATAAGTAAAATTTTCAATGAAATTTGAAAAAATTTTAAAGGAAAAGTGATAAAGAGCTTAACTTACCTATTAAAAGCAGACAACTATAAAAGATTTTCATTTCTTGGATGTTTTCAGTTTAAGATGTTTAAGACAATTAAGCCTCTACACAAATTTTAGATGGAGTTTTATAAGAAATATTGATAACGATTTTATCACACACACAGTGATCATTAGTTTTGACCATAAACTAATGATCATTGATCGAAACTATAAAAATTTGTGATTATTTTCTTTTTAGATGTTAAATAAGTAAACAACTCAATTTATATGTAAATTTGAATTTTTCCGTTCGATACTTTTAACGCATTTTATAAACGATATTAAGCTAAGATGAAAGTATTTATTAGAAAACTGTGTTATTATTTTCGATTTATGATGCCTCTAAGATCAAAACAATTTTTAGACTTATCAATAAGCTTTTCAAAATAATTTTAATTTTAAAAATTAGAAAATTTCTTTATAAAATACCATAACAGCTTTGAAATGGAAATTTTTAAAATATTAAAAAAAAAATTCCAGTGAAAATTTTTATAAAAAAATTGTCATGAAAAATTTTCTGCAGAAATATTTTTAAGAAAATTTTTCTACAAATATTTTTGATAAAAACATTTTTAACAGAAACATTTTTTTAATGAAAAATGTTTGTAATAAAAATTTTTCTTTAAAAAATTGTTATAATTTGTTATATATTGTTATCTATAGAGAATTTGTTTTCATAAACAATTTCAAATCAACATTTTTTTTAATAGAAAATTTCCTATAGAAAAATTGTTTAGTGAAAAATTTCCTTTAGAAAAATTTTTATAATAAAATAGATTTTTATAGTGAAAAATTTTCCATAGAAAAATTTTTATAATGAAAAACTTTCTATAGAAAAATTTTCCATAGAAAAATTTTTGCAAAGAAATATTTTTGTAACGAAAAATTTTCTATATAAAAATTTGTACAATAAAAAATTGTATAATGACAAATTTTCCATAGAAAAATTTTTATAATGAAAAATTTTCTATAGAAACATTTTAAAAAAGAAAAATTTTTCTATTGAAAAGTTTTAAAGAAAAATTTTCTATAGAAAATTTAATAAAAAAAAAATTTAAAATGAAAAATTTTTTATAGAAAAATTTTTAAAATTAAAAAATTTCTATAGAAAAATTTTTAAAATTAAAAATTTTCTATAGAAAAATTTGTATAATTAAAAATTTTCTATAGAAAATTCCTGTAATGAAAAATTTCCTATAGAAAATTTTTTTTAATGAAAATTTTTCTACAGAAAATTATTAAAATTTTATAAAAATTGTTATTATAGAAAATTTTTCGTTTTAAAAAATTTTCTATAAAATATTTTTTATATTATTTTTTATAGAAAATTTTTCATGATAAAAAATTTTCTATAGAAAATTTTTCATGATAAAAAATTTTCTATAGAAAATTTTTCATGATAAAAAATTTTCTATAGAAAATTTTTCATGATAAAAAATTTTCTATAGAAAATTTTTCATGGTAAAAAAATTTCTATAGAAAATTTTTCATGATAAAAAATTTTCTATAGAAAATTTTTCATGATAAAAAATTTTCTATAGAAAATTTTTCATGATAAAAAATTTTCTATAGAAAATTTTTCATGATAAAAAATTTTCTATAGAAAATTTTTCTATAGAAAATTTTTCATGATAAAAAATTTTCTATAGAAAATTGTTCATGATAAAAAATTTTCTATAGAAAATTGTTCATGATAAAAAATTTTCTATAGAAAATTTTTCATGATAAAAAATTTTCTATAGAAAATTTTTCATGATAAAAATTTTTCTATAGAAAATTTTTCATGATAAAAAATTTTCTATAGAAAATTTTTCATGATAAAAAATTTTCTATAGAAAATTTTTCATGATAAAAAATTTTCTATAGAAAATTTTTCATGATAAAAAATTTTCTATAGAAAATTTTTCATGATAAAAAATTTTCTATAGAAAATTTTTCATGATAAAAAATTTTCTATAGAAAATTTTTCATGATAAAAAATTTTCTATAGAAAATTTTTCATGATAAAAAATTTTCTATAGAAAATTTTTCATGATAAAAAATTTTCTATAGAAAATTTTTCATGATAAAAAATTTTCTATAGAAAATTTTTCATGATAAAAAATTTTCTATAGAAAATTTTTCATGATAAAAAATTTTCTATAGAAAATTTTTCATGATAAAAAATTTTCTATAGAAAATTTTTCATGATAAAAAATTTTCTATAGAAAATTTTTCATGATAAAAAATTTTCTATAGAAAATTTTTCATGATAAAAAATTTTCTATAGAAAATTTTTCATGATAAAAAATTTTCTATAGAAAATTTTTCATGATAAAAAATTTTCTATAGAAAATTTTTCATGATAAAAAATTTTCTATAGAAAATTTTTCATGATAAAAAATTTTCTATAGAAAATTTTTCATGATAAAAAATTTTCTATAGAAAATTTTTCATGATAAAAAATTTTCTATAGAAAATTTTTCATTATAAAAAAATTTTCTATAGAAAATTTTTCATGATAGAAAATTTTCTATAGAAAATTTTTCATGATAAAAAATTTTCTATAGAAAATTTTTCATGATAAAAAATTTTCTATAAAAAATTTGTCATGATAAACAATTTTCTATAGAAAATTTTTCATGATAAAAAATTTTCTATAGAAAATTTTTCATGATAAAAAATTTTCTATAGAAAATTGTTCATGATAAAAAATTTTCTATAGAAAATTTTTCATGATAAAAAATTTTCTATAGAAAATTTTTCATGATAAAAAATTTTCTATAGAAAATTTTTCATGATAAAAAATTTTCTATAGAAAATTTTTCATGATAAAAAATTTTCTATAGAAAATTTTTCATGATAAAAAATTTTCTATAGAAAATTTTTCATGATAAAAAATTTTCTATAGAAAATTTTTCATGATAAAAAATTTTCTATAGAAAATTTTTCATGATAAAAAATTTTTCATGATAAAAAATTTTCTATAGAAAATTTTTCATGATAAAAAATTTTCTATAGAAAATTTTTCATGATAAAAAATTTTCTATAGAAAATTTTTCATGATAAAAAATTTTCTATAGAAAATTTTTCATGATAAAAAATTTTCTATAGAAAATTTTTCATGATAAAAAATTTTCTATAGAAAATTTTTCATGATAAAAAATTTTCTATAGAAAATTTTTCATGATAAAAAATTTTCTATAGAAAATTTTTCATGATAAAAAATTTTCTATAGAAAATTTTTCATGATAAAAAATTTTCTATAGAAAATTTTTCATGATAAAAAATTTTCTATAGAAAATTTTTCATGATAAAAAATTTTCTATAGAAAATTTGTCATGATAAAAAATTTTCTATAGAAAATTTTTCATGATAAAAAATTTTCTATAGAAAATTTTTCATGATAAAAAATTTTCTATAGAAAATTTTTCATGATAAAAATTTTCTATAGAAAATTTTTCATGATAAAAAATTTTCTGTAGAAAATTTTTCAGGATAAAAAATTTTCTATAGAAAATTTTTCATGATAAAAAATTTTCTATAGAAAATTTTTCATGATAAAAAATTTTCTATAGAAAATTTTTCATGATAAAAAATTTTCTATAGAAAATTTTTTATTATTTTTTCATGATAAAAAATTTTCTATAGAAAATTTTTCATAATAAAAAATTTTCTATGTATGTGTATGTGTAAAGTGTATGTTTTTATCATGGAAACTTGTCTATAGAAAATTTTTTATAATGAAAAATTTTAGAAATAGTATAAAAATTTATACTGAAAATTTTAGAAATTAAAATTATTTATATTTTTATTTACATAAAAAATTTTATTTGTTTAAATTATTTATTGTTTTTTCTACCTTCAACTTAAAAACTTTTGTTCTTGACTTGAGATATAAACAAGTACACTTACTCTGCTACACTAAAGTTAAGTGCCCGAGATCACTTTCAATTGCATTTTAGGTACTTTAAGTTATGAATATCAATCTGAAAGTATATCATCAAAAATATCGTAAGTACTAATTGTTTATTGCGTTTAGGTGAGAATAGGGAATTCGATTTCTATTTTTACAAAAGTTTTACTATATTACATTTTTAAAACCCAATTTTATATAGGAATCATTCTTTAGCTAGTTTATTTACTCGTGTCATGATGTAGGTCATGGTATCATTAGGGTGTAAGTTAAGAGTAGAGAAAATGTATCGTCGTTCTAAAGCCAATCCACTTGAACAGTTCAAAACTTAAAACTTGATTTAAATAAAATTTTTACCAAGGCCGTACATTAGACAATGAAAAATGATAGGAGCAAGTTAAGTTCAACCTCCTTACTTAGGATCCGGATCGGAGTAGGGGGCGTTCCACTCCCTGCATAAAATATTCATCAGAATTAGAGGTAGAAAAAGCAGTAGTTAATATCTAAATACATTTTAGATACGGGTTTTCTATTCTCTAAACACTTTCAATATTTGTGTGAATTCATCAGATTATTTAAAATATTATTAACATAATTTAAAGGCGTTAAGAAATGTCTAATATTGTAAAATTATGTTAATCAGAGCCAAAAGATCCAACGACAAAGCAGTGGCAACACGTATGATATAAAAGCTGCAGACGCCCAAATGCAACTCATAACAAAGATCTTAATTCTAGCGCGTGTAAGCTAATGATATCATTAATTTACATAAAAAACATTTATGACAGATCAGATACTTTAGATCTTCTAACGGCTTAAGATGCAACTCAAAAGGTTTTCAAATTTTCAAAAATTCCAAATTTGTGTGTGTATTAATAAAATTGTGTATAAATACTTCATTTTACTTTCAAACTTGATTAGTATGGAAATGTTAGTCTAAGATAACAGAAATGAAGTTTTTCTTGGAGGTGATAGCTCTTTTGAGTAAGTTTAATTATTTAAGAGTTGTAAGATCTTATATTATATCTGTTTTTATTTAAAAAGGTATTCTGTTACCCCTATGTTCCGGGGGTAGTACAAACTGCGGTTGCTTGCCGGGACGAGAGGGTGATTTTGGCCCTCCCGGTGAACCTGGTCCTAAAGGTGAGCAAGGCGATAGAGGAGACACTGGCTATAGAGGTGATCAAGGTCCTCCTGGTCTTAGGGGACCCAAAGGTGCTATGGGATCCCCTGGTTTACCGGGAAGAGCTGCTCCCATAACTGGCTCACCAGGAGCCTATGGTCCACCTGGTGATCGTGGTCCTCCGGGCAGATGTTTGTGTGCTTACAATAATTTGCGTGAACCGGTGGTAGCGGGGGATTTATATTTAACTGACGAAAATGGTTATCTCTACTATATAGGAGATGATGGCAAAAGAAAATATTTGGAAAATATAATGCCGCCATATGAGGAGCCAAAGCCGCAATACGTGCCACAACCGCAAATAGGGCAGCAATCTCAAGTGATAACACAAACACAATATATTCCACAACCTCAACCTGTTTCACAACCCATATATAATCCACAACCTCAAACTGTTTCACAAACCGTTTACAATCCACAACCTCCACTGGTTTCACAACCCTTCAATGGTCTTTATACACTGGGCCCCAATAATGTTCTTATACCGGTGACCAATGCTAATCCCTATGAAATGTTTGCTGCTGCAGCCGCTTGGGCCAATATGGCAACAACAACCACGACAACTACCCGACGTCCTCAAACTACAAGATATCCCTATAATAACCACAATTCCGGACATAATACTGTTTATGTTTTGGGACCCAAGGGCTCGTTAATACCCATAGATGCTTTGGGTTACAAGAAACCCTCTAAACATGGCTCATACGTATATCCCAGTTATCCCAGCGGTTATCCTAGTCAAAGTAGTAGTGTTTATTATCAGCACAACAAGAAGCCAGTCAGCTCTTACAATAAATGGTTAAGAGATTTCTTGTTGGGTGAAACAGATGAGGATCAGGGTTTCTATAATGAAGATGAGGAAACGGAGTAAGCTTAAGGAAACAATACGAACTAAAATTTATACATATAAGGAAAAAATTGATTTAGCAATAAAACTTAACGATTTTGGTTTAATATTTATAACAAACAAAATTTGTTTTACTTTAGGATTCGAACACGGCAGTACAAAAATTCAATTCCCAGTGAATTTATTTTTCATGGTAAATAAATTTCTCTTTAATAAATGATGTTTAATTATAATAAGATAAGGGAAAAATTGAAAGTTTTCATGTCAGATTTTATTTGTAACAAGCTGTAAAATATCCAAAATTTTAAATCATTTTATTGATTTTTGAACCGCTGTGGTATAGCAGGTTAGTCATCCACCTAGGATGCCAGAGGTCCCAAGTTCAATCCTCGGCCAGACTCACTTGAAAAAAATAATTTTTCAAAAAAGCGGCGGTTCACCTCATAACTCAGCTGGCCACTGGTTATTGAGTATTAGGCCATGTAAAACTTCTCTAAACTAATTCATTTGCCGTTTGGAGCCGGAGTTAAAAAGTAGGTCCCTTTCAATGAGTCTAAAAATAGAATCGGATGCAGCTCATTGTCTGAGAAAAGTAGCACTTGTTCCAATTTTAATGTTGTCGTCAAAATTATTATATTTTTATTATTTATTGATTTTGTCTAATTAACACACGATTACGATTTAATTTATTTTGAGTAACTTTTATTGACGCCACCTATCGAAAATTGGTCATACCATTAGAGAAACCTTTGTCGGCTCATGCACAACAACATTGTCAAAGATCATAGCGTGATCAAATGCACAGATTACGATTTAATTCATTTTTAGTAATTTGCAGTGGCGCCACCTACCATCTTAGAAAATTTTGTCGGCTTGTGCGTAACAACTTTGCTAAGGATCATAGTATATTAAAATGCCTGGTTTACTATTTTATAAAGCACATACAAATAAAAATATAATTATTTACATATATAGAGATCATACAATGTATGGAAATTATATTTTTCAATATGCAAATATAAAAAATTTCCATCGATTTGATAAACTCAAAAAAAAAAATCTAATTAATTTGTTACAAAAAATGTGATAAATGAATAAGCGATTTTGAGCAAACTTCACATAAACCATCTACTAAAAAAGTCCGTACAAAGCCTAAACATTTGGTTTGGATATGTGAGCCCGTTCTTGAGTTATAAAATTACAACGAAAATTGGCATTCATGTTTATATATTAAATAATTTTCAGTGGCGCCACCTGTCGAAAATTGGTCATACCAACTTAAAATCCTTTGTTGGGTTATGCGCAACAACTTCGCTAAAGATCATAATATGATGACATGCCTGGTTTACTATTCTATAAAGAACATATATAAACATTCAATTTTTTATATCGTCGTTAAAAATCCAAAACTGCGTAACACTTTTTCAAATTTTACAGGAGAAGCAAAAATTCAAATATATATATTTTTTTAAATTCAAATATTTTATTTTCATATCTTACCCCAAGTTTGATGATACGCATATTCGAATTTTCAAAATAGTGCACATGTTGATACGCATACGTTATTTTTGGTCGTAAAAATCTAAAAATTGGTAGAGACATGTAACAACTTTACGAATCATAATCAATCAAAAACTCGATTTTTATTTTTTTGATGATACGCAGTTTTGGATTTTCAACGACGATATAAAGAGGATAATTTATAGAGATTATACAATATATGGAAATTATATTTTTCAATATATAAATATAAAAAATTTCCATCGATTTTATAAACTCTAAAAAAATTTTAATTAATTTGTTTAAAAAAATGTTATAAATGATGGACCGATTTTGAGCAAACTTCACATAAACCATCTACTACTCGTAGATATGTGAGAACGATATTGCTCTCCATACATTTTATTTCTGCAAAAAGTGAAATTAAAGTGTATTAAGAACAATTAAAAACACATAAACGCGCAAACATGAGCACGTCTGTGTGTCTCGTTTCCATTTGTTGTTTCCGAATTAGAGTAAAAGCAGTATACCCTTTTTTATAGGACTTTTCAAAACGACCATACGTCAAATCAATGTTTTAAAGTGCAACATCTCTATATTCTTTGGCTTTGGTCTTTTTGACAAGTCCCTTGCTTTTAGAACATATTTCAGATTGTTCGATTATGATTGTATTTAATAGTTAAATGTTCGAATATATCTTTTATAACAGTTTCCTATACAAAATTATTCTCGTATAACACTTTTCTTTAGAAATTTCTTAAACATAAGCAATATTAAATTGAAATAACGCACGTTTCCTTAACTTCTTGCCGAAAATTTAATTAATACTTCAACGAAACCTCTCATTTTCCCCAAAAAACATAAATCCGTCTTATGTCAGACTGGCAGCTGTTTCTGGGAAATTAGTCAAAATTTCAAGCCAACCCTGACGCCTGATAAATTTGCACATATTTATAACAACACCTACAATTTAAAAACAAATACCGAAAATTAAATACCCAAATCATTGATATTCCATGCAATTTTCTGAAGTCTTTTTTGGTGTAAAGGACACTTAATGCCTTCAGCTGAACTCATGGTTTTTGAGACTGAAGGACAGACACACAGACAGACAGACAGACATATGCAATTACAGTGCATGGCGTTAGTTGCATTTAAGAGCAAAAATACAATAGAGGTTCATCAAGTTTTGTGAATGTGAAGTTGTTGTTGTTGTGTAAATAAATAACAACAACAAAAACGAATTTCTACAATTTCCAATTTATTTTTATTTACATAAATTTACCAATTGTAAATTATTCTTTGGCAGTTGATTTCATTTTTATTTGTACTTTTTTTGATTGGTATTTGTTAAGAACAAACTCTTAACACTTTAACACCCCCGATGAGTTGCAAAGGGGAAAGGTAAAGGTTTCAGGGCCTGATTTGATTTCATTTACAAATCAATTGTCGTGGAATACCAAAGGGCTTCTAGAGAGTTCTTCTTGAATGGACTTCTAGTACAAAGTTAGGCTAAACTATCTCTTATTTACTTTGAGGATTACCAGAAGGCCTTCTTAGAAGCTCTTCTTAAATGGAATTTTAGAAATTTCTTTTAAGAAAACCTGTTATAGTATGAATATCGGTATTTCTCGATTTATAGAAAAATTATACCTTTTATACAAATTCCTGTTAAGATATGTCTTTTGAAAGATCTTTAATGGTCATTAGGAAGCACTTCTCAAGGTTTTTGAAGGTCTTCCTGATCATCGAATTAATTTTGTAGACAAAAAGACTTTATTTTTTCAGGAATGTTACTCAAGTTAAGCCAAACCATCTTTTTATATTATTAATGCTACCAGAAGATCTTCTAGAAAATTATTTTAAAATGAGCTACTAGAAATTTGAAGGAATCTTAAGGTTTTTGAAGTCCAAATTTTACAATTTCTAAAGAAAATTTGTACAATTTAAATATATTTTTACAAGTTTGCAAAGGTATATCCCTTGGAAGGTCTAAATAAGCAGCATTTTCCTTCAGATACGTTGTTGGTCATTTTGGAAGGTCTTCAGAAGGCTTCTTTAAGGATTATGTAGGAAAAAAGAAAATCTCAAAGATTTTACGAGTTATTTTTATAGAAGTATGGAAATGTACTTCTTTTTAATACATTTTTTGTTATCAATATTTGATAAGGTAACATTTTTTTAAAGTGATGCTTTAAACTGTCTACCAGAGAAACCCCCTATAGAAGAAGTTCCTTCTATTTTCAAAATACAATTTTTGTATTTCCTTAGACAGAGATACAATAATTCAAATATTTAAGTCTAAAACCTTGCCACAATAAGCCTATTACCTTTTCTTGACAGACCATGTTCTATGGTGAAGGCCTCTATGGAAGACCATCCTCTTTTTTTTAAAGAAAATTTGTGCTACTTTAAACAGAGGTACCATAATTCAAATATATATTGAATTCGAAAACCTCTATGGAACCCTTCACCCTTTCTCCAAGTTTTATGGAGATGGCCTCTATGGAAGACCTTACTCCTTTCTTTAAAAGAAAAATTTGTATTACTCTAGATAGATATACCAAATTTACCTTCTAAAGAATTTTCTGTTTATAGGTCACAAAAGAGTATGCCTGTCTGGAAGGTCTTTTTAACGAATTATATTCCCTTTCATTAAATAAATCATTGGATAGTATTTTTCAAAAACCTCAACAAAAAATGCTCTAAAAATGCAACATACAAAGTGACTTCTTAGAAGACCTTCCTCATTCCCTTGGAGTTTCATTTTATATGACATTAGACGGGGTTTCCACAAAGTTAATATTTAAATTCAAAAACATACTTTAGCCAAGTAAGGCCTTTCTAGGGAATATCCATTATTTGGTTAATCTGTTTTTAGGCCTCAAATGAGCAGGCCTTAATACGACTCCCTCTCTGAACATAAATATATATAAGTGTGGGTGAATATATATGAGTGGTGCGACTGTTTAAGTGCGTGTAATGTTTTCACATAATTTTAGGGTGTAATCATTACCAAAATATTTGATTATAATCTCTCGAATAGATTTTCAATATCATACCGACAGACATACGGACTGCAGCAGTATCTGTGTACGGCCTGAAAACCAAGAAACGTGTTACGTTTTTAATTTAAACGATTTTTGCATTTGATTTTCCTTCTCTGTCTTTCTCATGTTTTTATTCGCTCCTTAAGTATTATGGCATCATCTGGTAGTTTTGTGGCCGACAGTTGTCAAACTGACAGCCGGAAATTGACATTGGTTGCAGAGGATGGAGTTGAATTTACAATCAAATATACAAAAAAAGTCTAAATGTATGACAAAAAGGTAAAGGTTTATTTTTCCTTAAGCCTAAAGCAATGAAGACTTGGGCAGGAGTTAAGGGCAAAAAGACGCAATAATACAGTAGCCCGAAAAATAAATTTATGCGTAAAATGTTGAATGGGTGAAAACGAGTGGCTGATGGATTGTAGTTGGAGAGTGTAAAACATTTGAAGTAACATCAAATAAATTTCATCATTTTTAGAATCTTACAAGCAATAAGGGATGATTTATTACAGGGTTATAATGAATCAATGTAAATAAAAAAGGATAAAATGCACTGAAAGAAAACGTAATAAGAAACAAGACATTTTTGAAAATTTTTCAAAATTCTCTATTTTTATAGGAAATTTTTCAAATCTTTTTTAGTTTTATAGGAAATTTTTCAAAAATTTTCTATTTTTATAGGAAATTTTTAAAAAATTTTGTATTTTTATAGGAAATTTTTCAAAATGTTTCTATTTTTATAGGAAAATTTTCAAAATGTTTCTATTTTTATAGGAAATTTTTCAAAAATTTTCTATTTTTATAGGAAATTTTTCAAAAATTTTCTATTTTTATAGGAAATTTTTCAAAAATTTTCTATTTTTATAGGAAATTTTTCAAAAATTTTCTATTTTTATAGGAAATTTTTCAAAAATTTTCTATTTTTATAGGAAATTTTTCAAAAATTTTCTATTTTTATAGGAAATTTTTCAAAAATTTCCTATTTTTATAGGAAATTTTTCAAAAATTTTCTATTTTTATAGGAAATTTTTCAAAAATTTTCTATTTTTATAGGAAATTTTTCAAAAATTTTCTATTTTTATAGGAAATTTTTCAAAAATTTTCTATTTTTATTTTTCAAAAATTTTCTATTTTTATAGGAAATTTTTGAAAAATTTCCAATTTTTATAGGAAATTTTTAAAAAATTTCCTATTTTTATAGGAATTTTTTAAAAAATTTTCTATTTTTATAGGAAATTTTTCAAAAGTTTTCTATTTTTATAGAAAATTTTTAAAAAATTTTCTATTTTTATAGGAAATTTTTCAAAAATTTTCTATTTTTATAGGAAATTTTTCAAAAATTTTCTATTTTTATAGGACATTTTCAAAAACTTTCTATTTTTATAGGAAATTTTTCAAAAATTGTCTATTTTTATAGGAAATTTTTCAAAAATTTTCTATTTTTATAGGAAATTTTTCAAAAATTTTCTATTTTTATAGGAAATTTTTCAAAAATTGTCTATTTTTATAGGAAATTTTTCAAAAATTTTCTATTTTTATAGGAAATTTTTTAAAATTTTTTTATTTTTATAGGAAATTTTTTAAAAATTTTTTATTTTTTAGGAAATTTTTCAAAAATTTTCTATTTTTATAGGAATATTTTCAAAAATTTTCTATTTTTATAGGAAAATTTTCAAAAACTTTTATTTTTATAGGAAAATTTTCAAAAATTTTTATTTTTATAGGAAATTTTTCAAAAATTTTTATTTTTATAGGAATTTTTTTGAAAATTTTCTATAAAAAGAAGAAAATTTTTAAAAAATTTCATATAAAAGTAAGAAATTTTTGAAAAATTTCCTATAAAAATAGGAAATTTTTGAAAAATGTCCTTTAAAAATAAGGAAATTTTTGAAAAATTCTACTTAAACTTCCATAAAGAATTTCTCTCTGTGTTTTTGATTTCTATTCGTTTTTATTCATTGTTTTTCTTTGTTGTTTGTTAGAAGATTTTCCTTTAATTTTTCTTATTTCCTCAGCTCATCTATATTTTTTCACACCCCATCCATCAAAATGTCAAATTTTCCTGACATATCAGACTCAAACAATCTATGACGAGGACATCGGCGATGATGTTGATGGTTTGCATTGGTCGTCATCGTCGATGTTAAGGATAAAAGGCGACAATGACGATGGATTTACTGATGATTTCTGCATGCTCATCAGTAACGTTTCATTAACCCTCCTAAAGTCTTGTTTTTTAGTTTTTTTTTTTCTATAAACCCCAAAAATAACAAAATATTCTAATAACAAATCCAACAGCTTGTTGTTAACTCCCCAAAGAAAATAGTCACCAATTCTTGAGGGAAAGTTACGGTTTTGCTTTTGAATATTTTTACATTTCCGCTTAAATTGGTCAGGAAAAGGATGAGATATTTTGCAATATTACTTTTTGATATTTTAGTCTAATGTTTTATTAAAAGCCTTTATTTACTTAAACCAACATGTGTTCATTTATGGCTAAGAAATTTTCTTGGAAATGTTTGTATTGTAGTTCATTTAAAGGGGAGTTCCATTTTTGGTTAGACATAAAGAATCTTCTTCCAAAAAAAAGTGTGAAAAATATACCTTTAGGCCAAATGACATTACAGATCAAATTTCTTTCATTTCATTTGGCTTTTTCGAGACTAACATCAGAGTTAAGTGCGTTTGTTATTAGATGATGAAATGTTAGAATATATAATATTTTAGGGTAGTTTTTTTAACACTAATATCATATGAGTTGATGTTTTAAATAAAATTAGAATTAGAGGACTGTAATTTAGTTTGATATAAATAAAAAAGGGAAACGAATGATATGAATGTGTGAAATTAAAGCTTAATTTGCAAAAGTTAAGAAAAATTTTTCCTTAAAATCGAAAAATTTTAAAAGTTTAATGATATCTCTAAGTCTATAGACAACTGTTATACCGAAATAATAACGAATCAATGTTAAGTGTTTTTTGCTATATAAAAACAATTATCTATATAAAGCTATAGAAACAATTAGATTAGAAAATTTTTCTACAGAAAACTATTTAACTGGAAAATTTTTTTTTTTCCAAAACTGTTATACTTAAACAATTTTTTTTAGAAAACTGTTATACTGAAAAAATTTTCTTTAGAAAACTGTTATATTGGAACAATTTTCTTTACAAAACTTGTATACTGAAACAATTTTCTTTAGAAAACTCTTATACTGGAACCATTTTCTCTAGAAAATTGTTATAGTGGAACAATTTTCTTTAGAAAACTGTTATACTGGAACAATTTTTTTGAGAAAACTATTATACTGAAACAACTTTCTTTAGAAAACTGTTAGACTGGAACATTTTTCTATAATCAGCTGTTATACTATTCATTTTTATAATATTTTTACATGAAAAAATTTCTAAAAAAGTTTTCTATGGAAAATTTTCTATAAACAATTTTTATATGAAAAATTTCCTAAAACAAAATTTGTATATGAGAAATTTTCTATAAAAATTTTTATATAAAAAATTTTCTAATAAAAATTTTATATGAAAAATTTCCTATAAAAAATTTTATATGAAAAATTTTCTATAAAAATTTGTATATAAAAAATTTCCTATAAAAAATTTTATATGAAAAATTTTCTATAAAAAATCTTATATGAACAATTTTTATATAATAAATTTTCAATGAAAAATTTTTATATGAAAAATTTTCTATGAAAAATTTTTATATGAAAAATTTTCTATAAAAAATTTTATATGAAAAATTTTATATAAAAATTTTTAAATGAAAAATTTTATATAAAAATTTTTAAATGAAAAATTTTATATAAAAATTTTTAAATGGAAAATTTTTATAAAAAATTTTAAATGCAAAATTTTGTATAAAAATTTCTATATGAAAAATTTTCTATAAAAATTTTTATATGAAAAATTATTTAAAAAATGTTTATATAAAAATCTTTCTATAAAAATGTTTATATGAAAATTTTTCTATCAAAATTTTTATATGAAAAATTTTCTCCGAAAATTTTTCTATCAAAATTTTTGTATGAAAAATTTTCTGTAAAAAATTTTATATGAAAAATTTTCTATAAAATATTTATATGATATAATATAATATATGAAAAATTTTCTATGAAAAATTTTTCTATGAAAAATTTTCTATGAAAAATTTCCTATGAAAAATTTTATATAAAAAATTTTTATATGAAAAATTTTCATAGAAAATTTTTTATAGAAAATTTTTCATATACAAATTTTAATAGAAAAATAAAAATATGTAAATGAAAAATTTTCTATAAAAAATTTTATATGAACAATTTGTATATAAAAAATTTTCAATGAAAAATTTTTATATGAAAAATTTTATATGAAAAATTTTCTATAAAAAATTTTATATGAAAAATTTTATATAAAAATTTTTAAATGAAAAATTTAATATAAAAATTTTTAAATGGAAAATTTTTATAAAAAATTTTAAATGCAAAATTTTGTATAAAAATTTGTATATGAAAAATTTTCTATAAAAATTTTTATATGAAAAATTGTTTACAAAAATTTTTATATAAAAATCTTTCTATAAAAATGTTTATATGAAAATTTTTCTATCAAAATTTTTATATGAAAATTTTTCTACGAAAATTTTTCTATTAAAATTTTTATATGAAAAATTTTCTATAAAAAATTTTTATATGAAAAACTTTAATGAAAAATTTTCTATAAAAAAATTGTATATGAAAAATATTTTATAACAAATTTGTATATGAAAAATTTTTTATAAAAAATTTTAAATATGAAAAATTTTTTATAAATGATTTTTATATGAAAATTTTTATATGAAAAATTTTTTATAAAAAATTTTTATATCAAAAATTATTTATAAAAAATTTATATATGAAATTTTTTTTTTATAAAAAATTTTGATATAAAAAATTTTGATATGAAAAAGTTTCTCTATAAAATTTTTATATGAAAAATTTTCTATAAAAATTGTTATATAAAAAATTTTCCTAAATAAATTGGTCTGTTATATCAATTAATAAATGTAACAGATTTGGGATCAAATGCGAATACTCTTCTTTTTGAATAATATTTACATCCCGACTATTTTGTTATTTTTTGAAAAAAAAAAATTTCTATTAAAATTTTTATATATAAAAAAAAAATTTAAATGAAAAATTTTCCATAAAATAATGTATTTTCTTTAGAAAACTGTTATACTGAAACAAATTTCTTTAGGAATCTATTATAGTGGAAGAGTTTTCTTTAAAAAACTGTTATACTGGAACAAATATCTTTAGAAAACTGTTATACTGGAACAATTTTCTATAGAAAACTCTTATACTGGAACAATTTTCTTTGGAAAACTGTTATACTGGCACACTTTTCACTGTTATACTGAAACAAGTTTCTATAAAAAACTTTGCATTTGTTATTTGTTGGCTTCAAGCAATCGTTAAACTACTTAAAGATCCCCAAAAACTTTGTTATAAGAGAAGATTTTAGTATACTTTGAAAAATGGATTATTAGTTTTTTCTATATAAAATCAAATGTTTCTAATTATGTAACCTATTTCATAATTATTCCCTGTTTTTCCCCCTTTATCTTTTTTATATAATTTCTTGTGTAGACATTAATTTAAAATGACACCAATTTGAAGTTGCCTTAAATACCTTTTAGAACAAAAAGCACTTTAGAATAGACGCTTTATATCCAAAGCTCATACTCGTAGGTCTGTCTGTTCTAATAATTTTTCTAATGACGATGAAGTTATATGTTAAAATTCTTTAGCAATTTTCTATAATAGTTTTCATCTCTATTTAAACCCTATGTCCTTTAACATTTGAAACATCCTTATAATTTTCATTTTTATTTTTTAGTGTAAATTCTATTTTTTTTTTTCTTTTCTAGCATTTGAAAAAGTCATGAATATAAATTCAAAAAAAAAAAAATACTTGAAAACATTCCTACCATTTCCACTACTTTCTTTTCTGCTGCTGAAAATCAACGAGCAACATAATAAATCGTTGTTAGGCTTAAATAAATATTACACAGTCTTACATCTACTGATAAAGAAACGAATCCTTTTATGTCCTTTTCTAAAAGAAAAGCAATAGTTTTTATTTAAATGAAAACGAGAAAAAAATCAAGAAAGAAAGAAATAATTTGAAATGCATTTCAGTATTTAATGAAAGTTGACAAGTTAGAGTTTAGTTTCGAAAATAATAATAATGTTGTTGCTGCTGCTGCAAACTAAAGCAGCAGCTGCCGCTGCAACATCTGATTCAGTCACTATTTTAAACTTTAGTTTCAAATTATGACGTTTTTAGCAGTTTCAGCTGCAGCGTTTTGCACTTTCAAGTAAAACTGGGTTACTATTTGTGCTATTAAGGGCCTGCAGTTATGGTTCGGAAGTGAAAATGTTGGTAAATATTTAAGAAGAAAAAAAAAACAAGAAAATATGATTTCTGCAATTGAAAGTAAAGAACAAATTGGAAAACTTTTTCTACTCTATTTTCTTTTCCTCTAAAAGTAGTTTAGTTTTAGAGTTGAGAAAAGTGAGAAAGAAATGATTAAAAATCATTAAAGTCATGAGAAAATTGCCAAGTAAAAACAATGGGTTTAATAGTTTTTAGAAGCTTAGGAAGAAGACTTGTGTTTTATTTAAAGATAAGTTAGACAGGATTTGTTTCTGTTCATAAAGGGATGAAAATAGTACTTTAAAATACAAGGGTCAAAGATTTTTATGTTTTTTTGTAAAGGAAAATAACAATTTGTGTGATTTTTTCCGAAATCTTTATAAAAGCATTGATTTTTAAAATGAAAATTTCTCTGATTTTCCAGGAGTCCGTAAAGAAGGTGCTATTTTTTAACAAAAATTTTTTTGTAGAAAATTTTTTTATGAAAAATTTTCTTCAAAAAGAAGTGTATTTGCATTTGATCCCAAACCTGTTACATTTATTTATTAATGTAACAGATCAATTTATTGATAAAAAGCCAAAAAATGTTTGCGGAGAAACCAAATTCCTCGACGCGTTTCGATGGTTGGTAAAGCCATCTCTTCAGGAGGATTATCCCCAATTTAGACAGATCGAAAACCTCGCATTATTACTAAATTTACAAACATAACTATTAAGAATTATGTTCATAAACCAAAAGTAAAAGCGTAGATTATCGACTGAACAAAAACAAACATTTTTCAGTTTTCATCTACCTTCACTTCCCACATTCTTCTATCAAAAATTTTTTTTACCAAAAAAAAAAAATCCTATGGAAAATTTTTTTATCAAAAATTTTTCTAAAGAAAATTTTTTTATCAAAAAATTTTTTTATAGAAAAATTTTTCTCTCGAATATTTTTCATCAAAAAATTTTCTATAGACAATTTTTTATCAAAAATTTTTCTACAGATATTTTTTTATCAAAAATTTTTCTGTAGAATATTTTTATATCAAAAATTTTTCAATATAAATTTTTTCTATAAAAAATTTTTCAATATAAAATTTTTCTATAAAAAATTTTTCTATAGAAAATTTTTTTATCAAAATTTTTTTATCAAAATTTTTTTTTTTAAAAATGTGAAAATTTTCAAAAAAAAATATTTTTCTATCAAAAAATTTTCTATCAAAAAAATTGTTGATAAAATTTTTTTATAGAAAAATTTTTCTATAGAATATTTTTTATCAAAAAATTTTCTATAGACAATTTTTTATTAAAAATTTTTCTGTAGAATATTTTTTATCAAAAATTTTTCTGTAGAATATTTTTTATCAAAAATTTTTCAATATAAATTTTTTCTGTAAAAAATTTTTCAATATAAAAGTTTTCTATAAAAAATTTTTCTATAGAAAATTTTTTTATCATAATTTTTTTATCAAAAATTTTTTTTTAGAAAAATGTGAAAATTTTCAAATAAAAAAATATTTTCCTATCAAAAAAATTGTTGATAAAATTTTTTTTATAGAAAAATTTTTCTATAAATGCTTTTTCTAAAGAAAACTTTTCGATAAAAATATTTTTCTTTATAAAAATGTTTGATAAAAATATTTTTCTGTAGAACATTTTTCTACCAAATTTTCTATAAAAAATTTTTTTTATTGAAAAACAAAAATTAAAAAAAAAATTTACAAAAAAATTTTTTCTAAAGAAAAATTTTTGATAAAAAAATGTACAGAATTATTTTTTATAAAAAAAAAACAATTTCTCAAAAAAAATTTGTTTTGGAAAAATTTCTCATAAAAATTTTTTTCTAAAGAAAAATTTTCGATAAAAATATTTTTCAATAGAGAACTTTTCTGTAAAAAAATTTTCTACGAAATTTTTAATAAAATTTTCTATAGAAAACTTTTTCATAAGAACTCTTCTATAGAATTTTCAATATTAAAAATTTTCTTATAGAAAATCTTTTTTTATCAAAATTTCTGTTGGAAATTTTTTTATCAAAAATTTTTCTATAGAAAATTTTCTATATCAAAAATTGTTCTATAGAAAATTTTCTATATCAAACAATTATTAAGAAATTTTTCTGCAGAAAAATATTTCTATAGAAAAATATTTTTATCGAAAATTTTTCTTTGAGAAAAAAAAAATTATCGAAAAAATTTTTATAGAAAATTTTTAATCGAAAAATTTTTCAAAGAAAATTATTTTTATCACAAATTTTTCTAAAAAAATGTTTCCATCCAAAATATCTATAAAATATAAAAATCTAAAATTGTTTTAAATTAGAATTTGTTTCTGTTTTGAAAAATACTCCCAATCATCAAAAATGTTTCTGCAGAAAAATTTTTTTAACAAAATTTTTTCTATAGAAAATTTTATTCTCAAAAATCTTTCTATAGAAAATTTTTTTAACAAAAAGTTTTCTAAAGAAAAATATGAAAATTTTCAAAGAAAAATTTCTATCTAAAAAGTTTCTAGAAAAAATTCTATAGAAATATTTTCTTAAACAAAATTTTTTTCTAATGAAAAATTTTCGATAAAAATATTTTTCTACAAAAAATTTTTTCTATAAAATTTTTGATAAAAAAATTTTCTATTGAAAAAATTTTTCTAAGAAAAATATTCGATAAAATTTTTTTTCTAAAGAAAAGTTTTCGATAAAAATATTTTTCTAAAGAAAAATTTTCTAAAAAATTTTTGTAAAGAAAAATTTTCTAAAAAATTTTTAATAAACAAATTTTCCATAGAAAAATTTTTCATAAAAAATGTTTTATAGAATTTTGTATATAAATTTTTCTATAGAGAATTTTTGTATCAAAAATTTTTGTATAGAAAATTTTTAATCAAGCATTTTTTTTTTATAAAATTTTTTTATCAAAAATTATTCAATTCTATAAAAAAATTTTCTATAGAAAATTTTTTTATGAAACATTTATTAGAACATTTTTCTACAGAAAAACATTTCTATCGAAAATTTTTCTACAGAAAAATATTTTTATCGAAAATAAAAAATTTTTCGATACAAAAATTTTTTTTTTTTTAATTTTTATAGAAATATACATATATCAATCGATAAATGTTCTATAAAAAAATTAGAATCGAAAAACTTTTCAAAAAAAATTATTTTTATCAAAAATTTTTCTACAAAAAATGTTTGTATCGAAAATATCTTAAAAATATTTTTTATCTAAAAAATGTAAAAATTTAAAATTGTTTAATATTAGAATTTATTTATTCTCGAAAAATACTCCCAAGTCGAACAACATATGTTCGAGATTATATTTCTTTGTTCTCTCGAACCATTTGTTGCTATAAATTGGATTTTGATTCTTTTGAATTTAGTTTTTGTATTTCGATTAACAAAACGGCTAAATGATTTTAATACACATTTTCACCAGTTTCATTAATGATCATAATATTTACGAGAATTACAAAAAGTCATCGGCTTCTGGTGGTATGGGCCGCCTACGCCTGTTTCAAATGGAATCCAAAACTTATGTATATTTTAATTCCAACCACAAAAAATATTCGATCATTCATGTTCAGAATGAGCCAAAAACAAAACATATCGTTTCTCTCCTAATTCAATGAGTACACAGCGTTTCCGTTATTCTTATATTGACAGTTTAAAAGATAAGTTAGTATACCACATTACCAGCCTATGACACACTACCCGCAAAATACCCTCAACTATACTCAAGCAGTCCGTGGAGACGATAAGTAAGAACGATTTGAAGGATTTTGGAACGAGTAATGAAAAGTGATGACTACTAACAAATTTCAAATTAAACTTTAAATTTTCACTTCGTTAAAGACAAATTAGTCCTCTTTTTAAAAATACTATTTTTAACACCATCACAAAAAAACACTTTCACCATAATCATATTAATAAATTACTCATACTTAAATATTTAACATTTTATCAAGCAAAAAATGTCTAAGATAATTTGTTTTAAACATAATTTTTCCAACACCTTCATCTGAACTCCTTGCAATACTTTTCTCACATATTAAAACTTTTCATCTCGAACCATCTCATCCTTGTAAAGATCCCCTTAAAACTTTCGAATGTTTCTTACTGCTGCTGTCACAGGCTGTTCTTGTCACCCAAACCCATCATCAATGTCGTCAGCAGCTACCACATCACTAGGAATTGAGCCTGACGTTTACATAAATCGAGTTATTTTCTTATTTTTTTTTTTGGGAATAAAATTTAACTAAAATTCAATCATGGCAACAATTTATTTATGCAAACACTTGGAAAGTTTTTCATATAGTCTAAGATACAGCTTTTAACTTATACAAACAGCTTGTGACAACTAATTAGTAATGATTAGTGTTTAAATAAATGCTTAAGTTTTGTTAAGAGTTATAAATGTTCTTAAATGTTTTTTGGATTAAGAAATTTATATTGTTAAAAATTACATACGAACCTTTTTTTAATACAAATTACATTTAAGGTACTTCTATTTATTTCAACAAGGCTGTATTAAATTATACGTTTTTGGAGGTGTATATTTTAACATATGTATATTTCAACTGATTGCACTTTATATGCTTAAAAGGTAGTTGAACTCGTAAACTAAAGTCTTAGATATCACAAATATTTCAAACTTATTACTTATACAATTTGCAAATACCAAACCAAAACTAGGCTGAAAGCAAACTGTTATACAAATAATTTTCTAAAAAGAGTTGCTATACTGTTTCTATATTGTTTATATAAAACTGATGAACCAATACAATACAACAAATTTAAGCCCTTATACTCTAGAAAACTCCTAATAGAATACTCATATACTCTTAAAACTTTCTATAGAAAACTGTTATACTAAAAAAAAATTATTTCGAAAACTTTTGATTATTAAAATAACGGTATTTATACAAACATTTTAATATATAAAGACCATTATGCTTTAAGTTTTTTTTTACAGCAAACTGTTATACTTAATAATATTCCTACAAAAAACTGTTATACATTATCATTTTCCCGTAGAATACTTTTATAGCGCGATTAGCTTTCTATAGAAAATTCTTATACTAAAATATTTATATTTTTTGTGTAAAACTGTGACACTGTAACTCCTTTACACGTGAACTGTTCTAATCAATTAATTTCCTAAATAGAACTGTTATACTCAGACACTTTTCTTGAGAAAACTGTTATACTCGAAGAACTTTCTAAAGAAACAATTATACTTTAACAAATTTTAATAAAAAATTGTTCTAATCGAACAACTTTTAAAGATGTCTTAAAAAAATGTCTATAGAAACTGTTATAATTAAACTACTTTCTATAGAAAAGTGTACTAGGAAACTGTTATACTCGAACAACTATGTATCTATAGAAAAATGTAATGCTTAAACAAATTTTTATAGAAACTTTATATAATTAAACAATTTTTAAAAACAACTTGAACAAATTTCTATTGAAAACTGTTAAACTTAATCCACTTACTACTGTTATACAAAAACAATTTCTATAGAAAACAGTTACATTCGAAAAATTCCAATAAAAAACTTTTTAACTTAAAATTTTTGTTTGAAAAATTAGGTTTAATCAGGCTTGAGTTCATTTACCCAGCAAAACTTTGGTAATGACAAGTACTCTGATAACTGATTACCTTGTAACGACTACAACATATCATCCGAATAAATAATAAGTTATTACAGAAGTACTTATTTGCAATTAAGATGGTAATCTAAACTGAATGGCCCCGGTTCAAATCCCACCAAGGGCAAGATTTTTTTTATTTTTTTTTTTTTAATAAAAGAGTCTTTTTAAATGATTTTTGAATTTTAAGAGCTTAAATATTATCTTCTGTAAAAAAAATTTGTAAAACTAACTCACGTTAATGAAAAAATACCATCATGTAGGGGATGTTTTTGTAGGGGATGTTGAATACCAAACACGATTCTAATTGGTCTTAACTTGGTAAGCCCAACTTATCTGGGTCATCCTTCATCTCAACTGTGGACACACACCTCCTCATGGTATCACCCGGGGAGCTAGTTTAACACCCATTAATATTGTGAGTTAACATGTTCCGAGAGTTGTCCCATAAGATCGATAAAAATGGGTTAGGAGTACGGGCTAGTAACCCTCTCTTGAAAAAAAAATACAATGAAGAGGATAAAATTAGAATTGAAATGTCCCACTACCTAATGTTAGAGGAGGATGTCCGAAACTTCGATAGAAAGACCAAGTAGAGGAACATTTTTCAAAGCTTGGCCTATAAAATTGGAGAATATTCGCACAAGATCGAAATCCATGGAATTCTAAAATATGCTCGGACTTTGACCTTAACAGGTTGTAACATTTAAGTAAGTAAGATTCAATCTTATGTAAAAACTTATACAAAAAAGAAGATTTAAATTGTTTAAGTTTTAAAATAGTTTTAAAAAAGTTTTAAAATAATTACAAAAAATCGTATAAAAATATTTTTCCAAAAATTACAACAAAGCAAAAAAAAGCAGGGAAAAACAAAGTTATTTTCACATGATTTTGGATCTAAAAATAAAAATTGTTTATATTAATTATAAACTGCTAAGTTTTCAACATATGAAGTAGCTCAGTGGAAGAGTCTCTGCCTAGCAGTCGGAGGGTCTGGGTTCGAGCCCCCATGGGATCATAAAAAAAAATTTGTATTTCGTTTAAAAATATATGTTTTTAATAAAACAACAACAAAAAAGTTGTTGCTGTTGTTGTTGTTGCTTTCAAATTGCTTACCCAAGTCATTACTTTTCTGCAAATGGTAAGTACTTGCCTCCAATGACATCCCCATGTTAATGAAATGACTTAAATAGCGAATGAGTAAGTAGTTCGTGTTCAATAGTTTAACTGTTTAACTCATTATTTGGTAATAAAAAGTTTTACTGGGTAACTTTTAAATTATTAATTTTGAAAATTTGAAAAGTAATTGTGTATTAGTAATTTTTAAGTAATTTTTGTACTAATTTTTATAAAAACTGTTATACTAGAACAATTTTATACACAAAACTGTTATACTTAAACAGTTTTCAATGTAAACTATTACAAGCGAACAATTATTCAAGAAATTAGTTTTTATTTGCAGAATTTTCTGCAAAAAAACTGTTATAATCAAAGAAATTTGTAAGGAAAACTGTTATACCTAAAATTTTTTTTTATAGAAAACTTTACAATCGAATAATTTTCTTTATTAAACTTTAAAAATCAAATATTTTTTAGTAGAAAATTTTTATGACCGAAGAATTTTTAATAGAAAAACTGTTATACTCAAAAAATTTTCTTTAAAATATTGTTATACTCTGTAAATTGTTAATAGAAATTTGCTTAACTCGAGCTATTTTATATAGAAAACTTTCAAACTCAAGTAATGTTAAATAGACAACTGTTATACTTTACAAAATTTCTGTATAATACTGTTGTACTTAAATAATTTTTAATAGAAAACAGTTATATTCAAACATTTCTCTGTAAAAAAATGTTATATTTGAATAATTATAACGAAAACTGTTTATTCGAACACTTCTCTTTAGAAAATACTTAAAATCAAAAAATTTTTAATTAAAATCTTTTATATTAGAAAAACTGTTATAATAGGCAACTGTTATAATTGTATTTTCTATAGAAAACTGTTATGTTCAAAAAATTTCCTATAGAAATCTGTTATAATCGAATAATTTCTAAATTTTTGTTATATTAAAAAAAATCTATAGAAAACTGTTATACTCGAACAATTTACTATTAAAAATTGTTATACTTAAACAATTTTGTCTTGAAATCTGTTAAACTCTAACAAACTTTTATTGAACATTTTTATATTTGAAAAATTTCCTATAGAAAACTGTTATACTCCAAAAATTTTCTTTAGAAAAGTGTTATACGCGATTAATTTTATATAGAAAATTGTTATATTGTTCAAAGAGAACTGTTATAATCAAAAAATTTTCTATAGAAAACTGTTATAATTGAAAATTTGCTTATATTAAACTTTAATATTCGAACAAGTTTTTGTAGAAAACATTTATATTTGAAAAATTTTCTGTAGAGAACTGTTATAATTGAAAAGTTTTCGTTAGAAAACTGTTATCATCGAAAAATTTTCCATAGAAAACTGTTATAATCAAACAATTTTCTAGATAAAATTGGTAAAATCGAACAATTTTCAATAGAAAACTGTTATAATCGAACAATTTTTTGTAGAAAACTGTTATAATTGAACAGTTTTCTAAAGAAAACCGTTATAAACTAACAATTTTCTATAGAAAACTGTTATAATCAAACAACTTTCTATAGAAAACGGTTATTATCAAACAATTTTCTATAGAAAACTGTTATAGTCGTACAATTTTCTATAGAAAACTGTTATAGTCGTACAATTTTCTATAGAAAACTGTTATAGTCGTACAATTTTCTATAGAAAACTGTTACAATTGTTATAATAATTAATTCCCAAATAATGAAAACTGTTATAATTGAACAATTTTCTTTAGAAAACTGTTATAATTGAACAATTTTCTTTAGAAAACTCTTATAATTGAACAATTTTCTTTAGAAAACTGTTATAATCGAACAATTTTTCTATAGAAAACGGTTATAATTCTTCTCGAATGTTTGGTCATGAGATCGATAAATTTTGTATAGAAAACCATTCAAAACTAAATTTTTTTTAAGCTAGTTTTTTTTTTGTTCCTGAAAAAATTACCAAAATTTAAGATTTTTTTAAACACAGAAGTTTTTTTTACCCCTAAACTAACAAATCAAAGTTTATGCGTAAACTTTTTGACGAAAAACAAAAACTCAATACAATAGAAAAATTTACATAATGTCTGTCGGTGTTCATGATTTTACTAAAGAACTTCAAACAACGCCATAATGTCAATACTCTGCCACCATTATGCCAATGAAAAAAAAAAAAGAAAATATGCAAATATAAGCAAGAAAAAGCTACAAAAGAAAAATCAAATGAAAAATTACGAAAAAAAAATACCGACAAAAAACATATTGATCAAAAAACTATAACCCATCTGTCTCCGGCATACGAAACGAAATACAACACAAATGCGTTAATAATGACTTTTTCATTACATCGCTTTTTTTGCAGTTTGAATATTTTACTTTTTTAATTCATTCGGTAGCAGCAGCAGAAGCAGACTGGACAAAACAAATAACAAATGAAAATGTGAAAATGATAACGTTTATCAAGTGAATTGTGAGGGTGAGGAAAAGTACTTTCCAGCTGCTGATGATGAGGCTGTGATGCAGTGATTGTGGCACCAATTCACACCTACTACACTATACTGCTACTATACTACTACTATTACAACTCATCATAAAATGTTGAAGCAACAGAGCAGACCTTAAACAACGAAGCTTTAGTAGTTGCATTAATATTGATCATTAACAACCCAGCAAACATTGGTGTGTTCGTTTGTAACACAATGCCCACAAATTGTTTTCATTTAAGTCTCTGGCTGATTTAACTTAAACGATTAATATTTCCAATTTTCAATTCATTCAATTTCTCCATTTCTCAAAAGTTCTTAGTTTTATTTATCTTTTCATTTGCAGACGACCATCATTATCTTCATCATAACGCCTTTTCAATAATTTTCAGGTTTTAATTAACCAGTCGTTTTATTTATTTTCAATTTTTTTATGCATTTTCGCTTATTCATTTCATTTTTTTCATGAACTGACAAATGAATGCAATTCATTGGCATAATGAAATGACAAAAAATCGCACAGCAAAAAAAAACTTGTATGTAAAATCCTGCGAAACACACAATTTTACGCATTGAATACAATTTATTATGAAAATGATTTATTCAATATTTGATGTGTTAAATATGGCACTTAATGTTGGATAAATTACATGAACATAAGGACATTTTGAAAAAGAGCAGGGGACGAAAGGGGCAGGGATTGAGGGAGAAACACATGCAAATATAGCATTTTCAGAGTCTACTCTATTCACAGTTCGTATCCTTTGTGTAATGTCTATCAATGTAAACTTATTTTGTAACGTGAAAATAATGACAATTTTGACAAGTCTGTGTGTACTGTAGAGTCATCAGCATTGAAGTTGAAATTAATAATTTAATTTCAATAAAGGCGTTTAAATTTAAGTTTTTGTAATAAAATTATAGTTACTAATACCATAATTACTAAACGCATGCATGATTATATCTTTACTAATGATAGTATCGGTATAACAAATTTTTATAGTCGAAACATTTTTAATGGCAAAAAATTTTCTATAGAAAAATTTTTAATGGCAAAAAAATTCTATAGAAAAATTTTGAATGACAAAAAATTTTCTATAGAAAAATTTTTAATGGCAAAAAATTTTCTATTGAATAATTTTTAATGTCAAAAATTTTCTATAGAAAAATTTGTAATGGCAAAACATTTTCTATAGAAAAATTTTAAATATCAAAGTATTTTCTACAGGAAAATTATTTAATGGCAAAAAATTTTCTATAGAATTTTTTTTAATGGCAAACAATTTTCTGTAGAAAAATTTTTAATGGCAAAAAATTTTCTGTAGAAAAATTTTTAATTGCAAAAAATTTTCTATAGAAAAATTTTTAATGGCAAGAAATTTTCTATAGAAAAATTTTTAATGGAAAAAAAATTTTCTATAGAAAAATTTTGAATGACAAAAAATTTTCTATAGAAAAACTTTGAATGCCAAAAAATTTTGTAAAGAAAAATTTTGAATGCCAACAATTTTTTAATGGCAAAAAATTTTCTATAGAAAAATTTTTAATGCCAAAAATTTTTTTAGAGTAAAATTTTTAATGGCAAAAAATTTTCTATAGAAAATTTTTCTATAGACTTTTTTATGTCAAAAAATTTTCTTCACAAAGATTTGAAATGGAAAAATTTTCTATTGAAAAATTTTTAAATTAAATTTTGAATGCCAAGAATTTTTTAATAGCAAAAAAATTTCTATTGAAAAATTTTAAATGGCAAAAAATTCTCTACAGAAAATTTTAAATGACAAAAAAAATTCTATGGAAAAGTTTTTAATGGCAAAATATTTTCTATTAAAAAATTTCAATGGCAAAAAATTTTCTATAGAAAAACTTTGAATGACAATTTATAGACAATTTTTTAATGCCTACAAACCTTCTATAGACAATTTTTTTATAGAAAATATTTGAATGGCAAAAAATTTTCTATAGAAAATTTTTGAAAGACAAAAAATTTCCTATAGAAAAACTTTTAATGACAAAAAATTTTCTATAGAAAAACTTTTAATGACAAAAAATTTTCTATAGAAAAACTTTTAATGACAAAAAAATTCTATAAAAAAAAATTTTAATGACAAAAAATTTTCTATAGAAAAATTTTTAATCACATAAAATTTTCTATAGAAACATTTTTAATGACAAAAAATTTGCTATAGAAAAATTTTTTATGACAAAAAATTTTCTATAGAAAAATGTTTAATGGCAAAAAATTTTCTATAGAAAAATTTTTAATGGCAAAAAATTTTCTATAGAAAAATTTTTAATGGCAAAAAATTTTCTATAGAAAAATTTTTAATGGCAAAAAATTTTCTATAGAAAAATTTTTAATGGCAAAAAATTTTCTATAGAAAAATTTTTAATGGCAAAAAATTTTCTATAGAAAAATTTTTAATGGCAAAAAATTTTCTATAGAAAAATTTTTAATGGCAAAAAATTTTCTATAGAAAAACTTTTAATGGCAAAAAATTTTCTATAGAAAAATTTTTAATGGCAAAAAATTTTCTATAGAAAAATTTTTAATGGCAAAAAATTTTCTATAGAAAAATTTTTAATGGCAAAAAATTTTCTATAGAAAAATTTTGAATGACAAAAAATTTTCTATAGAAAAGTTTTGAATGACAAAAAATTTTCTATAGAAAAATTTTGAATGACAAAAAATTTTCTATAGAAAAATTTTGAATGACAAAAAATTTTCTATAGAAAAATTTTGAATGACAAAAAATTTTCTATAGAAAAATTTTGAATGACAAAAAATTTTCTATAGAAAAATTTTGAATGACAAAAAATTTTCTATAGAAAAATTTTGAATGACAAAAAATTTTCTATAGAAAAATTTTTAATGAAAAAAAAACTTTTTATAGAACAATTTTTAATGACAAAAAATTTTCTATAGAAAAATTTTTAATGACAAAAAATTTTCTATAGAAAAATTTTTAATTACAAAAAATTTTCTATAGAAAAATTTTTAATGACAAAAAATTTTATATAGAAAAATTTTTAATGGCAAAAAACTTTCTATAGAAAAATTTTTAATGGCAAAAAATTTTCTATAGAAAAAATTTTAATGGCAAAAAATTTTCTATAGAAAAATTTTTAATGGCAAAAAATTTTCTATAGAAAAATTTTTAATGGCAAAAAATTTTCTATAGAAAAATTTTTAATGGCAAAAAATTTTCTATAGAAAAATTTTTAATGGCAAAAAATTTTCTATAGAAAAATTTTTAATGGCCAAAAATTTTCTATAGAAAAATTTTTAATGGCAAAAAATTTTCTATAGAAAAATTTTTAATTGCAAAAAATTTTCTATAGAAAAATTTTTAATGACAAAAAATTTTCCATAGAAAAATTTTTAATGACAAAAAATTTTCTTTAGAAAAATTTTTAGTGACAAAATATTTTCTATAAAAAAATTTTTAATGGCTAAAAATTTTCTATAGAAAATTTTTAATGACAAAAAATTTTCTATAAAAAAATTTTGAATGACAAAAAATTTTATATAGAAAAATTTTTAATTACAAAAAATTTTCTATAGAAAAAATTTTAATGACAAAAAATTTTTAATGACAAAAGATTTTCCATAGAAAAATTTTTAATGACAAAAAATTTTCTATAGAAAAATGTTTAATGACAAAAAATTTTATATAGAAAAATTTTTAATTACAAAAAATTTTCTATAGAAAAATTTTTAATGACAAAAAATTGTTAATGACAAAAAATTTTCCATAGAAAAATTTTTAATGACAAAAAATTTTCTATAGAAAAATTTTAAATGACAAAAAATTTTCTATAGAAAAATTTTTAATGACAAAAAATTTTCTACAGAAAAATTTTTAATGACTATAAATTTTCTATAGAAAAATTTTTAATGACAAAAAATTTTCAATAAAAACATTTTTAATGACAAAAAATTTTTTATAGAAAAATTTTTAAAATTTTTGTTTTGAAAAAATTTTGTACAGAAAAACAATTTTTTTATAAAAATTTTATCAAATCAGTTATACTCTAATAATTTGTTCAGGTAACTCTTATATTGAAATATTTTTATATGGAATTATATTAAGAAGATTTTAGAAGAAATCTGTTATAATCGAACAATTTTGTATAGAATACTAGTATAATCGAATAATTTTCTATGGAAAACTGTTATATTTGATCAATTTTCTATAGAAACTATTGCAATCGAACATTTTTCTATAGAAAACTGTTATAACCAAACAATTTTATATAGAAAATTGTAATAACCGAAAAAATTTCTATTGTAAACTATTAAACGAAAAATATTTTATAGAAAACTGTTATAATTGAACAAGTTTCCATAAAAAACTTTTATAATCGAATAATTTTCTATAGAAAACTGTTATAATCGAATAATTTTCTATAGGAAACTGTTATAATCAAACAATTTTTTATAAAAAAAAAACTGTTAGAATCGAACATTTTTCTAGACAAAACTGTTATAATAAAGATATTTTGTGCATGAAACTTATATAACACTACAATTTTGTATAGAAAACCGAAACAAAACTGTTATACTCAATTAAAAACTTTTTTCGATTTTGATATTTAATCTTAAATATATTTCCATTCATTCCCTAAGCTACACACATTTACTGACCTCAGACACTATGTAGTCGCAAAAGTCGTCTGTATTAGCAATCAAAAAATCCTTAGGAACTTCTATGGTCTAGTGTTGGAAATATCCTTACAATTCTCTACTTTTATGATTTTTTTTAACATTTTATCTTGAATAAATTCGTATTTGTTGCTGGTGTTTATTATTTGTTTGTTATTTGTTTTTTCTATATAATATTTGTTCCATTTGTTGTTTCATACATCCAGAGAAGATAATTGATAAAATATTAAATCTTATTGTAGCACATGACAATAAAATTGTCGTCATTATGTGTTACTTTGTGTGTTCTGAATGTGTCTCGGGAGGTGATACTAGTCCTAGTCCTGGTTGTCCATCCAGTAGCATAGAGATGTCGGTGTGTGTGTGTGACTCTATTTGTTAATGTCATTTGTATTTAAAATGTTGGGTGCGTCAGAGTGTTTGAACTTGTTCTCAGATTTAATTGTATCTCCAACTGAATGTTGAACAGACAAAAGGAGTTTTTTGTTGTTGTTTTTGATGTTGTTTTCAACATTTGTTGGTTTTTTCTTTAGCTTCATACAAATATCATGAACACATCATACACAGTATCACAGCAGCAACAAGAACTTTGATTATATCATTGTTGGTTTTTTTTGTCTGTTCCTGCTACTGTTGGTGGTTGCTTGTTCTAGCCATTGTCGTTCTCATCATAATCATCAACACCAACCGACGACATCACTGACTACGATGAGTTAAACATTAATGTCACACATTGAAATACAGAGGAGTTGGTTTTGTAGGGATTTGTTTTCTCTACTTGGAGTTTTTTGCTTTCACTCTTCTTTTTTCGGATTTATATTTCAGTTACCATTACATTTCTATTATGGATTATTTTATACATATGTTCCCAGTGGGAACAGTTTGAAAAACTTTTCTTTAGACGCTTTCAATAGAATAAGGTTCTGTTTTGTCCTAACGTAATGGTTCCTGTCCTTGCTGCCTGACCGCTCTTACGGCCATGTTCTGACAAACGCTACGATTTCAAAACGCAAACGATTTGAAAAACGCCAAATGTATTTCTTTGATGTTCTGAAAACCGCGCGATCTTTTTGTAAACAATTGACGGAAAATAAAAGAAAGAAAATTTTTTAATTGCATATTTTAAATGAAAAATGTGTAAAATATATGTAATTCCTATTAAATAAAAAGGAAGTAACAAATTCTTAAATATAAAATAAATTATACAACACTAGCCTTTCGAAGTTCATTCAACCAGATGGATTTCAGTCTTTTTGTAAACCATTGGCAGAGAAAGTGTATAAAATTAAAGCAAATTTTTTAATTGTATTTTTTAAATAGAAATGTGTTAAACTTTTAGTAATTCCTACTAAAATAAAAAGAAAACACATTTAACTTAAGTTGTATTTCAGTTTATATCCAATATAGTGTTCAGTTTTAGAGAAAAACATCAAATCGCCTTAGTATATGCATGCGGCTTGAAGCCGCTAAAACTCTGGAGTTTGCGTTTTGCAGAACACCTATCAAGCGATTTCAAATCGTAATCGCAAAAGTTAAGCGTTTGGCGTTTGTCAGAATATGGGCGTTAGATTCGTGTATGTACTTTTGGCTTTTTATTACTTCCAAACATTATCCATTTAACTTTTTCTAGTAAGATATTATAGAAGGATTATGTCTGTTCCCAGTGAGAAAAGTTTGAAAAATTGCCCTTTAGACATCTTTAAAAGGGATAATCCAAACACCAACCATTTCACTTTTTTCATAAGGTCTAAGCAGTGAAGTGACTTAAACTCAAGTATATAAACAGACAGACTTAGATTGCTTCAAAAATAGTAAATAGTTTCTAAAGCTCTTTACATTGAAAATCATTCAATATATTCACTTCCTAAGGCATCTTAAACTATCTTTTTCCAAAGACCTTCAGACTATCTTCTTCCAAACTATCTTCTTCCAAAGACCTTCAGAAGTCAAATATTTGTGAGCATTATAGCAAACTTAAATGCAAGAAATATATCCCTAAATCAAAGGTAATGGGCCCCTTTTAAAAGAAACTTGAAGACGATCCAAAATATATGTCTTTGAAGGAATTCCAAGACCTAGTCTTTCTAGTAAAGCCAAAATTATAAAGAAGTCTATAAATATTGCCTAAAACAGATTAAGCAGTTTGAAAAAATTAAGAAATGCGGTAAGTCCTTCAGACTACAGGAGTTGTTCCTTATATAAGGCTTTGGTTTTGCATATTTTTCCTACTGGGCTATTGCTCTTATTGTATGTTAATCTGCAAAAAGTTTGCTAAAGCGACAGTAGGCATCACATCGTCAACATATAATACAAGAAAAGTGTTGAATATCAACATCCTCGTGCTCCTATTGAATACAGCATTTATGAACAATTTAATAGGGTGACTCTGAGAAGAATCACAGAACAATCTATTGAAGATTCTACAAATGAATCTGAATATAACAGAATTCAGATAAACCAAATTTTGAGCCCTTTATTTTATTTGCCACTAAAAATCTTGAAATTTTATAAAAATTTCAAAATTTATTTTGGAACTGGACACCCTAAAGTAAGTGTAAATATGTGTGAATGCGTGTGTTTGTTAACAAATGTAAATTTAAACGAATTTCAATCATATATAGTTTAAAATATATTTATACATTGAAACAAATGTTAATTTTCACTTCTCATTCAACTTCCTCTTGATGAAACTTTGATTGTGTTATTGTCACCAAAGCACTGTGGGGCAAAATCATTTTATAAATGGCAAAATGTTATAAGAAGTCTGTCAACTTTAGTCAAAGAGTTTTCTATTTACAAATTTTCAAGGAAAAATTTTTATCAAATTTTCTATAGAATTTTTTTTTTTTTAGAAAACTGTTATAATCGAATATTTTTCTGTAAAAATTTGTTATAATCGAACATTTTTCTATATAAAACTGTTACAATCGAATATTTTCTCATTGAAATCTGTTATTATCGTATAAATTTCTATAGAAACTGTTATAACCGAATAACATTTTATAGAGCTGTTATAATCGAACAATTTTCCATAGAAAATTGTTATACTCGAACAGTTTTCTTTAGAAAACTGTTGTAATCGAAAAATTTTTAGTAGAATACTGTTATAATCGAACAACTTTTTATAGAAAACTATTATAATCAAACAATTTTCTATAGAAAAGTGTTATAATCAAACAACTTTTTACAGAAACTGTTATAATCGAAACATTTTCTATAGAAAACTGTTATAATCGAACAATTTTCTATAGAAAACTGTTATAATCGAACATTTTCTTATAGAAATCTGTTATAATCGAATAAATTTTCATAGAAAACTGTTATAATCGAACATTTTTTTTATAGAAATCTCTTATAATCGAATAAATTTCTATAGAAAACTGTTATACTCGAGTAAATTTCTATAGAAAACTGTTATTAGCAAACAATTTTCTATAGAAAACTGTTATAATCAAACAATTTTCTATAAAAAACTGTTATAACCGAAAAATGTTCAGTAGAATACTGTAATAATCGAACATTTTTTTATAGAAAACTATAAAATTCAAACAATTTTCTATAGAAAACTGTTATAATCAAACAATTTTCTATAAAAAACTGTTATAATCGAACATTTTTTACAGAAATCTGTTATAACCGAAAAAATTTCTATTGAAAACTGTTATTGTCAAACAATTTTCTATAGAAAACTGTTATAATCGAACAATTTTCTATAAAAAAACTGTTATAATCGAACAATTTTCTATAGAAAAGTGTTATAATCGAAAAATTTTCTATATAAAACTGTTATAACCGAAAAAATTTTATAGATAACTGTTATAATCAAACAACTTTTTATAAAAAACTGTTATAATCGAACAACTTTTTATAGAAAGGTGTTATAATCAAACAACTTTCTACAGAAAACTCTTGTAATCGAACAATTTTCTATAAAAAATTTTTATAATCGAACAATTTTCTATAGAAAATTGTTATAATTGAACAATTTTCTATAGAAAACTGTTATAATCGAACAATTTTCTGTTTAAATCTGTTATAATCGAACAATTTTTTATAGAAAACTGTCAAACAGATAAATTTTTTATGTAATCAAATAAGTTTCTTCATTTTGTTAAGTTTTATTGCCTCTAACCCACTGTCTTCCTTCTATATATGTACATCCCTTATTGGTTGTTGTGTTTGATTTCTCATATTGTGTGCTACGAATGAACGACATTCAAGTTGTTATAAATGTTGATATGTTTTTTTTTTTTGTTATATTTATTTTATTTACATAAATAAAATAAAATAATTTTCAGATTTCTGTTGTCGTTTTTATCTTTTGTTCCAAAAGTATCTCAAAACAGAAAACCAACAAAAATTATCAGCCAGCTATGAAAAAGTAATTAAATTTTATCGTTATTTTTGCCACAGCCACTTTAAAACGAAATTATATAATATTTCTGATGATGCCAGAAACAATCGTCACCAGAGAAAAGGAGAAATTGTAACAAAATTCGAAATGAATGAATGAATGAATGAATTTTTGTTGCAAACATGAGCAGAAGAGTTGGTGTCGTTGTGAATGATAGCAATTGTTAATCAAATACAAAATGGCTAGAGTTTTGGCTGTTAACAATTTTTGTGTATTTAAGGCAGCTGGAGTTTGGGATTTCTTTGTGGGATGAAATTAACAATGAAATATATTTGAGAATATTTGCTTTAATACTCATTTCATATCCTTGAATGTATAATATTCTGAAATTAAACTGTCATAAATAATTGTTTCTATTATAACAGTATAATAAAGAAAATTTTTCCTATATAAAAATATTTGTTTTTAAAAGCTTTCTATAGAATGTTTTTCCATTATAACAGTTTAAATAAAAGAAGAAATACTGTTATGAGAATTTTCTAAAGTTAATTGTACGATTAAAACAGTTTTCTATAGATTATATTTTTTAATATAACAGTTTTCCATATAAAGTTATTCTATTAAAATAGTCTTATGTAAAAAATTG
Organism: Stomorhina lunata; assembly: GCA_933228675.1. Taxonomy (NCBI): domain Eukaryota; kingdom Metazoa; phylum Arthropoda; class Insecta; order Diptera; family Rhiniidae; genus Stomorhina; species Stomorhina lunata. The sequence goes on along the minus strand of OW121742.1, from coordinate 121,907,024 downwards.
TATCATTTTAACAGTTTTCTATAGAAAATTGTTTGATTAAACATGTTTTCGGAGAACATTTTTCGATTATAACAGTTTTCTATAGAATTTTGTTCGATTTTAACAGTTTTCTATAGGAAATTGTACGATTTTAACAGACTTCTATAGAAAAGTTCGGTTATAACAATTTTCTATAGAAAATTTGATCGATTATAACAGTTTCCTATAGAAAATTGTTCGATTATAACAGCTTTCTATAGGAAATTGTACAATTATAACAGTTTTCTATAGAAAATTGTAAGATTATAACAATTTTCTATCGAAAATTGTGGGATTATAAAAGTTTTCTATAGAAAATTGTTCGATTATAAGAGTTTTCTATACAAAATTGTTCAATTATAACAGATTTCTATAGAATGTTGTTCAATTATAACAGTTTTCTATAGAAAATTATTCGATTATAACAGCTTTCTATAGGAAATTGTACAATTATAACAGTTTTTTAAAGAAAATTGTGAGATTATAACAATTTTCTATAAAAAATTGTGCGATTATAACAATTTTCTCTAGAAAATTGTGCAATTATAACAGTTTTCTATAAAAAAATAGTTCGATTATTGTTGTTCGAGCAGTTTTCTATAAAAACTTCCTCGATTATAACAGTTTCCTATAGGAAATTGTACAATTATAACAGTTTTCTACAGAAAATTGTGAGATTATAACAATTTTCTATAGAAAATTGTGCGATTATAACAGTTTCCTATAGAAAATTGCTCGATTATAACAGTTTTCTATAGAATGTTGTTCAATTATAAAAGTTTTCTATAGAAAATTGTTCAATTATAAGAGTTTTCTATAGAAATTGTACGATTATAACAGTTTTCTATAGAAAATTGTGAGGTTATAACAATTTTCTAAAGCAAATTGTGAGATTATAACAATTTGCCATAGAAAATTTTTCGATTATAACAGTTTTCTACAGAAAATTTTTCGATTATAACAGTTTTCTATAGAAAATTGTTCGATTATAACAGTTTTCTATAGAATATTATTCGATTATAACAGTTTTCTATAGAATATTGTTCTATTATAACAGTTTTCTATAGCAAATTGTACAATTATAACAGTTTTATATAAAAAATTGTTCGATTATTACAGTTTTTTATTGAAAATTGTTCGATTATTACAGTTTTCTATAAAAAATTGTTCAATTATAACAGTTTTCTGTAGAAAATTGTTCGAATTGTTTCTATAGAAAATTGTTCGAGCAGTTTTCTATAAAAAAATTGATAGATTATAACGGTATTAAATAGGAAGTTATACAATTATAACAGTTTTCTATAGAAAATTGTGCGATTATAATAGTTTTCTATGCAAAATTGTAAGACTATAACAGTTTTATATAGAAAATTTTTCGATTTTTTAAGGGCAAATTGTTCAATTATAGCAATTTTCTATGTAAAATTGTTTAATGAAAAATGTTTCTATTAAATTTACCCAGGTCCTTTTATTTTGTTTACAAAATTGTTTAATATTATATTTTTCGGTTTTTTTTTGGGCTGAGGATGTTATATTACACTGTGCGATTTCTCTTTCTAATGCCTTAAGGTATGCTTTAGATTTTTTCATACTAATACCAATTTTTCTGATTGGTATATTTTTTAACAAAAAACAAACTTCCAAAAAAGAGTTTTTAACTTTAGAGGCTGTTATAAGGTGGCGGTGAGCTTCACGCTAAGCTGAATAGTTCAGCAGCAGCCAAATGTCCATCAGTCTTAAAGAAAACGCGAGAGTTGGAGGAAGCAAACATTTTGAAAGTCTGTTTATGTGAAGACTAAAATAAATTTATCAATAAAAATTTAAAAGAAAAGAAGTGCAATTAAAATTTAAGAAAACTAACAAAATTAAATTAATAAAGTTATTGAAAAAAAGTTTAATAACTAACAAATTTAAAGATTTTGTGAATGAAGTATTTGTTAAATGGTTTTTTTAACGTAAAGAATATTTTTTCTTGATGGTGTCTAAAAAATTTTTGTGTTTCGTTTGATTTTTTTGTGATTTGTGTCTTAAGTAAAAAACCAGTTTGTTTGGAAAAAAGCGCGTGCTAGAGGTTTTAAATTTGTTTAGAGTTTTTTTTTAAAGTTTTGTTTACCAAATAATAAAAAAAGAAAAATATTTGGAGAAAAAAGAGTTTTAAGAAAGAGAAAAAGAGCGATTAAAAAATTTGTTATTCTCCCATAAGAAAAAAATTAAATGTTTTGTTTAAGAAAATTTGCATTAAGCCGTCAAACATAAACAAAAATTTGCAATAGGTTTTTAAAATTAAGTCAAAAGAGCTAATTTTTGCTTTAAACTAAAATAAATCACGTGTGTTTTATAAAATCAAAAGACTTAAGCTGCAAACTTTGAGATATTTTTATTCAAAATAAAAGACTTAGGCCACGAACTTTGTTTGGTATTGGCGTTCAATTCAATTTTTGCTTAAGAAAATTTAAACTTTCCTATAACTAAAATCAAAACAAAAGACTTAAGCAGCAAACTTTGACGCAGCACATATGAAAACAAAAGACTTAAAACACGAACTTGGTTAAAATTTCAGGCAGATCGTGTATCTTTGACTGCAGAGAAAAAGGCAGAAATTGCAAAACAAATTATTAATTTAGCTGAGGTTATTCCCTCTATTTGAGAAAATTAAAAACTTTATACAATGGGTTCACGTGTTCCACCTCCCTGCCCTACCCCCTTGATATGTGATGGCCAATCTGTTGCCGGTCTGCCACAACTCATTGATGATTTGCAGCGTCTGTCTGAAGATCAGGATAGTGCTGATGTGGTTTTCATATGTGGTCGCGAAGAGGAGCGTATTTATGCTCATCGTATTATTATGATGACTCGGTAAGTTTTATAAAATTTTAAACAACATTCCTTTAAATTGAGATATTTAATAAGAGAGTAAGTAAAGTTTTATAGTTAAAGATAGAGTATCTTATTAAAGTAATTTAGGAGAGTAGCCTCATTGGGGAAAAAAGATCAAACAATTCGCTTTAAACATGATCATTAAATAACAAATCTCATTGCCTGACTTGTGGCAAGTTGCAGTTTTTTGTTTCTTGTAATTTTCTTATAAATAAATTTACTACTAAATGGAAAAGGTTCCCATTAGGCGGCTTTTATCATTTGTTGGCTCTTATAATTTACTCGTATTACAATTTACACACAATGCACTGTAATTGGCCGCAATGCGTGGTGGCATGTTCTGCCAACGATTAAGTATGTTGCAACATATACGTAATTATTGCAATGCACTACAAAATTCTTCATTCTCACCTTAAGCCTTAGAGAAAATTATTGTTCTTGTGATCATTCCGGCTTAAAGAAGGTCTTTTAGAGCGGGTTTCGTTAAAATTTTTTATAAGAATTTGCCTCTGATAATAATATGAAAACATTTTTATAGAAAATTTTGGATAACAAGATATTATCTATCAAAATTTTGTTGAAAATAATAAAAAAAATTTTTGAACTAAAAATTTTTTTAGAAAAATTTGTAACAAAAAAATTTCTAAAGAAAAATTTTTTAACGAATAATTTTCTAATGAAAAATTTTTTAACGAAAAATTTTGAATCGAATAATTTTTGTAACGAAAAATTTTGTATAGAAACACCTTCTATAGAAACATTAAAAAAAAATTTTAACGATAAATTTTCTACAGAAACATGTTTTTAACGAAAAATTTTCTATAGAAAAATTTTTTTTAACGAAAAATTTTCTATAGAAATTTTTTTAAAAGAAGAATTTTCTATAGAAATATTTTTTTAACGAAAAATTTTCTATAGAAAAATTTTTTTAACGAAAAATTTTCTATAGAAAAATTTTTTTAACGAAAAATTTTCTACAGAAAAATTTTTTTAACGAAAAATTTTCTATAGACAAATTTTTTTAACGAAAAATTTTCTATAGAAAAATTTTCTATAGAAAAATTTTTTTAACGAAAAATTTTCTATAAAAAAATTTTTTTATAATAAATTTTCTATAGAAAATTTTTTATGATAAATTTTCTATAGAAAAATTTTTTATAATACATTTTTTATAGAAAAACTTTTTTAACGTGATTTTTTCTATAGAAAAATTTCTTTAACGAAAATTTTTCTATAGAAAATTTTTTTTAACGAAAAATTTTCTATAGAAATTTTTTTAAAAGAAGAATTTTCTATAGAAATATTTTTTTAACGAAAAATTTTCTATAGAAAAATTTTTTTAACGAAAAATTTTCTACAGAAAAATTTCTTTAACGAAAAATTTTCTATAGAAAAATTTTTTTAACGAAAATTTTTCTATAGAAAAATTTTTTTAACGAAAATTTTTCTATAGAAAAATTTTTTTAACGAAAATTTTTCTATAGAAAAATTTTTTTAACGAAAATTTTTCTATAGAAAAATTTTTTTAACGAAAATTTTTCTATAGAAAAATTTTTTTAATGAAAATTTTTCTATAGAAAAATTTTTTTAACGAAAATTTTTCTATAGAAAAATTTTTTTAACGAAAATTTTTCTATAGAAAAATTTTTTTAACGAAAATTTTTCTATAGAAAAATTTTTTTAACGAAAATTTTTCTATAGAAAAATTTTTTTAACGAAAATTTTTCTATAGAAAAATTTTTTTAACGAAAATTTTTCTATAGAAAAATTTTTTTAATGAAAATTTTTCTATAGAAAAATTTTTTTAACGAAAATTTTTCTATAGAAAAATTTTTTTAACGAAAATTTTTCTATAGAAAAATTTTTTTAACGAAAATTTTTCTATAGAAAAATTTTTTTAACGAAAATTTTTCTATAGAAAAATTTTTTTAACGAAAATTTTTCTATAGAAAAATTTTTTTAACGAAAATTTTTCTATAGAAAAATTTTTTTAACGAAAATTTTTCTATAGAAAAATTTTTTTAACGAAAATTTTTCTATAGAAAAATTTTTTTAACGAAAATTTTTCTATAGCAAAATTTTTTTAACGAAAATTTTTCTATAGAAAAATTTTTTTAACGAAAATTTTTCTATAGAAAAATTTTTTTAACGAAAATTTTTCTATAGAAAAATTTTTTTAACGAAAATTTTTCTATAGAAAAATTTTTTTAACGAAAATTTTTCTATAGAAAAATTTTTTTAACGAAAATTTTTCTATAGAAAAATTTTTTTAACGAAAATTTTTCTATAGAAAAATTTTTTTAACGAAAATTTTTCTATAGAAAAATTTTTTTAACGAAAATTTTTCTATAGAAAAATTTTTTTAACGAAAATTTTTCTATAGAAAAATTTTTTTAACGAAAATTTTTCTATAGAAAAATTTTTTTAACGAAAATTTTTCTATAGAAAAATTTTTTTAACGAAAATTTTTCTATAGAAAAATTTTTTTAGCGGAAATTTTTCTATAGAAAAATTTTTTTAAGGAAAATTTTTCTATAATCAAATTTTTTTTAACGAAAATTTTTCTATAGTCAAATTTTTTAACGAAAATTTTTCTATAGAAAAATTTTTTTAACGAAAATTTTTGTATAGAAAAATTCTATAGAAAAATTTTCGTTAAGAAAATTTTTTTTACGAAATTTTTTTGATAAGAAATGTTTTTAACAAAAATTTTTGATAGATTTTTTTTATTTTGTTTAAAATTTTTTGAAGGAAAAATTTTCTATAGAAATTTTTTTTAACGCAAAATTTTCTATAGAATAATTTTTTAACGAAAAAATTTCTATAGAGAAATTTTTCTATTAACGAAAAATTTTCTATAAAAAAAAAAAATTGGTTGTTACAAATTTTGTTTTTTTTCCAGTTGCAAAAGCTTCAAAACCAACAAACGAGGTGAATTGTGCCGTATACCCGGTTGCTCCGTATCGCCAGCTGCACCCGGTACACCCACACCAGTACGACTGCCTCATGTGCATCCAGAAGTATTTCGACAATTTGTTCTATATGTCTACACTGCAAAGGTTAGTTATTTAAATTTAGATAATCAATTTGTAGCATATCTTAAGGAGGTTTGAGAAATTAAATTTGGTAGTCTTTCAGAATAAAATCGGTTTTCTAAGGTTTAAAAGATAATTTAATTATCTCTTTTCTTAGATTTTACTACAAGACTCCCGTGTGTTTGAAATGATGACATTGGCTCAGGACATGGGCTGCTGTGAGTTGCGTTCAGCCTGTGAGGATCATGTTATAGCCACTTTATCGGTGGATAATGCCTGTACATTCTTGACAGCCGTAATGGAAATTCATGAAAAAGCAGGTGAGCGAAAGAAATCTATTTATAGATTTAGAAAAGATCGATTCAGAATCTCTTACTTAAGGAAAATTTTTGTTATATTTAAAGAAAGTTTCTGTGATTTTTAGGAATTTAAAGAAGTTTTTTATATATATTTATTTTTTGTAATACATGACTTTAATTTTTTTGAATTTTTTATATTTCAACTTTTGTTTTCAATTATTTTGCATACCTTGAGAAAATTTGTATAATTTTTTTGGTAACTTTTTACAGGTAAATAGTTTTTGATCTTATTTCTATTTTACGAAAATATTGAAATATATTTACAAAAATTTACTTTTGGTAAGATTGTGAAATTTAAGGAAAACAATTTTAAAAATTAGGAGGTAATAATTCTCTATAAAAATTTAGTTTTGTCGCGCCATCTACATCTCAAAAAACTAACCCCTTATTCATCATCAACAATTTCAACCACCGCGGCAACTCGTTAATAAATAATATACAAACTAAACACACTCCCAACACTTCAGTATAGCTCTCCACCATATCCTGAATCTATTACCAACCATTCAGCAAAGACATATACCACTCTAAGCATAAACAAACTAAACACAGCCTGTTAATTTCATTAACTTTTACTGAACATACTGCTTCATAACAAAAAAAAAACAAACGTCACAAATTTTGACATTTCTTTTTGACAGCAAGCATTTTTTTGTACATCAAAGAAAAATAGACGCCGGTTTCTAAACGTTTTGCCAGAAAAAAGCCTTTAAATCCTCTAAATTAAGACAATTATTAGAAACTACACCACGAAAGCCGCCTCAAAATGTCTTTCAAAGGCAACACCAAGGTCCAGAAGGTAATGGTACAACCCATTAACCTGATTTTTCGTTATTTACAAAATCGTTCCCGCGTTCAAGTGTGGTTGTATGAAAACATCAACCTCCGGATAGAGGGACACATTGTAGGCTTTGACGAATACATGAATCTGGTGCTGGACGATGCCGAGGAGGTGTGGGTGAAGACTAGGACACGCAAAAATTTGGGACGTATTATGTTGAAGGGCGATAATATTACTCTGATACAAAATGTAAGCCCCTCCAAAGATTGAGGTTAGTTTTTAGTCAAGGAGACAACTACCGAAAAAAGGCGGCCGGAGTAAAGTGTAAAGATATCAAGTGTTGGAGAGCTGCCTGTGGTCTGTAATTAAGACCTTTAGTTTAAGTTTTTATTTATAATTAAACAAAATTTTGAACTTTTACTTTCAATGAAAATACACAATAAAATTCAAGATTATTCTCTTGGAAATAACCCAAAATCCTCAGGTTGAATAAAAAATCTGTATAAATTTGAATTTTATACTCTGTAACAAATAAAGAACTTCCAAAAGCATTTAAAAAGCTAATCTAAATTCATTTTAAAATAAGATTGAATCCAGGTTCCAGGTAAAATAAAAATAAATACCAAATGGAATAATTAATATAAAGTAAAAGTAGGTCCAATAACTTAGATTTTTCGTTCAGAATTTGAAATTGTAATATATGTACATTCGGAAAATATTGAAAGGGAAGTATATGGATGGACATTTAATTAGCCTATATTTACTATTGACCACTTCTAACATGCATTGTTTAGGTATTACAGAGTCTTCCCCAGCAGCATCGGTTGTTTTCTATGTCCTAGTTTGGTACCTGTTCAGTTCGAGTTCCATTCTAGTTCATTTTTAGTTCAGTTGTAGCTCTACATAGTTCAATTCTAGTTCAGTTGTAGCTAAGGTCTAGTTGAGTTCTAGTTCAATTTTAGTTCTTGTTCTAGTTCAGGTCTAGTTCAGTTCTAGTTCAGTTCTAGTTTAGTTCTAGTTCAGTTCTAATTCAGTTCTAGTACAGTTCTAGTTCAGTTCTAGTTAAGTTCTAGTTCTGTTCTAGTTCTATTTCAGTTCTAGTTACGTTCTAGTTAAGTTCTATTTCAGTTTTAGTTCAGTTCTAGTTCAGTTCTAGTTAAGTTATATTTCAGTTCTAGTTCAGTTCTAGTTCAGTTCTAGTTAAGTTATATTTCAGTTCTAGTTCAGTTCTAGTTCAGTACTAGTTCAGTTCTAGTTCAGTTCTACTTCAGTTAAAGTTCAGTTATAGTTCAGTTCTACTCCAGTTCTAGTTCAGTTCTAGTTAAGTTCTAGTTCAGTTCTAGTTTAGTTCTAGTTCAGTTCTTGTTCAGATCTAGTTCAGTTCTAGTTCAGTTCTAGTTCAGTTCTAGTTCAGTTCTAGTTCAGTTCTAGTTCAGTTCTAGTTCTAGTTCAGTTCTAGTTCAGTTCTAGTTCAGTCCTAGTTCAGTTCTAGTTCAGTTCTAGTTCAGTTCTAGTTCATTTTTAGTTCAGTTCAGTTTTAGTTCAGTACTAGTTCTGGCTCATTTTTAAGAATGTTCTTATTCGGTTTTAGTTCATTTGTAGTTTAGTTTAGTTCTATTATGGTTTAATTCTAAATTTAGATTTTTACTTTCCAGGTGCCAAATGTGCTGCCTCATTTATGGAGCGTTGCATTATCTATATTGGAGAAAACGCTAACGAATGTGTTAAAACAAATGCTTTTTTGAATCTGAAAAAGGAGGCCCTAATCAAGCTGATATCCTCCGATTATGTAAGTTATCAAGGCACACAAAAAGCCCACAAGACATATATGCCCTAGGACATGTAACTATAAATTTCCTTTTCAACCTAACCTAAAACAAAAGTTGTAAAAAAACTAATAAACAATTTGTTGTTTTTCCAGTTCTGCCTAGAAGAGGAAGATGTCTGGCGTTGTGTACTCGCCTGGGCTAAAAACCATGCTGGAGTTACCCAACCCACAGCCCATTGGACCGAAGAGGAAAGGGTGCGTGTATGCCAACAATTGCAGGGGGTAATGTGCCATGTTCGTTTGCTACTCATAGACAGCCAAGTGTTTGCCGAAGAAGTAGAGCCCACGGGAGCAGTACCCATGGAACTATCGCTAGAGCGATATCGTTATGCCGCCTTACAAAATTCAAATAATAAGCCGGGACATCACGGAGGAGGGTCTTTAGGAAGTGGAGTACTAGGTAGTGGTATTAGTGGCTTGGGCAGTATTGGCTCTGGTTCCGGTGGTAGTTTTAGTGCTAAGTCAGATGGCGACAAACGACTGCAGCCCAGATTAACCGTCAATATGTTTCCGGGTTCGCAGATTTTGAGAAATGATAAATTACATTTGCAAAGTGTTTTGAATAATTGGTAAATTTGGATTTTTGATATAAAAAATTATTTAATATTTCCAATACTTTCATTTTATTGTAGGTACGGTTGTGCCAAACAGTCCTGGCGTTTGCTATATCGTGCCTCTACTCATGGTTTTTCCTCCACAGCTTTTCATCGTTACTGTGATGGATTGGCGCCTTGTTTTGTCATATGTTTGGTAAGAATTCAAAATGTTTGAAAAGGAATCCTATACAACTTTGTTATTTTAGGGTTCCCATGGTGAAATAAGTGGTGGATTTACAGATGTGGCCTGGGCTAAAACTTCACGTAAAGGCGTCTATATACATTCCGAGCGGGCATTTTTATTCGCTTTAAATGCAGGTGCAGCTGAAGCTCCAGTAAAATTTGATATTATTAAGAAACCCTATGCCATATGCTATCATCCCGAGTAAGTTCATTTAAGTCTAAAATTGGCTTTTAAACAAAACTTTTTATTTATTTCAGTTGCGGTCCCATTTTTGGTGCTGGCGCTGATTTACTCATAGCCAACAATTGCAATACAAATAAGGATTCCTATTCTAATCTACCCCATTCCTATGATGGTGCCAATGCCTCTTATGAAACTTTATTTGGTGACTATAATTTCACTATTAATGACTATGAAGTTTACACTTTGGCTCAGCCCACCTCAAACTTCAATCAAAATTCCACCTACAGCAGTTCCTCTAACTGTTTAACAAATAATTCAAATAGTTTGTCGAATGCAAATGGTTCCGTCGGAGCCTTTAATAGTTCCAATAATCTGTTGAATAATGGCAATAATGTGGGGAATAGTAATGTCAGTTTGGCAAAGGCGAAATATGAAAGATATTGAAATGGATTTTGATTATTATTGTATTTTAGTATTATGATTAGATAAGTAAGATTTAGTTATAGAAATAAATATGTTTAAATTGGAATTTTTATAAATTGATAATTCAAAATTTGAGGTCATTCGAGTCAGATGAACAAAAAAAAAAAAAAATTTTTTTTCAAAAGTTTCTTATTTTTAGAGGAAATTTTTAAAAAATTTCTAATATTTAGAGGAACATTTTTACAAAATTGTTTATTATTATAGGAATTTTTTAAATTGCTTTTTTTATACGAAATTTTTCAAAAATTCCAAATTTCCAATCTTCCAATTTTTTTTATTTTTATAAGATATTTTTCAAAATATTTTTATTTTTATAGAAAATTTTTCAAAATGTTTTTATTTTTATGGGAACATTTTAAAAAATTTCTTATTTTTATAGCAAATTTTTTAAAAATTTCTTATTTTCATTTTTTTTTTTATTTTTATAGAAAATATTAAAATAATTTGCTGCATTTGTAGGAAAATTTTCATTTTTAGTTTTTCAAAAATTTCTAATTTTTATAGGAAATTTTTAAAAAAACTTCTTATTTTTATAGGAAATTTTTCAAAAATTTCTTATTTTTATAACAAACTTTTCAAAAATTTCTTATTTTTAAATTTTTCAAAATTTTTTTTATATTTATAGGAAATTTTTCAAAAACTTAATTTTATAAGAAATTTTTCAAAAATTTCATATTTTTATGGGAAATTTTTCAAAAATTTCTTATTTTTATAAGAAATTTTTAAAAATTTTCTTATTTTATTGGAAATTTTTCAAAAATTTCGTATTTTTATAGGAAACTTTTCAAAAATTTTATAGTTTTATAGAAAAATTTAAAAAAATTACTTATTTTCATAAATTTCTTATTTTTATAGGAAATTTTTCAAAAATTTCTTATTATTATAGGAAATTTTGCAAAAACTTCTTATTTTTAAAGGAAATTTTTCAAAAATTTCTTAGTTTTATAGGAAATTTCTTATTTTTATAGAAAATTTTTCAAAAGTTTCTTATTTTTATAGGAAATTTTTCAAAAATTTCTTAGTTTTATATTAAATTTCTCAGAAGTCTTTTATTATTATAGGAAATTTTTAAAAAATTTCTTATTTTTATAGAAAATTTTTAAAAAATTTCTTATGTTTTTAGGAAATTTTTGAAAAATTTCTTATTTTTTTTATAGGAAATTTTTAAAAAATCCTTAGTTTTAGAAGAAATTTTTCAAAAATTTTTTGTTTTTATGGGAAATTTTTTATTTTTATAAAAAATAGAAAGAAATAAAAAATGTTGATATTTTTATAGAAAATTTCTCAAAAATTTTTTGTTTTCATAGGAAATTATTGATTCATTAAAATTTTGATTAATTTTTGTTACTCTTGACCTTTTCTCTAAAGTCTTAACATATTCAAAATTAAATTATGAATCCATTATAACTAGCAATAATAAATTTCCATAAATGTATAAAATGTCATGTTAAAGAAACAGCAGGAAATCTTGTCATAAAAGCATTTTTGCTATAAAAAATACTATAAAAGATTTTATAGAAAGATACCCACAACCAGAAGAATGAAACTAAATTAGTGCATAATTTTAAATAATTTAATTTAAATACAAATTCCAAAAAAAAAATCAAACATGCAATCGTAGAATGTCAAAATACTTAAGATTTATTGAAACAGTAGAAACTCTAAAATAGGACTCAATAGGTAACTTTTCTAAAATATGAACAAACAATTTTTAAATGCATTATAAATCAAGTGAAATACTCTTAGAATGTTGATATTATTAAAATCTGTTCCTTTAAAAATTTTTGAAAATTGCTTAAAATGTTTAAGAAGTACTCATTATGTCCCTTTATCAAAGCTCCCCCTGTCTTCTTTTGTTATTATCTATTATTCATAATCATTTAGCGCATTATCATTATTTTCATATATAATTTTGCTTTAATTAAAATTTATTTTTATGTTTTTTGTTTCACATTTCAATATCTTATTCGGTCTTTAATTTATTTAATTCCTACTTTAGTCAATTTCGAATTCGAAACAAAACAGCATTTAATTTTTTTAATAGCATCAGAAGCAGCCAGTTAATAGCAGCTGGTTTATTTTTATTCACATTTTGATTTTATTTTTTGAAATAAATTTTGGAATTGTGTGGTTTGTGTTTGTTATTAAAATTATTTAAAATAATGTTCGATCCCATAAATCTTTAAGATAATAATGTTTTTAACAAGTTTGGAAGTTATTATTGCTTGATGCAGTAATAAAGAGAGCGCTATAGTCGGTCAAATGCAATCTTTTATAAGTGAGAAATGTTTAAAAATTTCGTATAAGAATAAGAAATTTTTAAAAATATCCTATAATAATAAGAAATTTTTGAAAAATTTACTATAAAAATAAAAAAGTATTGAAAAGTTTTCTATAAAAATAATAAATTTTGTTAAAAATTTCCTATAAAAATAAGAAATTTTAGAAAAATTTCCTATAAAAATAAGAAATTTTTAAAAAAATTCCTATAAAATTAAGAAATTTTTAAAAAAATTCCTATAAAATTAAGAAATTTTTGAAAAATTTCCTATAAAAATAAGAAATGTTTGACAAATTTCCTATAAAAATAAGAAATTTTTGAAAAATTTCCCATAAAAGAATTAAAAAAAATTTCTATAAAAATAAGACATTTTTGAAAAATTTCCTATAAAAATAAGAAATTTTTGAAATTTTTCCTATAAAAATAAGAAATTTTGGAAATTTTCCTATAAAAATAAGACATTTTTAAAAAATTTCCTATAAAAATAATAAATTTTTGAAAAATTTCCTATAAAAATAAGAAGTTTTTGAAAAATTTTCTATAAAATAAGAAATTTTTGAAAAATTTCCTATAAAAATAAGAAATTTTTGAAAAATTTTCTATAAAAATAAGAAATTTTTGAAAAATTTCCTATAAACATAAGAAATTTTTGAAAAATTTCCTATAAAAATAAGAATTTTTTTAAATATTTCCAATAAAAATAAGAAATTTAAAAAAAATATCTATAAAAATAAGACATTTTTAAAAATTTTCCTAAATAAGAAATTTTTGAAAATTTTCCTATAAAAATAAGAAATTTTTGAAAATTTTACTATAAAAATAAGACATTTTTAAAAAATTTCCTATAAAAATAATAAATTTTTGAAAAATTTCCTATAAAAATAAGAAGTTTTTGAAAAATTTCCTATAAAAATAAGAAATATTTGAAAAATTTCCTATAAAAATAAGAAATTATTGAAAAATTGCCTATAAAAATAAGAAATTTTTGAAAATTTTCCTATAAAAATAAGAAATTTTTGAACAATTTTCTATAAAAATAAGAAATTTTTGAAAAATTTCCTATAAAAATAAGAAATTTTTGAAAAATTTCCTATAAAAATAAGAAATTTTTGAAAAATTTCCTATAAAAATAAGAAATTTTTGAAAAATTTCCTATAAAAATAAGAAATTTTTGAAAAATTTCCTATAAAAATAAGAATTTTTTTAAATATTTCCAATAAAAATAAGAAATTTAAAAAAAATACCTATAAAAATAAGACATTTTTGAAAAATTTCCTATAAAAAAAGAAATTTTTGAAAATTTTCCTATAAAAATAAGAAATTTTTGAAAATTTTCCTATAAAAATAAGACATTTTTAAAAAATTTTTATAAAAAAGAAGTTTTTGAAAAATTTACTATAAAAATAGGAAATTTTTGAGAAAATTCCTATGTTCCTATGTTTTTAGGCTTTTAAAAGGAAAAAAATATTATTTTGAAACTTGGTTAAGAAATATTTAAAAAATTTTTGTTATATAGTATAGGGTACTTTCTAGTTTTCATTGCTCTCACAAAAATTTTGTTTCTCATTTAAATAAATTATTTTTGGCGCCTTAATTAAGAACATGATTTCGTATAACATCGGTTATATTTTTAGCTCTATTTTAGTTTTATTTACGTAGTGCTATAATCATTTAAATACGTAACTGTGGATCAAGTTCACTTTTTGAATTATATTCCTAAAACTGAACATTGACAACCAAATTAGAGTAGTTTTTATTCGATTTTTTTTTCATTGTTTTCCTAAAACATGTGTTGTATTGAAAATGATTAACGATTTGAATTAATTAAATATGGTAATTATTTTTGGAAGATACGTAGAAAATTAAGCAGATTTTAGCTGCTGATGAGAGGGTTGGCATTTCTTTATTATTGAGAAAAGAAACGATTGGGTTGATTAGAAATAAATACATATTTAGGAGATATTTTGGTGTTATGAACTCATAATTTAACATGTTTTAGCACTTAAGATTTGTTTATAAAGATTTTAAAACTTAAGTCAAAATTAAAATAATTTTGAGTTAATTTAAAGAAGCAAGTTTTGGTCTAGTTTTAATATATAAATTAAATTTGTTAATGGTTTCTATAATTTATATTATTATAAACAAGTATAAATTTGAACATAAAAAAAAAAGATTTGTTTCAAAATTTATTTTATGGCCATCTGTTTTTATTTTGGTATGGCCAAATCTCGTGCCTTAAATTTAAGCCAAGGATCTCTGAAGTTTATGTTGTCGCTTGAATAACACCTGATTTTCATGTCATCGTTTTTTCCTAACGCTCCCTCTTAAATTTTGAGTCTTTGGCTTTTAACATCTTTAATATGTTATGTTGCATGCAACATGGGTTTGTTTACTTTGTTGGCTACTATTTTATGTTAAATCTTAAAGTGTTGCATGCTCTTTTGTTATAATTTAGTTTAAAGGTGACTTTGTCTCGTTGTTGTTGTTGTCCTGTGTTGCTGCTCATGATTTGTTGCCGACATATGATATAATTGTTGCAAGCAAAATGAAAACATGCAAAACAAAAATATGTTCTAGTATCAAAAGAAAAGAGGATTTCATAATGTGAAATGATGTGAGGAAAATAAAGGAGAAGGAAACATGCAATGAAGCATATTGTCCCATTATTTTGTAAATGATGGAAATTTTTTAAAAATTTCTTATTTTTATAGGAAAATTTTTCAAAAATTTCTTAGTTTTATATAAAATTTTTTCATAAATTTCTTATTTTTATAGGAAATTTTTCAAAACTTTTTTATTTTATAAGAAATTTTTCAAAAATTTCTTATTTTTAAGGAGTTTTTCAAAAATTTCTTATTTTTTAAGGAATTTTTCAAAAATTTCTTATTTTAATGGAAAACTTTTCAAATTCTAAAAAAGGTCTTATTGTTATAGGAAATTTTAAAAAAAATCTTTTTTTATAAGAAATTTTTCATGTTTTTATAGAAAAATTTTCCAAAATTTCTTATTTTTATAGGATATTTTTCACAAATTTTTTAATTTTATAGGAAATTTTTCAAAAATTTCTTATTTTTATAGGAAATTTTTCAAAAATTTTTTATTTTTATAGGAAATTTTTCAAAAGTTTCTTATTTTTATAGGAAATTTTTAAAAAATTTCTTATTATTATAGGAAAATTTTCAAAAATTTCTTATTTTTATAGGAAATTTTTCAAAAATTTCTTATTTTTATAGGAAATTTTGCAAAAATTTCTTATTTATATAGGAAATTTTGCAAAAATTTCTATTATATTATAGGAAATTTTTTAAAAATTTCTTATTTTTATAGGAAATTTTTAAAAAATTTCTTATTTTTATAGGAAAATTTTCAAAAATTTCTTATTTTTATAGGAAATTTTTCAAAAATTTCTTATTTTTATAGGAAATTTTTCAAAAATTTCTTTTTTTTATAGGAAATTTTTCAAAAATTTCTTATTTTTATAGGAAATTTTTCAAAAATTTCTTATTTTTATAGGAAATTTTTCAAAAATTTCTTATTTTTATAGGAAATTTTTCAAAAATTTCTTATTTTTATAGGAAATTTTTTAATAATTTCTTATTTTTATAGGAAATTTTTCAAAAATTTCTTATTTTTATAGGAAATTTTTTAAAAATTTCTTATTTTTATAGGAAATTTTTCAAAAATTTCTTATTTTTATAGGAAATTTTTCAAAAATTTCTTATTTTTATAGGAAATTTTTCAAAAATTTCTTATTTTTATAGGAAGTATTTCAAAAATTTCTTATTTTTATAGGAAATTTTTCAAAAAATTTATATTTTAATAGGAAATCTTTCAAAAATTTTATATTTTTATAGGAAATTTTTTAAAAATCTTTTATCTTTATAGGAAATTTTTTAGAAATTTCTTAATTTTATAGCAAATTTTACAAAAATTTCTTATTTTTATAGCAATTTTTTCAAAATTTTCTTATTTTAATAGCAATTTTTTAAAAAATTTATTTGTTTTTGTACGAAATTTTTCAAAAATTTCTTATTTTTATAGGAAATTTATCAAAATTTTTTTATTTTTATAGGAAATTTTTCAAAAATTTCTTATTTTGGCAGAAAATTTTTAAAAAATATCTTAGTTTTTTGAAGATATTTTTCGGGGGTGTTTAGTATTTTAGAAAATAGTTTCTGATATTGCTTTATTGATGCTTCACAACAAAAGACTTAAGATACAAACTTTATTGTTCATCTACTTTTTCTAAAAGAGGGATTGATTTTTATTTTTGTTGTAAAACATTTGCTTTCAATTGATTATTGTAAAATTTATGTTAATGATGAAGTATTAGTTTCATTAACAAAATCGTTGTAAGATATTTTTTATTTAGTCTTTTTAGACTTCAGGTGTCTTCAATTGTTGAATCTTATCAATATGTTTTTATCACTAATTACTTTGGTTTTAAAGTTTTATTGGCTTGAATTGCATTGTTGCTATTTTCAATTACAAGCTTACACAACCCCTAATTATGCAATAAATCTTTTTTATACAAAATTTTATTAGAAGACATAGGAAAAAATTACAAATAAATTCAATTAAAGATTTTCGAGTGATGGAAGGAAAAATAAAAAATAAAATGTGGCCATAAAACACGTGTTTGAATTTGTTCAACAATTTTTAATACAACTGTCAATCTATAATAAAATACACACAAATATACAGATAGAAGACTTTGGCACTTGCAATCATAAATCTTGAAAAAATATTTTACAGAAACTGAAGTAATAAAATAATATAATAAAGAGGATGGATGGACGGATCGTCAGACAATCGGAGAGTCTAAAAGCTACATCATTAGCATTGCAACAGGTCAAGGGGTTTAGTAAAGTTCATACACAATTTTCATTGCAGTTGCTTTAATATTCATAAACAATTTGTTTGAAATTCTTCTGAAAAAGTATGTGTCTTAAGTCTTTTGTTTTAAGACTTATGCTTTGAATTTTTTAACCAAGTTTGTGGCTTAAGTCTTTTGTTATGTTACATTAATCAAATTAAAAATTTTAAATTAAAAAATGTCTATTAATACACACATATAAGTATTTTGCATTATAAAACCTACTAAACTTTTTTGTTTAATCATCTTCAACACCTTAAAAAAAATGTCCGTCTTTCCATTTGTCTCTCTTGACTAAAATCCTAGCCACTTTTTTTAATCTTTAAATATGGCTAAATCTTGAAAACAACTGTTTTCAGACCAGATTATCTAAACGGTCATCATCATCATCATGTGTAAAAGAATAATTTTTTGTTTAGTTTTTTTTTGTAGCCAGGAATCCAAAGCAAACAATACCCACATATGATCAATAATCAGATTGTAAGAGACGTCTTCAAAAACTTCAACTTATTTCTGAATAACTTTTCACAATCTTATGAAAAACGATCGATCTTCTTAGAACCCACCACAATGTTCATCCCAAAGTTTATTTCATAATAATAAAAAGTTTAAGAAAAATGCGTTAGAAGCGTTAGTTGAACATGAGGAGAAAAACATTTTAGCTGATCATACAAAACGATTCACCTGTCGCTTAAGTTTTTTGTATTTAACAAAAGCAAGTTTGTTGTTGTTTTTTTTTGCTCAAATCTTTAACTCAACATCACATTCTAAAGAAATGTTTTGCTAGCTACAGGAATGAATTTTAGTTTTTTTTTTGTTCTTACTTAACTCATGCATCTAACCATCCATATACATAATTCGACATTCAACTGAACTAATGCAAAATATGGTCAAAGAGGTCAGCACACCACACGTGACCTCCACACGACGTTCTCAAAACTCTATACACTTACATTTAGCTCTTGAATTATAACCATATGAGTTTATTTTGCTGCCTTGGGAACCACATGAAGCTGCCTTATACTCTTCAACACTCTAAGAATTCTTCTAGCTCTAAAGCTTAGTTTTTTTCTTAATATTTTCCAATATTATTTTTAATTTTTTTTTTATTTTTACTATTGTGGTAATTCTTAAAGTCTTGTGATATGCTGTTGTGTAAAAGATGTGATCGATCGATTGATCATATTTTTGTTGGATTTTTTCTTTATGTATTTGGTTAAATTTAGCGAATCATTTTGGTTATTTTTTAAACTTTTTGGGGCTGGTCAGTAAAAAATTTTGTAAGTAATAGAAAAAAATAACATCAAATAAGAAAATTGCTTATTAAAATAGCTTGCGGTTTTAAAATTTATAGAATATTAGATTTGTCGGAAAGGCCATTGGCAGGAAATAGGAAAAAATTATAAAATATTTTAGGAGAAAATATGTATTTGTTTAAAACAAGTGAAAAGGCAACAAAAAGTTTAATATACCCTAAACAATACTAATAGCAATAATATAATACACACACTCTAATACACACACTATAATTCATATTTATACTTACGCTCTACTTATACTCATATTTATAATACAAATACTAATCCTTATGCCAGTACTAATATATATACTCATAATAACAAACACTTAAATACTTATACTAATATTAATACAAATACCCCTATTAATATTTGTGCAAATATGTAACATTCCAGTTTATGTCTTAAGTCTTTTGTTTGAAATAATTGAAATTTATATATTAAATACTTATGTATATAAAACTAACTTATCAAACATAGAATTAGACATCAACTAAGACATAGAATAAGATATATTCTAAGACTAGACTCAGATATGTATACACAACGATGTGATATAAGACTTACACTAAGGCATAGACTTAGACTAAGGCATACTCTAAGACATAGACTAAGGAATAGATTTAGTTTTAGATATATAATAAGACATACAGTAAGACATAGACTTAGACTAACACGTAGACATAGACTAAGACATAGACTAAGATATAGACTAAGATATAGACTAAGACATAGACTAAGACATAGACAAAGATATAGACTTAGACATAGACTAAGACATAGACTAAGACATAGACTAAGACATAGACTAAGACATAGACTAAGACATAGACTAAGACATAGACTAAGACATAGACTAAGACATAGACTAAGACATAGACTAAGACATAGACTAAGACATAGACTAAGACATAGACTAAGACATAGACTAAGACATAGACTAAGACATAGACTAAGACATAGACTAAGACATAGACTAAGACATAGACTAAGACATAGACTAAGACATAGACTAAGACATAGACTAAGACATAGACTAAGACATAGACTAAGACATAGACTAAGACATAGACTAAGACATAGACTAAGACATAGACTAAGACATAGACTAAGACATAGACTAAGACATAGACTAAGACATAGACTAAGACATAGACTAAGACATAGACTAAGACATAGACTAAGACATAGACTAAGACATAGACTAAGACATAGACTAAGACATAGACTAAGACATAGACTAAGACATAGACTAAGACATAGACTAAGACATAGACTAAGACATAGACTAAGACATAGACTAAGACATAGACTAAGACATAGACTAAGACATAGACTAAGACATAGACTAAGACATAGACTAAGACATAGACTAAGACATAGACTAAGACATAGACTAAGACATAGACTAAGACATAGACTAAGACATAGACTAAGACATAGACTAAGACATAGACTAAGACATAGACTAAGACATAGACTAAGACATAGACTAAGACATAGACTAAGACATAGACTAAGACATAGACTAAGACATAGACTAAGACATAGACTAAGACATAGACTAAGACATAGACTAAGACATAGACTAAGACATAGACTAAGACATAGACTAAGACATAGACTAAGACATAGACTAAGACATAGACTAAGACATAGACTAAGACATAGACTAAGACATAGACTAAGACATAGACTAAGACATAGACTAAGACATAGACTAAGACATAGACTAAGACATAGACTAAGACATAGACTAAGACATAGACTAAGACATAGACTAAGACATAGACTAAGACATAGACTAAGACATAGACTAAGACATAGACTAAGACATAGACTAAGACATAGACTAAGACATAGACTAAGACATAGACTAAGACATAGACTAAGACATAGACTAAGACATAGACTAAGACATAGACTAAGACATAGACTAAGACATAGACTAAGACATAGACTAAGACATAGACTAAGACATAGACTAAGACATAGACTAAGACATAGACTAAGACATAGACTAAGACATAGACTAAGACATAGACTAAGACATAGACTAAGACATAGACTAAGACATAGACTAAGACATAGACTAAGACATAGACTAAGACATAGACTAAGACATAGACTAAGACATAGACAAAGACATAGACTAAGACATAGACTAAGACATAGAATAAAACATACACTAAGACATAGACTAAGACATAGACTAAGACATAGACTAAGACATAGACTAAGACATAGACTAAGACATAAACTAAGACATAAACTAAGTCATAGACTTACAAAATTTTATGTCATATTTTTAAATTCCTTTTAACTAAAAAAAATCCTTTTCCATTACTCTTTTTTGTCTCCAAGCCATCAGGTGCTTTCTTTGAATATCCGACCAAATAAAATCCTTAGAGAATTTGCGTGTGTTAAGACAACAAAGATAATTTGCCGGTCGGCCAAAACTTTTATAGTTATTTTGACACCAAAATGTTATGAGACCTACAATGTAAGTGTGCATGAATAACATTTTTGCAATTGCTGTTAAAAACTATATTTGTTGTAATTTTATAACAACAATCAACGGAATTATAACTTCTCTATTTTCCAAAGCGGCGGCAAAAGCAACCAAAAGGCGGTTGATTAAGTAAAGGAAGACGAATGAGGGAAGAATTGAAGAAAAGATGTACGGACATGGGGAAGGATGGAAGTAGAAATGAAGGCATTAACGCATTTTTTATTAAACTTACCAAAAAAGGACAACGAACCTTATGCTATTGGTTTGTGTTAGCTTGTGCTGAAATATAAAGACCTAAAGATCTAGAGTCTGAACAACAAGTAAAACGCCATTTATGGTTGCAACAATGGTTAAACATTGATACACGAATGTTGAGGCAGGTTGTCTTTTTCCTCTGTCTGTCTGTCTTCCAGCCGTCGGTGCTTGAAATAAAATGAAAATATTATATAAAAAATGTTTGTGCCACATTGCACGCGTATGACTTGAGCCACAAGAAAGAAAAATAAGTGTTAATTAGTGTTGTGCCATGTTCATAAAAGTGCACTCAAAAAGCAGACAGACACTTGCACTTATTCATTTATATGAACTGGCATTTAACCCTTTCAGGAACAGATTGGAGGCTTAGGGGACCTAAGATAAAACTGATTTTAGTCTGAATAAGTAAATATATTTAACGTAAATTCAACTCAAAAAAGCATTTTGTAAGTTATAGTTTTATAAGAAAACAAAAGACTTAAGCAACAAACTTTCTAAATGTGATATGAAATTTCTGAAAATTATGTACATTTTTAGATATTTGCATAAGTTTTTCATTCAGTTTGATTTAAGGGACCACATGTATGTGTCACATATTGTTCTTTTACAACTATAAACTAAACAAAAGACTTAAGCAATAAACTTTGTTAAAATGGTTTAAAATATATGAGACTTCTGATCCAATTTCATAACTTTTTCAAAAAACTGTAAAGTAACTCATTTTTTTCTTGCGAGATTTGAAATATTAAGGCTCTGAAAGGGTTATTCCTTTATTTTAAGAAGTTTTTGTAATTTATTTTTTGATTTTCTTGGTTTTTAATAAAGCTTTACGTTTTGATAAATTCTTGGTCTCTTCTTTAAGTAAGCAAAACAAAAGACTTAGGAAACAAATTTATTGAAACTTGAACTATATAAAACTTTTTTAAATTTAAAGTAATTTTTTTATATATTTCACTAGTTGGTAATGTTACAAACAAAAGGACATTTCATACATAATAATATTTCCCTGAAAGGGTTAATATTTTATTAAAAGAAGTTTATGTAGCATACATTTTGGTCATAAAGCAAATGTTTGTTGTACTCGCGAAATTTTTATGCAATTTTTTCAGTTTTGAGTAAGCAAAACAAAAGACTTAAGAAACAAACTTCATTAAAGTTGTATGGAACTTTGTTGGATTTTTGTTAAAATCTTGTTTTGTTTTCTTTTGTGTTTGTGTACAATTTTATTTTGTATTTAATTTAAAGCAAAAGTTCAAAGTTGAGCTTTATTGTTTACTTGAGTGTTAATGAATTTGTTTAAATTTAAGTAAATTGCTTAGCATGTCGTTGATTTGTTGTTTTTTTTTGCTAAACATCGAAATAAAGAAAAAACTTTATTTGCTATTTTTATAAATCAACACAATGCATCATAAAATAATAATCAATCACTATCATTCATTCATTTGTTGTTTTTTTTTTTTCATTTCTTGTTTAAACATTTTGATTTTTAAAGCATTTTTATAATTTTTTGATTGCATTTAATGTTGGCCATAAAAACAAGAAAAGGAATTTTTGTTAAAAAGTAAAATTAAAATACTTTAAATATTTTTGATTTAAGAAAAACAAAGCGTGGGAAAATTTTCTTATTTATTAAAATGTTTAGAAGACAAACTCTTCAAGTTTACTATTAAAAGGTAGGCAAATTTATGTTAAATCAAATTCTTTGGCGGTTTTTCTTTACTAATACTCCCCTTAGTTGTACTATCTCCTCTTTTCTCTTTCAAATTTATCGTAAATTTTAATTATAATTTTAGTGTTTTTTACCAGCTTTCTTTTGCTAAAAGCTTTTCAGCAAAATCTATAAACTTCTACTCATTTTAACAACATCCAGTTACATTCAAAATTTTGTAGTTTAATTAAAAGAACATTTGTCTAATGCTAAACAGTGGGAGAATAATATATGTCCTACTAAATGGCCAATGGAGGCAACTTTAACCTCCAACAACTATAAAATAGCTTAAATTATGGAGCCTATAAATAAAGGCTAAAAAAGTAAAATAAATTTAAGAAAATTTTAAAGGAATTGCTTAAGTAAATATTTGAAATAAACAACATAAAATCCCTAACAAAGTAGCCAAAAGTTTCGTTCCAGTTCCCCAATATAAAATGAAATTGATCTGTTTCTTTAAACCCAACAAACACTAACTAATTGCCTTTGATGGCCTATCAGTTTAGAACATATTAAAGCCATTAAATTGTTGGGGACCTTCCTTTGTTTTGTGTATAAAAAATCCTATTAAAATATCATTTCATCGGTTATTAATATTCATAAGATGACTGTGAGTCCCATAAATATTATTAATATCTTTATCACTGAATGCTGGTTGGTGGCTGATATAAGACTCTCCCTTATTTAACACTTGGCTTAAATACCAACATCTACCGCAAAATACTTAACAATACACTTTTCATTTCTAGTTTTTTTCTTATAATTTTCTTTTGCTGCATTCTTTAAGTTTTCTCGCAAAGGCATTGATTACATTTTCTTGTAAATATATAGAGTAAGTGGAGTATAATAAACCGACACTAACGACACTAAAGCCTGCATGATAATTTTCCAATTAATCATCTAAAACAAGCGAGATGTATAGACATAGTACTCGCCCAGTAGTTCTACTTTGAAATACTGACTCCAAAAGAAAACCATAAACATGAAATTGTGTTTAAAGATAAACAAAAAATTATGAGTGATATTCACATGTTGACATCAATATCGCCTTGTTGCTCTAGGAGTTTTTGCTTTCTTATAGAACTACTGGGTCTTTCATCAACTTATAACTCGTTATATAAAAGTTTGAAGCTATTTGCTGTGAGTGAAAATCTAGATCCCAGGGGAGTGTTTGTGTCTATGTAAATGTCGTCGTCACCCAAAATCTGTTATACAATAGGTGCTGATTGCTTTATATAGAATGTTGTAGCAAAACTTCGTCCACAGTGAATCTGTGAGTAAATTCTGAATGCTGGAGTCTTTCAGTTAACGTTTTGTACCCTACTTTTGCACTGGTAATAGACTATTGGTGACAGTGAATTATCTTAAGTCTAAAGTGATTTTAATTTTAATCCTAAATGCCTTAGTCTATTTTCTAGTCAATAAATAAGTCAGCATTTAAATCTGTATCTTACTCTATGTCTTAGTCTATGTCTTAGTCTATGTCTTAGTTTATGTCTTAGTCTATGTCTTAGTCTATGTCTTAGTCGATGTCTTAGTCTATGTCTTAGTTTATGTCTTAGTCTATGTCATAGTCTATGTCAAAGTCTATGTCTTATTCTATGTTTTAGTCTATGTCTTAGTCTATGTCTTAGTCTATGTCTTAGTCTATGTCTTAGTCTATGTCTTAGTCTATGTCTTAGTCTATGTCTTAGTCTATGTCTTAGTCTATGTCTTAGTCTATGTCTTAGTCTATGTCTTAGTCTATGTCTTAGTCTATGTCTTAGTCTATGTCTTAGTCTATGTCTTAGTCTATGTCTTAGTCTATGTCTTAGTCTATGTCTTAGTCTATGTCTTAGTCTATGTCTTAGTCTATGTCTTAGTCTATGTCTTAGTCTATGTCTTAGTCTATGTCTTAGTCTATGTCTTAGTCTATGTCTTAGTCTATGTCTTAGTCTATGTCTTAGTCTATGTCTTAGTCTATGTCTTAGTCTATGTCTTAGTCTATGTCTTAGTCTATGTCTTAGTCTATGTCTTAGTCTATTTCTTAGTCTATGTCTTAGTCTATGTCTTAGTCTATGTCTTGGTCTATGTCTTAGTCTATGTCTTAGTCTATGTCTTAGTCTATGTCTTAGTCTATGTCTTAGTCTATGTCTTAGTCTATGTCTTAGTCTATGTCTTAGTCTATGTCTTAGTCTATGTCTTAGTCTATGTCTTAGTCTTAGTCTATGTCTTAGTCTATGTCTTAGTCTATGTCTTAGTCTAAATCTTAGTCTATGTCTTAGTCTATGTCTTAGTCTAAATCTTAGTCTATGTCTTAGTCTTAGTCTATGTCTTAGTCTATGTCTTAGTCTATGTCTTAGTCTATGTCTTAGTATATGTCTTAGTCTATGTCTTAGTCTATGTCTTAGTCTATGTCTTAGTCTATGTCTTAGTCTATGTCTTAGTCTATGTCTTAGTCTATGTCTTAGTCTATGTCTTAGTCTATGTCTTAGTCTATGTCTTAGTCTATGTCTTAGTCTATGTCTTAGTCTATGTCTTAGTCTATGTCTTAGTCTATGTCTTAGTCTATGTCTTAGTCTATTTCTTAGTCTATGTCTTAGTCTATGTCTTAGTCTATGTCTTGGTCTATGTCTTAGTCTATGTCTTAGTCTATGTCTTAGTCTATGTCTTAGTCTATGTCTTAGTCTATGTCTTAGTCTATGTCTTAGTCTATGTCTTAGTCTATGTCTTAGTCTATGTCTTAGTCTATGTCTTAGTCTATGTCTTAGTCTATGTCTTAGTCTATGTCTTAGTCTATATCTTAGTCTATGTCTTAGTCTATGTCTTAGTCTATGTCTTAGTCTATGTCTTAGTCTATGTCTTAGTCTATGTCTTAGTCTATGTCTTAGTCTATGTCTTAGTCTATGTTTTAGTCTATGTCTTAGTCTATATCTTAGTCTATGTCTTAGTCTATGTCTTAGTCTATGTCTTAGTCTATATCTTAGTCTATGTCTTAGTCTATGTCTTAGTCTATGTCTTAGTCTATGTCTTAGTCTATGTCTTAGTCTATGTCTTAGTCTATGTCTTAGTCTATGTCTTAGTCTATGTCTTAGTCTATGTCTTAGTCTATGTCTTAGTCTATGCCTTAGTCTATGTCTTAGCCTATATCTTAGTCTATGTCTTAGTCTATATCTTAGTCTATGTCTTAGTCTTAGTCTATGTCTTAGTCTATGTCTTAGTCTATGTCTTAGTCTAAATCTTAGTCTATGTCTTAGTCTATGTCTTAGTCTAAATCTTAGTCTATGTCTTAGTCTTAGTCTATGTCTTAGTCTATGTCTTAGTCTATGTCTTAGTCTATGTCTTAGTATATGTCTTAGTCTATGTCTTAGTCTATGTCTTAGTCTATGTCTTAGTCTATGTCTTAGTCTATGTCTTAGTCTATGTCTTAGTCTATGTCTTAGTCTATGTCTTAGTCTATGTCTTAGTCTATGTCTTAGTCTATGTCTTAGTCTATGTCTTAGTCTATGTCTTAGTCTATGTCTTAGTCTATGTCTTAGTCTATGTCTTAGTCTATGTCTTAGTCTATGTCTTAGTCTATGTCTTAGTCTATGTCTTAGTCTATGTCTTAGTCTATGTCTTAGTCTATGTCTTAGTCTATGTCTTAGTCTATGTCTTAGTCTATGTCTTAGTCTATGTCTTAGTCTATGTCTTAGTCTATGTCTTAGTCTATGTCTTAGTCTATGTCTTAGTCTATGTCTTAGTCTATGTCTTAGTCTATGTCTTAGTCTATGTCTTAGTCTATGTCTTAGTCTATGTCTTAGTCTATGTCTTAGTCTATGTCTTAGTCTATGTCTTAGTCTATGTCTTAGTCTATGTCTTAGTCTATGTCTTAGTCTTTGTCTTAGTCTATGTCTTAGTCTTAGTCTATGTCTTAGTCTATGTCTTAGTCTATGTCTTAGTCTATGTCTTAGTCTATGTTTTAGTCTATGTCTTAGTCTATGTCTTAGTCTATGTCTTAGTCTATGTCTTAGTCTATGTCTTAGCCTACATCTTAGCCTATATCTTAGTCTATGTCTTAGCCTATATCTTAGTCTATGTCTTAGTCTATGTCTTAGTCTTAGTCTATGTTTTAGTCTATGTCTTAGTCTATGTCTTAGTCTATGTCTTAGTCTATGTCTTAGTCTATGTCTTAGCCTACATCTTAGCCTATATCTTAGTCTATGTCTTAGTCTATGTCTTAGTCTATGTCTTAGTCTATGTCTTAGTCTATGTCTAAGTCTATGTCTTAGCCTACATCTTAGCCTATATCTTAGTCTATGTCTTAGTCTATGTCTTAGTCTTAGTCTATGTCTTAGTCTATGTCTTAGTCTATGTCTTAGTCTATGTCTTAGTCTATGTCTTAGACTATGTCTTAGTCTATGTCTTAGTCTATGTCTTAGTCTATGTCTTAGTCTATGTCTTAGCCTACATCTTAGCCTATATCTTTGTCTATGTCTTAGTCTATGTCTTAGTCTATGTCTAAGTCTATGTCTTAGTCTATGTCTTAGTCTATGTCTTAGTATATGTCTTAGTATATGTCTAAGTCTATGTCTTAGTCTATGTCTTAGTCTATGTCTTATTCTATGTCTTAGTCTATGTCCTAGTCTATGTCTTAGTCTATGTCTTAGTCTATGTCTTAGTCTATGTCTTAGTCTATGTCTTAGTCTATGTCTTTGTTTATGTCTTAGTCTTTGTCTTAGGTTATGTCTTTGTCTATGTCTAAGTCTATGCCTTAGTATATGTATTAGTGTTAGTATTTGTTGTTGTTCTTGTTGTTGTAAAAAATAGGCAATATCTTAATAATTTCTTAAAATATGAATTTTTTGTTTTACGGACGAAAACAAAAGACATAAGCAACAAACTTTAACATATTTTTGATGACTGTTTGGATCTTTTTTTAGTTTTCAATTTAATTTGTAGAGCATCTAAGATTCGTTACCGAGCTCCTTTAACAGCTCATGGTAAATTTTTTGCTTCATTTATTTTCAATAAAAGCCGTATTATAAAAAATCTATGAGACATATTGTTGTCTTAAATATAAAGCATTTTATAACATTACTCAATATTCCTTAGACAACAACAACAAAAAGTTATAGATATCGTATTATGAAGGAAGGTTTATATATGCCATCAACACCGCCACCATAGAGTTGATAAATGATTTCGATTAGCTGGTGCTTGTAATACGACGCCTATAAATGGACTTTGATTGAACGCATTTGGTTTTTATAAAATGTTACAATACAAAAGCCAGAGACTGAAGCCTAAGTGGAGGGAAAGATCTGGAAAAAAGGCCAGGTTTAAAATTTCCTATTTTTTTCACAATCAACTAAAGCAAGTGCGTTTATTTTCTTAACTGCTGCACCCTGTTCTTATTTCTTTCGAGAGTAAGTATATAAAAAATAAATTCAACAAGATGAGGCTGTTAATGTTGAGACTGTTTAAAAATGCTGTAAGCGATTTGACAAATTGTCTCTAATTGAAAGATTAGCTCTTGTTGTTGTCTGTCTAACCATAAGAATGTTTGTCTTTAGCTCCGTCTTTCCCTTTATTTCTACGTTTTGGTGTATCTAGGCTTATTTTTTTAACCATGAGTTTCCTGTATTCTGTATATATATTTTTGCCTTTAACAAATTGTTGCTGTAAATTTCTTATCATCTGGCTATGATCTTTCTTCTTTCTCACTTTTGCTGTTATTGTTGTTGTGTTTACCTCGTGTGAGGTTTTATTAATCAATGTTTTAAATTGTTTCCATAATTTAATTTTTTCCTTATTTTTCCACTTACATTTCTTTATATGTACTGATACATCTATACACACATATGATGTTCATATAGTGTCTAGAGATCTCCTGCTTTAATATCATAAAAGAGGCTGTCTTGGAGGTGTTGTTTTGTTTGCGTAGCTATCGTAGATTAAGCTTTGGGGATCGAAAAACCGCAATATATATGTTTGAAAGTAAGAAGTGCAAAAAAGAAATGCAGCAACAAAGTATTTTTGAGGAAAAGCCAAGAAAAATAAAAAAAATGGTGTGAAATTTTTATGGGAAAATAATGACATCCAAAAACTGTAAAACTCCAATAGAAATGAGTCATTATTTTTGAATTTAGATATTTAAAAAAAAGGAAAACGGTAAGCCAAAAACTAATATATAGACTAAGGTATATACTAAGACATAGGCGAAAACATTAAGTCAGAGATAGATAAATATAAAAGCTAAGCCCTACCCTTAGTCATGGATTAAGACATAAATTAAATAAATGTAAAACATATTCATCTTGCTAATTTAAATATCTGCTTCACATTTAATACTCTTGGCAATTTTTTAACTTTGACACTTTTAGTTTTCTTATAAAAAAATGTATTTGTCCTAAACCAAGTTCAAGTTAAATCATTGAATACTATTTTAAAACAATATCTTCTTTAATTCCATAAATTTAATTCTAATAATTCAAATCTCCAAATATTAAACAAAACATTTAATTTGTTTTTTAACCGGTTTTATAAAAATGAAAAATTATCTTTTTGTTGTCACTTTTTCCATAATATCAGGTTTGTGTCTTAAGTCTTTTGTTTGTCTAAAGCTTGAACGTGAATGTTTTACTGTTTGAGTGTTTCAAAAAATTAAATATTCATTTGAATATTTCCTTAAATTGACATTATTAATCAAGTGTTATTAATTTTGCATTTAAAAACATGACAAAAACAATATTAAGTCTTTTATTTTCATTTAAACACACTCACACACATGAAGACTTAGGTTCGAATGAAACGAAACAGATGACTTCATTATGAAAACCAGAAACAGCGACAGAGTCAGCCAAAGAAATAAAGATACAAGCATTAATTTGTTGTAGATGAAGTTTCATACAGATGTGGTATGTAGAGTATAGCCCAACAGTTCCAAGGAGAAGGACTGTGTTCAAAATAAGGCAAATAGATAAAACATAAGCTAACATATAATATCACTTGATGTCAATTTAAAGGAATATTGAAGAAAAAAACATTTAGTACAGAAGAATTAACACAAATCTTTAGCAAAACAAAAGACTTAAGACACAAACCTTACATAATTAAAACTTGAAAAGGTAGAAAACTTTAAATATAACAGAAATACAATACGTGGACTCAGACATAGCCTTAAACATAGACTAAGACATAGACTAAGACATAGACTAAGACATAGATTAAGATATAGACTAAGACATAGACTAAGACATAGACTAACCCATAGACTAAGACATAGACTAAGACATAGACTAAGACATAGACTAAGACATAGACTAAGACATAGACTAAGACATAGACTAAGACATAGACTAAGACATAGACTAAGACATAGACTAAGACATAGACTAAGACATAGACTAAGACATAGACTAAGACATAGACTAAGACATAGACTAAGACATAGACTAAGACATAGACTAAGACATAGACTAAGACATAGACTAAGACATAGACTAAGACATAGACTAAGACATAGACTAAGACATAGACTAAGACATAGACTAAGACATAGACTAAGACATAGACTAAGACATAGACTAAGACATAGACTAAGACATAGACTAAGACATAGACTAAGACATAGGCCAAGACATAGACATAGACTAAGACATAGACTAAGACATAGACTAAGACATAGACTAAAATATAGACTAAGACAAAACTAAGACATAGACTAAGACATACTCTAAGACATAGACTCAGATATAGACTAAGACATAAACTTAAACATAGACTAATACATAGACTAAGACATAGACTAAGACATAGACTAAGACATAGACTAAGACATAGACTAAGACATAGACTAAGACATAGACTAAGACATAGACTAAGACATAGACTAAGACATAGACTAAGACATAGACTAAGACATAGACTAAGACATAGACTAAGACATAGACTAAGACATAGACTAAGACATAGACTAAGACATAGACTAAGACATAGACTAAGACATAGACTAAGACATAGACTAAGACATAGACTAAGACATAGACTAAGACATAGACTAAGACATAGACTAAGACATAGACTAAGACATAGACTAAGACATAGACTAAGACATAGACTAAGACATAGACTAAGACATAGACTAGATATAGACTAAGATATAGACTAAGACATAGACTAAGACATAGACTAAGACATAGACTAAGACATAGACTAAGACATAGACTAAGACATAGACTAAGACATAGACTAAGACATAGACTAAGACATAGACTAAGACATAGACTAAGACATAGACTAAGACATAGACTAAGACATAGACTAAGACATAGACTAAGACATAGACTAAGACATAGACGAAGACATAGAATAAGACATAGACTAAGACATAGACTAAGACATAGACTAAGACATAGACTAAGACATAGACTAAGACATAGACGAAGACATAGACCAAGACATAACCAAGACATAGACCAAGACATAGACCAAGACATATACCAAGACATACACCAAGACATACACCAAGACATACACCAAGACATAGACTAATATATTAACTAAGACATAGACTAAGACCTAGACTAAAATATGGCTGAAACATGTTTTATGACATACAGTTACGTGATGGACATTTTTACTTTTCAAATCGATCGATTTCAAACGTATGTTTTAGCTACTTTTCAGTTATTTCCCCCAAAAAATGAAAATTTTGGCTTTAATTTTTAATGTTTTAATTTTTAGGGAAAATAACCGAAAATTATCTCAAAACTATATCTAAAATTGATCGTTTTCCATCGCATACCTGAAAGGCTTAGAATTTGTTTTAAAACTATTGGGCCTTATTTAAGTATTTGAATATTTGTGCAACAGTTCCAATTTAGGCGACAAATATAAATTCAAATGGAAATTAAGGCATATAGATAACAGCCAACAGCAATAACCACAACAACACCATCATCAGCCACATCACGAGCTATAAGAATACTGGCCAAGAGCCATTGAGAATGTTTTAAATTTAAATTAATGATAAGTAATTTGTTTAAGACAAAATACGATCTGTGGACTATAACATCACATGGCATGCTAAGCTGTAGCAATTCATGCCACCTCGACTCGGAGCACTTTCATATTTAACTAAAAAAAGGGGAATAATGCTAAACGAAGACTTTAAGAAGAGTTAGAGGAGCAGAAAGTACAGGAATTTTGATAGCACACACGGCTTTAAGGAGGGAAATATTTAATTAAGTTGTCATACAAAACATTACAAAAACCAATAACAACAAATTTAGCAAAATTATCAAGAACTCCAATAACCAACCAAAAATTATGGCTTTCTTAAAATTCTTAAGAATTTAAATTTTGTTCTTAATATAGGGTTAATTTTTAGAATTTGCTCGCATTTTAAAGTCAAAATTTGTTTTTTGACCCTAATTTGATAAATGTACCTAGTTTAATTTGACTCTTTCTGCCAGATTTCGGTCGAAGATAACTACAACTTATTTTATGTCTTGAAATTTTTTCTGCTTCAGATTTTGTTTTAACCACTTAACTTAATTTTTTTGGGTGAAATATTTATGTCGTAAATTTGTTTGGGTTTTTTTCTTTTGTTAAATGCTTTTTTTTAGCCTTTTTAATTGCCTTCTTTATTTATTGTTCTGCATTAATTGTTAATGTTAAACATAATTTTTGTTGGTTTGCCTTTTCCAAATTTGAGGAGCTGACATTGATTTACTTCCGCTAAATGTTGTAAAAATAAACGGTTTTTTATTTGGCGAAATTTTTAAATTTTAAAGAATTAAAATTTTTATCTTAATTACCCACAAAATGAAGTAGAATTTGAAATAAAAAATTTACAAGTAGTATTTTTTTTAAAATGATAACTTCCTGTCATTTGTAAGAGATAGAAATAGTCTTATTTGCTTGCTACTGTTGTTTTCTTATATTTTAGCCCATGATCTATGTTTTGTCTATGTTTGAGAATATGTTTTAGACTATGTCTTTGTCTATGGACTAGGTGAAGTTTTATTGAAATCCACAATTTCGTTGGTTGTAGTTTTTTCAAGGTATATGTCTTAAGTCTTTTGTTACACATTGGTCTATAGCTTAGCCTCTGTCTTAGTCTATGTCTTGTTACATATATATGTATATTATTCTATGTCTTAGTCCATATCTTATGGGCTGTTTTTTATAACACAATCAGCTGACGATTGAGAGAAATTTTCATGTATTTTGTATTTGTTACAATAATAAAACACATGCAAATTTCACACAATCATCAGCTGATTGTGTTCTATAAACAGCACATTAGTCTTTGTCTTAGTCTATATCAATGCATACTTCTATGTCTGATCTATGACTTAGTCTATATTTCAATTTAATATAAAATAACTATTTTATGCGCATACAAACTTTAATAGAAAAGTGATTCCGTATAAGTTTTCAAATGACTTACTTGTTATTTTAAAAAGTTTTGTGTAAAAAATTAAATTCTGGTAAATATTTGTCATACCAAATAATTGCTAAAGTTTCTACAAATCAAAAAATTCGAAAAAATTTTAATTAATAAGGAAATTAGCTTTTACAAAAAAGATCATAGATTTTCAAAAATCAAGCTTTGTGCCAAAAGGTAAGCAAATAATTTCAATTTTTCTATTGTTAATATCATTTTAATTTGTTTTTTGCATCCATAGATCCTTTTTCTTTTATTCGGTTTATTTGCCTCATTTTTGTTTAATCATGTCAAAAAAAAATGGTACATCATGAGCCGGAAAGTAGCTCAGAAGCAAATAAGGTTACGCCATCAAACCAAGAATCTTCTCATAATGATTCAGCTGCACAACAAAAGCATAGTTCCAAAAGAAGCAAAAAATCAATTATAGAGGCTGAAGTAGATCAATTTCCATTCGATTTCAAAACAATGCCTTTTAATGGCAATTTACGCTTATCTGATATCGACCCCTTTGAATTTGAGGAAATAACCCTTTTTGGAGAAGTATTCAAATACACAAAGTTGCCATCTTTTAAGCAAGGGGTAAGTAGTTATTTATATTACTAGATAATCAATTAATATATTGTACAAAACCAGTTCAATTTTTATATAAAATTTTGTAAAAATTCCAGTTTAACGGTTTTATGTTAACATTTTCAATGGTTTCTTTGCTAATATTGACTTCATTTTTGGTTGTTTTTTCTGTTGATATAATCACGGATTTTTTCCATACCTTAATGCAAAAATGATTAAATTTTTGTTTTTTATAAAATGCAAATGTTTAGACAAATAAAACATTTTATGAAACGAAATGCATATCAAAAGGTTTGTGTCTTAAGTCTTTGGTTTCATTAAAGTTAGGAGTTTTTTTGTATATGTCATCTAGGTCTTAGTCTATGTCTTAGTCTATGTCTTAGTCTATGTCTTAGTCTATGTCTTAGTCTATGTCTTAGTCTATGTCTTAGTCTATGTCTTAGTCTATGTCTTAGTCTATGTCTTAGTCTATGTCTTAGTCTATGTCTTAGTCTATGTCTTAGTCTATGTCTTAGTCTATGTCTTAGTCTATGTCTTAGTCTATGTCTTAGTCTATGTCTTAGTGTATGTCTTAGTCTATGTCTTAGTCTATGTCTCAGTCTATGTCTTAGTCTATGTCTTAGTCTATGTCTTAGTCTATGTCTTAGTCTATGTCTTAGTCTATGTATTAGTCTATGTATTAGTCTATGTCTTAGTCTATGTCTTAGTCTATGTCTTAGTCTATGTCTTAGTCTATGTCTTAGTCTATGTCTTAGTCTATGTCTTAGTCTATGTATTAGTCTATGTATTAGTCTATGTCTTAGTCTATGTCTTAGTCTATGTCTTAGTCTATGTCTTAGTCTATGTCTTAGTCTATGTCTCAGTCTATGTCTTTGTCTATGTCTTAGTCTATGTCTTAGTCTATGTCTTAGCCCAGTAAAAAATAGGATCATCCAAAGAGTACTCTTGGAGCGCTCCTTTGCGAGTAATGGATTACTCCATAAAACTCCGAAACTCATAGGATTTTTAACACAGCATGTCCGCAGATACGAGTACTCCTTTTAAGCTCCTTATGGAGTACTCCCTTTAGTCTTGAAAATGACGACAGAAGGAGTAATCGTTTTTGTCTCCTAAAGGAGCATTCATATAAAATACAAATTTGGTAATTTTTTACAAATATAAGAAAATATTGATTTTTTTAAGTGCTTCTGCAATACATATTATTTAAAACAGCAATTGAAAAGTCACCAATTACCGAAACAAAAAAAAGTAAACAAATTTGTATCTGTTTATTTTTTTATCCATTCCAATTTAATTTGAGCAAAATATTTTTTGTTATGTCAAAGAAAAAAAAATGATGCATCCCTTGTTGATCCATTTGGAGTAGTAAGCGAGGCATAAACAACAAAACAAAATAAACAGTTTCGATAGCTCGCTTATTACTCCAAATGGATGAACAAGTCATTACTCCTTTGTTGCTCGGTTATGGATTAATTCATATATTTTTTACTGGGAGTCTATGTCTTAGTCTATGTCTTAGTCTATGTCTTAGTCTATGTCTTAGTCTATGTCTTAGTCTATGTCTTAGTCTATGTCTTAGTCTATGTCTTAGTCTATGTCTTAGTCTATGTCTTAGTCTATGTCTTAGTCCATGTCTTAGTCTATGTCTTAGTCTATGTCTTAGTCTATGTCTTAGTCTATGTCTTAGTCTATGTCTTAGTCTATGTCTTAGTCTATGTCTTAGTCTATGTCTTAGTCTATGTCTTAGTCTATGTCTTAGTCTATGTCTTAGTCTATGTCTTAGTCTATGTCTTAGTCTATGTCTTAGTCTATGTCTTAGTCTATGTTTTAGTCTATGTCTTAGTCTATATCTTAGGCTTTGTCTTAGTCTATATCTTTTTCTATATCTTGGTCTATATCTTAATCTATGTCTTAGTCTACGTTTTGTTCGGTCTTATTCAATGTCTTTGTAAAAGTCATCAAAATGTCAGGTTTGCGCCTTAAGTCTTTTGTTTAGTATGGCAAATATTGCAATATTTTATATTGTAAAATTTTGTTGTTTTCTATTATCTATTGAGAACATTTCGAGTTTTTTTTTAATTCTAAAAGAAATTTTGCGTTGTATTTTTAAAGTTTATGGGAAATTTTTCGATTTCTCAAAATCTTTGTGCGTCTTTTTATTATTTCTGCTTTTAGATACTTCTTTCGTTTGGGTTATCTACTAAAACTTACACTTTAAAGTAGAAAAATTGAGTGCAATAATTTTATTATCAACTAATAAATTCCTTTTAACAAAACCACTAACGCCTTTGACTTCAATTTAACATAGCCAGAGATGCTCGTAACTACAATAAAAACGCTAACAAATCCTCAGACCCCATTAACTTTATCCCGAAATTTATAACACCAACCAAGATCTTCAGTTCGTGGTAATCGCTGCATTTATTATTAGGCTCTACAACAATTATCATAAAATTTTATTAACAATTTTTTCGCACAATCTTTTTATTTAACACTCATATTTTGTAAAACATTCACAATAACACCAGCCACCAGCCAAAAGGGGACAATTTCAAAGTTATTTAAGATTTTTTTGCTTTTCTTTATTTTGCGAGCAGTTTTTCATTTATAATATGAAAATTTATCGTTTAAAAAGTTAAATAAATAAAGAAAATATTCTTTTTATGGAACAATTTATACATTATTTTAAATGATAATGAGATTGGGTGGAGAGAATGGAACAGTTTGCTTCTGCTGATCTTAAGCAAATTTTGTTGGTAAAACGTAATAAAGGTTTTGGAGTTGCTTTTTTGGACAGAACTTGCATCGTCTTTTGATTTTAGTGTGGGTATTCAGGAGTGCTAATCTGGTATAATATATAAGATCGGAGGAATAATTTGTGTATATATTCTGTATACGTTTAAATTTAATGCCTGAAAAAGGGAAATTGAAATCGAGTTTTTATAATGATCAATTTTCTACTGATAAATTTTTGCTGATTTGAATAAAATTATAGACCATCTTTTAAATAGATCAGACATAGGTACTTAAATAAAATTACTGAATTTTTTAAACTTCTGGTAATTTTTTACATGGATTAGATTAGTTACAGTGAATACCACTAGTATTAGTATTATAAATTCTTAAACCAATAACAAATATTTATTATTAATATCATAAATTTCATAAACGCATGTTGTAACCTCAATTTGTTTATATTGTTATAAATTTCAATATTAAGATATTGAACAAAAGGCTAAAAGCTTAAAATATGTGCACAAAATTTGTTCATACTAATCGTTTTTTTTAGTGGAGACAAATTATAGAAGATTTCTTTCCAAGAGTATGTAATGAGAATTTCTAAATCTTACTACATTTTTTATAGAAAACATTGAAAAGATTTGTTTTTTGTAGGAAACAGGTGTAATATAATTGAAGCTTGTTTTTATTGATTCGTGATATGGCACATTATTTTAAAGATTAAAATATTGATTTTGGTCTTTTATGAGCAGGACTGCCAGACATTCTTCGTGAAAAATCGCCATATTTTTCCAAAAAAAAAATCGCCATGTTGGTACTAAATTTTCAGAAGTCGGCAAAAAATCGGAGTTGTCAAAAATATATCACAAAAATAGCCAAATATTAAAAAAATTTTCATTGAAAATTTTTCAATAGATCAAATTTCATATTGAAAATTTTTCTAAAAAAACTCAAAAAATCTTATATTGAACATATTTCTATACTTAAAATGTTTATGAAAAATGTTTCTATATAAAAAATTTTATATGGAAAATTTTTTATACAATAAAAAATAATTGTAATAAATTATGATCCTAGTGCAATACACTACAGTAAAACTTTTTAAAAAAAAATTTGATGTTGAAAATTTGTCTATGCAAAAAATATGAAATATATGGAAAATTTTTCATACAAAAAAAATTTTATGTAGAACATTTTTCTATACAAAAATTTTATATGTAAAGTTTTTCTATTCAAAATTTTGTATATGAAAAATTCTTCTTTACAAAAAAAAATTATATAGGGATATTTTGGATAGAAAAAGAAAAAATCAAATGGATAATTTCACTACAGAAAAAAATTAAATAAAAACAATTTTATTATACAAAAAATGTTATATTGAAAATTTTTGCATACTAAAAACTTTTCTATACAAAAATTTTATATGGAAAATTTTTCATACAAAAAAATTTGATGTTGAAAATTTTTCTATACAAAAAATGTAAAATATATGGAACATTTTTCTATACAAAAAAAAAATTATGTAAAAAAATTTTCTATACAAAAATTTTATATGAAAAGTTTTTCTATTCGAAATTTTATATATGAAAAATTCTTCTTTCCAAACAAATTTATATAGGGAAATTTTCGATAGAAAAAAATTAAATTTTTCTATACAAAAATTTTATATAGAAAATTTTTCATACAAAATAATTTGATGTTGAAAATTTTTCTATATAAAACATGCAAAATATACGGAAAATTTTTCTGTGCAAAAAAAATTATGTAGAAAATTTTTCTATACAAAAATTTTATATAAAAAGTTTTTCTATTTAAAATTTTGTATATGAAAAATTCTTCTTTACAAAAAAAAATTATATAGGAAAATTTTCGATAGAAAAAAATTTGAATGGATAATTTCACTTCATAGAAAGAATTTTAAATTGAAAATTTTTTACATGGAAAATTTTTCCAAAAAACAATTTAAATTGAAAATTTTTTTTCACAGAAACAATTTTAAATGGATTTTTTTTAATGAAAAAAAATGTATATTGAAAATGTTTCTGTAGAAAAAATTTTATTTAGTACAATTATTTATTAAAATTTTTTATTTCGTTCCCAAATTTTGACTCTGTCAATTCCAATGTATCGGAGTTATTAAAAACGTATATCATGTTTCTTCCTCTAATTTGTCATATATGTTAAAAAAAACTGTTTACTCTTTGATCTTAAAATCGTAAATTTTCTAGCCAAAATCTGCATAATGGAAATTCATTATTTTTCAGGTAAAAAATCTGCAAAATGCCGATAAATTGGCAAATATGGTAGGCCTGATTATGAGTCCTTACAGCCACTTTGAACAGGGCTTTCTCATACCAAATTTTTTATATACAATAAATATCTTAGAGTCTCGGCTATCTTGGTCAACTTCATTTTACGATAATTTAAAATTATTTTGGGAACTTCGTCGGTAATAATTAATTTGGGTATCCACTGCGAACATCTTTCTCGGTGCTCATTTCGCTGATAGCTCTAAAATTTATACACGTTTTTTTATGATGGATAACTAAAAGTTATATGGTTTTTATACTAGTGGCGCTATCTATGCGTCATTCCAAAAGTAGAACTTGTTAGACTTTCATTTATTTCTTCTTGTTTCACATTAAACTTTTATCTCATAATTTAATTATTTTTAAATGTCATATTTTTAATATAGACATAAATATTAATATTATCTTCCTTATTGTCTTTTCCTAAAATTTATACTTTAGTTATAAATAAATATTAATAGTTATTACAAATATTTCTAACAAATATGAGGTCGTTATTGTTAAGACCATTAAAATTGGCGCCTTTTTAAGGTGATTAAGAGAGGAACCACCCAAAAATATGTGTTTTGCTTTGTTTTTTTTTTTTGCAGAAAAAACTATAAAAAGTAGTTTTTAGCAAACTTTTCTTAATAAAGCATTAATGATGGCAGAATTTTATGAGGCTGGATTTATAGAAATTTTTGCTATAAATTTTTTTTTGCTTTAATTTCAAATATTTTATATGGCGCCATGTTGATTTTAATTTAATTACGTTTTTGTGGCGATTAGGAATTGGGATTGAATTTCTGGTATAAGTAAACTATATTAGAAGTACTTTGTGGAAGGTATATTTTAATTTTTTAAAGGCATTTGTGACTTCTTGTTTTATAAAAATAGAATAAGTCAATTGGATTTTTACACATTTGTGAATTAATAAAAAAAAGTTTGTGTCTTAAGTCTTTTGTTTTAAGATAATATGTTTAGGGTAAACTCAGGCTTGAGGTAACAGCATTATAATAT
This sequence comes from Stomorhina lunata, assembly GCA_933228675.1. Taxonomy (NCBI): domain Eukaryota; kingdom Metazoa; phylum Arthropoda; class Insecta; order Diptera; family Rhiniidae; genus Stomorhina; species Stomorhina lunata. The sequence goes on along the minus strand of OW121742.1, from coordinate 121,866,716 downwards.
ATTAGATTATCTTTAATATGAGATGAAAATAATAAGAATGTAATATATAAGGTATGTGCCTTAAGTCTTTTTTTTAAGATAAAATGTTTAGCATAAGTCAATGTAATGTTTTGTTTTGTTTTGTTTAAATCAATGCCTCTATTGACATTTTTGATGATACTGCATTACTATATACTGCATTATCCATAATATGAGATATGAAACCTTTTTGGGGCGATTACGAACTAAGATTGAATTTCTAGTATAAGTAAACTGTATTAAAAGCAGAGACCGAATATTGTTTTATTTTTTAAATCAATCAAGTATAAATATCATTGCCGATGAAAATTTATTTTCATTTCCATCGATGAATAAAAATGAGGGATTTATATTTGAAATATAAATATCCCTCATGATGAAAATTTTAAATATCTTTAACGATAAATATCCGAACAGAAAAATATTTTACTGATTGTTTCATTTTTGAACTTCTGTTTTGACTTTGAAAAATAAAATATTTTTGAAATTATAAAACTTTTAACAATGAATGTATGAATATGCAATGTTTTAGGACATCGAAGTTAAACCTAATAGTCCTAATGGAACTATTGGTGGTTTATTTGACTCGCAAAACCATTTCAACAAATAATTTGCAACAATAATTGAATTTATTGTTATTTAAACGTCCTAAAGACTTTATACCAGGACAAATCTTCTTCTTCTGTCATTCCTGGCTCCCAGTGGAGCATAGGGAATGGAAGGATGCAGATTTGCCTGACGTCTCTAACTACCAGGTAAGAACTGTATCCAATTCCCACTCTAACCTTCTTGTGGTACATCCTGGAAATCTTAGCAACCTAGTTTTAGATGCGGTAAACAACCAGTGCGGGTTTCTAGGTCAGGGCTAATATAAAAGGGAGTTATCTAAGAACCATTCCAACTTATAATTGTACTTCATAAAGTACGAAAATGCAGCGTCTGTTCAACATGTTAGTTGCGGCTGCAAGCGGGCCTCAGTCTCGGATCGAGCGGCTCACTATACAAACGTGCCTTGTGTCTTTGGACCCATCACCCACCGACCTAGCACTCATGATGTTTTAAGCATGAAAAGAAACAATATTACAGAATATACTACTCCAAGGGGTAATCATGCGAGGAATCCCCCTGCTACGGCAGTTGGCGCAAGGATTTTGGAGTTTCCTAATCTATGCAAGAACATTATGATGAATGAAACCAGGACAAATACAGAAATAAAATTTGAATATTTTCTACCAATTTTTTTTCATCGGATGAAAAAAGATGAAAATAATTTTGAACTGATAAATATCACAAACGATTTTTTTATTTTTTATTTTTATCGGATTGAAAAACGATACAAAATTTGTTGAACAATTAAAAATGTTTGGGGATATTTATTATTTTTTAAACTTCAATGATTGTTTTTGTATGGATTAAAATATAAAAATATTGTTTTAAAAGTATTAATATTCGGTCTCTGATTAAAAGTGCTTAATAGAAGGTATATTTAAATTTATTTAAGGCACTTGTGACTTCATGTTTTATTAAGAATAAGTCAATTGAATTTGTAATATTTTTTGATAAAGCTGTTATTATAATTAATAATAAAAGTATGTGTCTTAAGTCTTTTGTTTTAAGAAAATATGTTTGGTAATGGTTAATAATGGCTCTTTTGTCAAGCTTGAGGTTAAAGAATTATAATATACTGGATTATCAATAATATAGGGTAAAAATAATAATATCGCAATAATAAAAGTATGTGTCTTAAGTCTTTTGTTTTAAGGCAAAATGTTTAGTACAAGTCCATGATACCTCTATTATCATGTTTGATGTTACTACAGTACCATCTACTGCATTATCCACAACATGAAACAAGTATAAATTGAATGCATTAATAAAAGTATGTGTCTTAAGTCTTTTGTTTTAAGCTTATATAAACGCGAAAAGTTAAATGTAATTTAATCTTCCAAACTTATTTTTGAGCCTTAAAAGGGTATTTAAGATTCGTTATATTCAAGTAGTCCTGTTTTGATAACCTTTGTTTTTTTATTATTTCTTTTTCTTTAACTCATAAAATAAATTTCAATTCTATTTTATATACAATATAAAAAGTTTTTCTTCTTCAAATTTAGTGTTTATGATCAAGTCCTGTTTTATATTATCCAGATTTCTTTTATATTTTTAAATGCCATTAAAAATGATTATCATTAGATATGGCAATAAAGGTGGCTTTGGAAATTCTTTAGCAAATTGAATTCTTTTTAAAGCCAAAAGATTTTGATATAATAAAAATAAATGCATAAATTTCTTCTAAAATATGTAATAATTTCAATTAAAATATATAATAATGATAATGCGGTCAAAATGATAATACAGTAAACATGATGAAACAGTTACAATGGTAATACGTTTCATAAATGTTACACAATCTTTTGATTTATATGTATATTAGCTTTTTTAAATTTGTTTAATATTTATAAAAATTTCTTTACAAATAATTAATCATATCGCTGCCATTTAATACCATCATAATAGTACTCTTGTAATCAATAAATAAACCTTATCAGTCAATAAAATCAGCATAATGACCATGATAAAATGTCAAAAATATCTCTAAAACAGATAAATTTTAAAATATTGTATTTTAAAAGAAAGATATTTTATACAAAAAAATTTTAAATATAATAACAATAAATAGAAATCGTGTCAAATGCTACTGTTTGCCCATTAAAATGTTTGCTTTTTTAGGAAAAAAACATAGTTATTTTTTTCTTTGCTAAAATCTTATAAACAAAGGCCCCAAATAAAAAACCTTTTTAAATTTTGAGATAAAGATCTTTAGGAAATTAAGACAAAAATTAAATAAAAATTGTAAAAGGTCTATCTATGACAAACTGGCAGGCAGGCTTTTGGTGTTTTGGGTTAATAGAAAAATGGTTACAGAATTATTATGAACAAGTCATTACACAGAGTTTTTTCTTAGGGAATCTTAAATTTAAAGTGATTTCTTTAAGGTTTGCCGACTTATGCGAAATCTGTCAAAATAGAAGTAAAGCTTTAGATTTCCTACATTCAAAGAAGAGCTCAAATTAAGTAGACATTAGTTTTATATTTTATATGATCTATAAAGTTTGATCTGTAAGTTCTTAACTTTTTATATATAAAATATAAAAAGCTCTGACTATATATATCTGACCAAAGGAGAGACGTAACCTGTCATATGAAATAGTCAGTAGTAATAAATTTATTTGATCTATAAAATTTGATATATATGATCTGATCTTCATGGTATTGTCTTATTCGTATTAACTTATCTATAAAGTCTAATCTATATAATTTGATCTATGAAACCATCTGTGTTAGACAAACAAAGCTCTGACCATTAAAATCAGACATTAGATCAGAGCAAAGGAAAGGTGAGCCAATATCTCTTTATTTCATGTGATCTATAAAGTTTCATTTATATGTTAAAATTTTTTGTATGGGAAAAAATGTGAAATTTTTACCACTAAGAATTAAAATATTTAAAATAATAATAGAATATAAAAGAGAACTAAAATTAAAAATCTATGACATAGTGTCCTTGACGACACGCCTAAGGATATGTAGCCAAAAAATTTACTTAAGGATAAATAAATAAATAACACATGATTTACAATTATATGACCTGTGAGTACTAAATAGTTCAGCTTTGTTAAAATATAACCGAATTTTCTAAGTTTTTTTCATATAAGAAAATTACACTTTTTTCTCAGGCCGGTTTCAAAAATCATTTTTGAATTTTTTTTGAAAATTTTGTTCAACAAATATTACAAATAATAAATTGTCTTTCCGGTATCATAAAACCAACAATTGGAAGAATAAAATACAAAAAGAACGAGGTCGATATATTTAACCGTTTTGCCATATCTGCGATTTCAAATTGAAGAATTTCGCGAAAATGTGAATTTCTTGTAATAATTTGAGTTTATGCTTGTTTAATTGTACTAATCTTCAACATTATTAAAAGTAATAGTGAATATTTTTCCCCAGACTCTATAGAATGTACACGGAATTGATTTTTTCAATATTGAAAGAGCTTAACCCTTCCTTCTCCTAGGTCAAAGGTCAAAATTTTGGGGTTTTGGAAAATGAAGCAAACATTTTCGATAGAAAAATTTTTCTGTAAAAAAAAAATTCTGTAGAAAAATTTTTCATAGTAAAATTTTCTATAGAAAAAATTGTTGATAAAAAAATTTTTTATCAAAAAATTTCTAACAAAAAAATTTCTTTAGAAAAATTTAGGATAAAAAATTATTGATAACAAAATTTATTTATAGAAAAATTTTTGTTAAAAAAATTTATTTATAGAAAGAATTTGATAAGACATTTTCTATAGACACAAAAATTTTGTAAAGAAAAATTTTTGATAAAAAAATTTTCTATGGAAAAATTTTTGATAAAAAAATTTTCTATGGAAAAATTTTTGATAAAAAAATTTTCAATAGAAAAATTTTTTGATAAAAAATTTACAATAGAAAAATTTTTTGATAAAAAATTTTCTACAGAAAAATTTTTGATTAAAAATTTTCTATAGAAACTTTTTTGATAAAAAAGTTTCTATAGAAACATTTTTTATAAAAAAGTTTCTATAAATAAATCTATTGATAAATTTTTGATAAAAAAAATTTCTATAGAAAAGTTTTTGATAAAAAAATTTTTTATGGATAAATCTTTGATAAAAAAAAAATTTTCTATAGAAAAATTTTTGATAAATAAATTTTCTATAGAAAAATTTTTGAGAAAAAATTTTCTATTCTATTTTAATTAAGAATTTTCTATTCAAAAATTTTGTATAGAAAAATTTTTGATACAAAAAAATGTCTATAGAAAAAGTTTTGATAAAAAAAATATTGATAAAAATATCTTCTATTGAAAAATTTTTGATAAAAAAATTTTCTATAGAAAAATTTTTGATAAAAAAAAAATTTTGTTATATAAAAACTTTTGATAAAAAATTTCTATAGAAACATTTTTGATAAAAGAATTTTCTATAAAAAAATTGTTGGTAAACAAATTTATAATAGGAAAATTTTTTGATAAAAAGTTTTTATAAAAAGAGTATAGAAAAATTTTTGATAACAAAATTTTCTATAGAAAAATGTTTAATAAAAAACTTTTCAATAGAAAAATTTTTTGATAAAAAAAATTATGATAAAAAAATTTTCTATAGAAAAATTTTTGATAAAAAAATTTCTATAGAAATGTTTTTGATTTATTTATTTATTTATTTATTTATTTATTGTCTATGGATGATTTTCCTTACAGACATTTTAAAGAACTTAAATTTAAATATAACAAATTTCAAAATATATAAAATACATAAAATTTAATTTAAATACAAACATAAAAACTTATGAATTTAAATACATTATTATGTTTCTTTTAATAAGGTTAGGATGTTGTGAAAAGTCAATGAATTGATAGAGTTGATTAAAAGTATTGCACATCCTTCTAAGTGGGTCAGCATCAGCATAATTTGGTCTAAGAAATCTCAAAGACAATGGTAGAAAATTTCTTGTAGGGCGTTGTGGAACGTTGAAAAGAACTTCATTTATTAGAAACCCCGAGCACGTGATACCATTAATAACATTAAAAATAAATAATACATTCAGCATAACTCTACGACTTTTTAGTGTTGGCAGCTTAATAAGAGCTAGGCGAGCAGAATATGGTGGTAAAGTAACAGGGTTAAAACGTAGACCTCGGAGACAAAATAAAAGAAATTGTTTTTGTACCGATTCAATAGCATTTGATTGAGTTTGATAAATTGGATCCCAAATTGTAGAGCCATACTCAAGAATTGGTCGCACAAGAGACATGTATAAAATCTTTGCGATATACGGATCATTAAATTCTTTTGTCCATCGTTTTATGTATCCAAGCATACCTCTAGCTTTATTTATAATCGCAGTAACATGTAATGAAAAGCTTAATTTAGGGTCATATAATATACCCAAATCCAGGAAACTTTCAACCAAATCTAGTTTATGAACTCCTAAGGAGTAATCAACAGTTATAGGCTTACTTCTTACAAAGCGCATAACTTTACATTTTTTTAAATTAACTTCCATAAAGTTAATGGTGCACCAATCATAAAATGAATCCAAATCTTTTTGAAGAAATACATGGTTTGTTAGCTGATTGTAGCTTAAGAATAACTTAACGTCATCAGCATACAATAAGATTTTTGAAAACTTTATAACTCTTGGCAAATCATTAATAAAAAGTGAAAACAGCAACGGTCCAAGATGGCTGCCTTGTGGTACTCCAGATGATACTTTTATGTTTTTTGATATACAGCTTCTAAAAATGACATTTTGCGTCCTGCCTGTTAGGTACGAATAAATCCAGTTTGTTGAAAGGCTTGAAAATCCCATCAATCGTAGTTTTTTAATAAGAAGTCTATGGTTTACTTTGTCAAATGCTTTGCTGAAGTCAGTATAAATAACATCAGTTTGTTTTCTCTGTGAAAAGCCACGATATACAGCACAAGTGAATTGTGTAAGATTGGTAACTGTAGAACAGCCTTTTTGAAATCCATGTTGATACGGAGATATTAAATTTGATACTTGATAAGTTAAATTATCTGTTATCAATTTTTCAAAAAGTTTGGGTATTGCACTAAGTTTTGCAATACCACGATAATTCTCTATTCCTGCTTTATTGCCAGATTTAAATAAAGGGACGATAAAAGATTTCTTCCAAATTTGTGGTAAATATCCATTTTTAATTGATATATTAAACAAATGTGTTAATGGGATAGATAAGGCACTAGAACATTTAACCAAAATACTGCTGGGAATTTTGTCGGGTCCAGAGGTAAAGGAAAACTTAAGCTTTTTCAATCCATTTGAAACAGTGGAAACATCCAAGTAAGGTATTGATATATTTTGATTTTCCGTCAATAAATATGGATAATCAACAGATGAATCATAAAATACATCAGAATACGTCGTAGCAAAAAAATCAGCAAACAGATTAGATACAATTGTATTATCACTGGATTCAGTTTGTTGAAATTTCATGGAAGCAGGATAGCCAGTAGATTTTTTCTTTGAGTTAATAAATTTATAAAAAGATTTAGGGTTATCCTTCAAATTATTTCTAATTTTACTTAAGTAACGCTTGTAACATATGCTATTTAGTCTAGTGTAGAATGATCTCAGTGTAGAGTATCTAAGATAATCAATAGATGATCTTGATTGTTTAAATTTTTTGTATGATTTCATCTTTTTATTTTTTACTTGAGCTAATTGCCTTGTGTTCCAAGGAGGCCCAGATAGAGGTTTACATATTTTTCGTGGAACACACAAATCCATAAATGAATATATTTTATTGTAAAAAACTTCAAATACTTGACGAAGAGGAGTATTTGATGTAAATAAATTTCTCCAATTTGTATTTTCAATAAACTGGTTGAACAGATTATAGTTGGTTTTCTTAAATAAATACTTTTTTTCTGCCGTGGTAGTTATCGTCAAAAGTTGATCGGTTGGTATCGATATTAACAACTCCAGACTGGGATGGTATCGGTCTTCAGGAAGAGTAAGAGGAGAAGAACGTTTTATAAAGCAATCATCTCTAGCATTTACAAAAATGAGATCCAGAATTTTTGAGTAGTCATTAAGTATACCATTTATTTGGAAAAGACTATTATCATATAAAATGTTGAAAAAGTCGCAATAGTTTTCAAGTAATTTGGTTTGAACGTAATATTTTTCTTCAGGCACATAGTTCCAAGTTATCGAAGGCATATTAAAATCACCAGTTATAATAAGAAAATCATTGTCCTTAATTAATCTAGAAACATATCTGATCGCTTCGGCATGCTGCATATATAACGAGTACGGAGAAGATGGAGGAATATATGAACACGTTACTATCATTCTTTTGTTCTTCAGTTTTATTAATACAGCTACGAATTCAATGCTAGCAAAAGAGTCAAGATTTAGGTGTTCAGATGGTAAACTACTAGAAACAGCTATTAACACTCCTCCACCATAAGTAACTCGATCATGACGAAAAATGTTATAGTTGCTGCAAAGGATTTCTGTATTAAGATATGTATCGTTAAGCCAAGTTTCAGTAAATGCAATAATATGATAATCAAGATTAAAACTTTCGGAATATAATTTAGATAGCTTTGTACGTAAACCACGAACATTTTGATAAAAAATGGAAATCGAGTCAACGGAGGTATTAATTAGTTTTTTGAAGTATTCTGTTCACGCTGGGGTAGAACGCCAACATTTTTTGTACGTAATCGTTCCTTGTATACATATTCACGAACTAAAGTGTTTTTAGGCCAAAAGTTAGCATCAATAACAAGTTGAAAGATATCTTCTGGAACTGTAATTTTAAACGAAGAGATAGATCGTGGCTGCGAAAATTGAAATTTATATATGTTAACATCTGCATTTTGACCAAATTTAGATTTTATATAGTATTTTACATCATCGGAAGAAGTATCACTTGCCAAACGAGAAACAAAAACGGTTTTTACAGGAGCAACAGCACGTAGTGGATTGTGAACTACTAGAGGATTTGCGGTGGGATCATTTGCGGTATTGTTATTTTGAGAAAATGGCTGCGAAAATGTATTTGAACTTCCATTATTACTCAAAAAGGATGGAGCATTAATATCTAGTGGAGACAAAGAATTTATAGACGAGGACGGTGCAGAGACGTAACTATCAAAGGTATTAACACCAGTCGGGATCGATGAAAATTTAATTGCTGGGATCACAGGAGATTTATTCGCCATTTTTTTTCTTTTTGGTGATGAAATTTCTTGCACATCAATAAAATTATCCAAGTTCGGAAATTTTGTAAATAATTCCCCGAACTTTAACAGTTTAGCTTGAACAGATAAAAATTCATTATTAAGTTGATCAAATTCATCTTTATAGTTTTTGAAGAATTTATAAAACTCCAAATTTATTTGCTTGCAACGAGTGCACGTCCAATGAAGAGACTTTTCAGGATCGGAAAGCGCATCCGCATCACGAGCCTTAAGACACGTACATTTTAGGTGGTAACTTCCTAAGCACAGCCAGCAAGTGATCATACGATCATTACCAGAGGAGTTGCAATTAGAATTTAAGCAAGCCATGATTTTTTTTTTTTAGTTTATTTCTATTAAAATGTTTAGTGGGATATGTTTTTAATTCGACAAATAGATGGCGTTGTTTAAATCGGTTATCAAAGACCCAAACCAGCAGGGTTGAATCTTTTATATTGCTAATAAAAATTGTATTTATTTTATCAGCTGTTTTCACGAGTGATGTTTTTAGTAGATATCACAAAAAAAGAAGTTTTTGTTTAATAAATAAAGTCAAATGAATTTTATAAATTTTTTATATGCAAATTTTTTAAGAGAAACGATCACTTTGAGTTATATTTCATGTAATTGATTAATATGAAATGTTTGTTAATAGTTTTAAAACGTTTATAGACTTGTTCTGATATTTAAAACACTCAAGTTTGGTTAAAGAAACAGAACGATAGCAAAACACAGTCACACACTTTAACTTCTTCTTTAGAAATGATAAAAGAATTTCTGTAAAAAAGTTTTTAATAACAAAAATTTTTCTATAAAAAAGTTTTGATAAATAAATTTTCTATAGAAAAGTTTTTGATAACAAAAGTTTTTGATAAAAAAAATTTTTCTATAGAAAAGTTTTTGTTAAAAAAATTTTCTATAGAAAATATTTTGATAAAAAAATTGTCTATAGAAAAGTTTTTGATAAAAAAGTTTCTATAAAAAAAGTATAGAAAAATTTTTGATGAAAAAAATTTCGATAAAAAAATTTTCTATTGTTAAATTGTTGATAGAAAAATGTTTGATGAAAAAATTTTCTATAGAAAAATTTTGAATAAAAAAGTTTTCTATAGATAAAGTTTTGACAAAAAAATTTCTATCGAAAAATTTTTGACAAAAAATTTATAAAAAAAATTTTCTATAGAAAAATATTTAATAAGAAAAATTTTGATAAAAAAATTTTGTATAGAAAAAATTTTCTATAGAAAAATTTTTAATGTACAAATTTTCTATAGAAAAATTTTTGATAAAAAAAATTTTCTTTAGGAAAATTTTTGATAAAACAATTTTCTATAGAAAAGTTTTTGATAAAAAAATTTTCTATAGAAAAGTTTTTGATAAACAAATTTTCTTGGAAAAGTTTTTGGTAAACAAATCTTCTATAGAAAAGTTTTTGATAAACAAATTTTCTATAGAAATGTTTCTGATAAACAAATTTTCTATAGAAAAGTTTTTGATAAACAAATTTTCTATAGAATAGTTTTTGATAAAAAAATTTTCCATAGAAAAGTTTTTGATAAAAAAATTTTCTATAGAAAAGTTTTTGATAAAAAAATTTTCCATAGAAAAGTTTTATCAAAAACTTTTCTATGGAAAAGTTTTTGATAAAAAAATTGTCTATAGAAACGTTATTGATATAAAAATTTTCTATAGAAAAATTTTTGGTAAAAAACGGCAACTCTGCCGATTGTTTTTTGTTTTGTTCTCTGTTCCAACTACTGGTTATGATATATTAGGTCTGGTATATGTGGTTTCACCTAAATTGTCCAATCTTTATTATGTGATTTATATATACCAATTTTAATGAGATGATCTTTATAATCGTATCTGGTCTGGTTTATGCCATTACTATATTATCTGATCTATAAGTTCACTCTAAAACCTCAAGGTTCATATTCTTCATCTTGCAAATTTTTCTTAATTTTCCCAAGAAAATTCTTTAACTTCCTGGTTTTATTTTGTTTAATTTTCCATTCGACCGTTAAATTCATTTCAACATCATTTTTCACTTAACAAAAATATGTCGTCGTTGTAGTCATCTCATCTCCTAGTAATAGTTGCCACAGAATATTGATTTTATTTTTGTTCATAATTATAATATTTATTGTTTTTAACTTATTTTTCACATTCCATGAAATTTTAGCCGTTGTAATAATATACATCTTTTGCCATGGAATCAAAGTTTCTGCCATGATAAGCATAAACTTGAACTAATTTACATAAAAGCATCACTAAAAAGGTTGTCAATATTCCCAGATGCACTCCAGGGAGAGCGAAAGACAACCAACAGCAGCAACAGCAGCCAGCAGTTAAAGAACAAACATACAAACAATGAGGTTTCTGTAATCAAGCAGAACGGAGTGACCGGAGTGAACGGACAGACTGACCAGCCATCCTTTTAAATGATTGTGTGAACTGAAGATACTCGAAAAATCTTTTTTTAAGAGACTTGGTGGCATCGTCAGCAGCCAACACCAACAGGTGATGTGTGATGATGAGTAACGTTGGAAAACACTTGCTAAAAGTACTTGAAAATTCTAATGGATGCTAAAGCCCGAAACACGGTAAACGTCTTGACATGTTTTAAAAGTTAAAAGAGAAAATTATATAGTTTTTCATCTTCAAAAAAAGTTGTTGAGAACTATTTCAAAGCAAACTTTTAAAGTAGCTACTTCAGTAGCTGCTTCAAGATGGCTAAAAGGCAAATGAAGCCAAGTCAAGTTAAAACCGACATTACTTTAGAACGTAACTGGGTAAATACCATATACTCTTAAGGTTTTTTTCTTTAACTTTTTAGTTTAGAAATTTCATGATGAAGAAAAATGTGAGGAAATAAATTCACATTTCTTAGGCCAAAACCAAAGACTAAAGAAGAAAATAAAACCAAATAAAAGCGTTAAAATATAAAATATAGAAATAACAAAAAAATAAGAAAATCGGCCCTAAGTTTTAGTTGTGCATGGTTTAAAATAGCGTTAAATAATGCCAAAATGTAAGGCCATCAACATTTTCATGGATAAGGACACTAACTAAAAGCTGAGAATACAAAACCAAAAAGAGATTTGTTGCTGCTGCAGCAGCAACAGCAGCAGAAGCCATAGCCACAACAATAGCAATAACATTTTACTACGACATTGTGCTCATAAAAATCACGAATTGATGGAGTGTCTAAAACGATCAGCAAATCATTTACATCTTCAACACAACAAAACGAATAACACTAGACACCTAGACAGACAGACGGACGAACGGACGGGCGGAGGGATGGACATTTGGATACAGAAGGCTTTTTGTAAGACAGACAATACCAAGATGCTTTAAGCATCTATAGCAGCAGCACAATTTTAAGTTTGGAACTTACTACATCTATTCAATTACTTTACTACTGCCTAAAAGAAGCTTCCTTTTTTGTTGGAGATCATCACCGAAAGGTACTGACTGGAATTGTAGTGTATAATAGTAAAAATTTAAAAGAAAAAAGTTCCAGCATATGAGACGTTTTTATGCAAAAACGAAACGAATGGAAAAAAGGTCTCAAAAAATCAATTCACACTCGTTTAAATTTAGAAGCCTGAATAAGCGGTTAGGGTAGACATAGGTGAAGCCCTAAGAAGATAAAAATTTAGTAGATCAATTTCAGCGAGGCTATAGATATGATTATCTACTTAATAAAGTCTAAAAAATTTCTTATTTTAATAGAAAATTTTTCAAATTTTTTTTTATTTTTATAGAAAATTTTTTTAAAATTTCTTAGTTTTTAAGGAATTTTTCAAAAACTTCTTATTTTTATAAGAAATTTTTCAAACAATTTTTTAAAAATTTTTATAATAAATTTTTAAAAAAATTTTATAAGAAATTTTTAAAAAATTTCTTATTTTTATCAAAAATTTTTCAAAAATTTCTTATTTTTATAAGAAATTTAAAAAAAAAATTCTTATTTTTATAAACAATTTTTCAAAATTTCTTAATTTTATAGAAAATTTTTTAAAATTCCTTATTTTTATAGAAAAGTTTTGAAACATTTCTTATATTTATAGGATTTTTTTTTTAAATTTCTTATTTTTATAGAAAACTTTTCAAGAATTTCTTATTTTTATAGAATTTTTTTCAAAATTTCTTATTTTTATGGGAAATTTAAAAAAATTTCTTATTTTAATAGGAAATTTCTCAAAAATTTCTTATTTTATAAGAAATTAAAAAAAAAATTCTTATTCTTATAAGAAAGAATTGGAAATTTTTCAAAAATTTCTTATTTTTATAGAAATTTTTTCAAAATTTGTTATTTTTATAGGAAATTTTAAAAAAATTTCTTATTTTAATAGGAAATTTTTCAAAAATTTCTTATTTTATAAGAAATTAAAAAAAAAAAAATTCTTATTCTTATAAGAAAGAAATTTGTATTATTTTTCAAAAAAAGTTTTATAAAAAAATTTCCAAAAATTTCTTATTTTTATGGGAAATTTCTTAAAATTTCTTATGTTTATAGCAAATTTTTCATATTTTTATAGGAAATTTTTCAAAAACTTTTTGTTTTTATAGGAAATTTTGCTAAAATTTCCTTTTTTAATAGAAAACTTTTCAAAAATTTCTAATTTTTATAGAAAACTTTTCAAAAATTTCTTATTTTTTTAGGAAAATTTTCAAAAATTTCTTATTTTTTTTAGGAATTTTTTCAAAAATTTCTCATTTTTATAGGAAATTTTTCAAAAATTTCTTATTTTTATAGGAAATTTTTCAAAAATTTCTTATTTTTATAGGAAATTTTTCAAAAATTCCTTATTTTTATAGGAAATTTTTCAAAAATTTCTTATTTTTATAGGAAATTTTTCAAAAATTTCTTATTTTTATAGGAAATTTTTCAAAAATTTCTTATTTTTATAGGAAATTTTTCAAAAATTTCTTATTTTTATAGGAAATTTTTCAAAAATTTCTTATTTTTATAGGAAATTTTTCAAAAATTTCTTATTTTTACAGGAAATTTTTCAAAAATTTCCTATTTTTATAGGAATTTTTTCAAAAATTTCTTATTTTGATAGAAAATTTTTTAAAAATTTCTTATTTTTATAGGAAATTTTTCAAAAATTTCTTATTTTTATAGGAATTTTTTCAAAAATTTCTCATTTTTATAGGAAATTTTTCAAAAATTTCTTATTTTTATAGGAAATTTTTCAAAAATTTCTTATTTTTATAGGAAATTTTTCAAAAATTTTTTATTTTTATAGGAAATTTTTCAAAAATTTCTTATTTTTATAGGAAATTTTTCAAAAATGTCTTATTTTTATAGGAAATTTTTCAAAAATTTCTTATTTTTATAGGAAATTTTTCAAAAATTTCTTATTTTTATAAGAAAATTTTTCAAAAAAAAAGAATTCATTAATCGTAGAAGCATACTTAAATTTAGGTTTTATTTTTCAAGAAAATTTCTTTTATTTCTTTACTTTATTTCCAAGTAAAACAAAAGACTTAAGACACAAACGTTGCCTCTTTTTACAAAATTAATCTGATAAATCGTAGAATATACCATACACTAATTCGTAGACAACACCATAGACTTGATCATGGACTTGACCACAGACTTGACAGGAGACTTGAAAGTAGACCTGAAGATAGACTGGACCATTTTTTTTTTAATTTAGGACCAGCACTCAGGGGATGACCCCTACTTATGCGATGCATTATGTTGGAACTAGGAACTATAGATTTCAGACTAGATCTTTGACTAAATCATATATCATTGAGTAAACAGTAGACTGCACCATAAAATAGACCATAGATTTGAATAGACTAGAACATAAATTACACCACAGAATAGACCATAAAATAGAGCAAAGATTATACTACGGTCTAGATCATGGACCTGAACATAGATTTGACCATAAACTAGACTATAGACTACATCATTGACTACAACATAGATAAGACCATAGACTAGGCTGTAGACTTAACTGTAGACTGCACTATACACTAAATCCTACATTAGACTATATACTAGATGATAGATTTGAATAGAGAAAATATATTATTGACTATTACATAGATTGGACCATAGACTAAGCTATAGATAAGCCAAGAACATAGGATTGGACATAAACTAAACTATAGACAACATCATTGACTACAAGATAAATAAGACCATAGACTAGGCTATAGACTAAACCATAGACTACACCATAGTTTACGCCATAGACTAGACCATACATTAGACCATAGACTACAACATAGCTAAGATGATAGATTGGAATAAAGACTAGACCATAGATCAAACCATGGATCAAAATTAACTAGACTATATTATATAGCAACTACCAAACCATAGACAACATTATAAAAAACCTAAACCCCTAGGAACGGTTCTAGAACATAATATCTTAGACAATAACCGAACCATAAATAGAAGCCTCAAATTAACTTTCAAATCAAACATACGACTCTATCCTAAAAAGTGTTTATTTAAAACTAAAACATCAAGACTTTGGAATTCCACTTGACTATTTTACAAAGAACAACAACATCATCTTTCTTTTGACTATAACTTCGTCGTTTCTGTTATTTTACATGTTAGTACCATTTTTTTATTTTTATATATTTGTGCTGCTTTTGTTTGCACTTCATCTTCAAAAATCCTCTGGGTTTATGTAGAAAAAACAATTTATGTTGGGTTAGAGGGCGCATTTTGCTGTTTACTTATTTTAATATGATTTCTGCTCTGTAGTTCTCTGGTACATTTAGATAAGCTATAGAGCATAACGAAATGATTTACATTTCTTAAGCATTCAACACTTTTTTTCATCAAGAAAATCTTTACTAGAGTTTTGCTAAAGTAATTTATATTTATTTCACTAAAAGTTTATGGTGTAAGTGTCGGCTATAATGGTGTGAACAACAACAACAAAAAAATTGTAATTAAATTTAATGTTTTAGTTTTTTTTGTTGTTTTGTTTTCAATATTCAATACAATATAAGTAATAAAATAAAAAAACTTGTAAGCAAATTTTCCACTAAATTGATTTTATTGTATTAAAGCTTGAGCTAAATTCAATTTTCTTTCAAGGGTTGCAGGAGATATAATATTTTAAGGATTTTTTTTAAGATAGAGTTTAAGTAAAAGGTGGAATTAGAAATGGAAATTTCAGTAGTATTTTTTATGGTGAGCTCTAGACAAAAATTAATGAAATTTTTTAATGAAAGTAAGAAGTAGAACAAATTCGAAAAACTAAATTGAAAAACAGTAGACAAATCCATAAAAAGAAGATAATAAAAATTATCATAGACAGATCATGGCTTTTAACGAAGGGTGCTTATATCAGTTTAGATAAATTTAAACTTTTTCTAAATTTCAGAAAATCTTTATGATTTATTGATATTAATGATTTATGATTTATTGATATTAAGGAGCATACATCACTTAAACTTATGTTTTAATTTTTTTTATAATTTTTTTCCTTTATTTTATTTAAAAGGGAAAGAAATAGAACCAAATACTTAAAATGGTCCAATCTATAGTCGGAAAATTTTCTATAAAAATTTTTTTATCCAAAATTTTTATGTTAAAAATTGTATATCGAAAATTTTAATATAAAATATAGTATATCGAAATTTTTAAGTAAAAAAATTTATATAGAAAATTTTAATGTAAAAAATTTTGTATCGAAAATTTTTGTGTAAAATATTTTATATCGAAATTTTTATGTAAAAAATGTATATCGAAAATTTTCTATAAAAAATGTTTTTATCGAAATAAAATTGATATCAAAAATTTTTATGTAAACAATTTTATATCTTTATATTTTATATTTTTTATAAAAAGGAAATTTTTTATGTAAAAAATTTATATCCAAATTTTCATGTAAAAAATTGTACATCAAAAATTTTTATTTAAAAAGTATTTTATGTACATCGAAAATTTTGTATAAAAAATTTTTTTATTGAAAATTTTTATTTAAATAAATTTATATCGAAAATTTTTATGTAAAGAAATTTATATCGAACATTTCTATGTAAAAAAAATTATATCAAAAATTTTTATATATAAAAATGTGCATCGAAAATTATTATGTAAAAAATTTTTTTTCTATAAAAAAATTTTATTGAAAATATTTTTGTAAAAAAGTTTATATCGAAAATTATTATGTAAAAAATTTTCTATCAAAAGTTTTTATGTAAAAAATTTTGTATCGAAAATTTTTATGTAAAAATGTTATATCGAAAATTGGTATGTAAAAAATTTTATATCGAAAAATTGTATGTAAAAAATTGTATATTAAAAATTTTGATGTGGAAAAATTTATATCGAAAATTTGTATGTATGTATGTGTCTGGTCTGGTCTATGGTCTGGTCTATGGTCTGGTCTATGGTCTGGTCTATGGTCTGGTCTATGGTCTGGTCTATGGTCTGGTCTATGGTCTGGTCTATGGTCTGGTCTATGGTCTGGTCTATGGTCTGGTCTATGGTCTGGTCTATGGTCTGGTCTATGGTCTGGTCTATGGTCTGGTCTATGGTCTGGTCTATGGTCTGGTCTATGGTCTGGTCTATGGTCTGGTCTATGGTCTGGTCTATGGTCTGGTCTATGGTCTGGTCTATGGTCTGGTCTATGGTCTGGTCTATGGTCTGGTCTATGGTCTGGTCTATGGTCTGGTCTATGGTCTGGTCTATGGTCTGGTCTATGGTCTGGTCTATGGTCTGGTCTATGGTCTGGTCTATGGTCTGGTCTATGGTCTGGTCTATGGTCTGGTCTATGGTCTGGTCTATGGTCTGGTCTATGGTCTGGTCTATGGTCTGGTCTATGGTCTGGTCTATGGTCTGGTCTATGGTCTGGTCTATGGTCTGGTCTATGGTCTGGTCTATGGTCTGGTCTATGGTCTGGTCTATGGTCTGGTCTATGGTCTGGTCTATGGTCTGGTCTATGGTCTGGTCTATGGTCTGGTCTATGGTCTGGTCTATGGTCTGGTCTATGGTCTGGTATATGGTCTGGTCTATGGTCTGGTCTATGGTCTGGTCTATGGTCTGGTCTATGGTCTGGTCTATGGTCTGGTCTATGGTCTGGTCTATGGTCTGGTCTATGGTCTGGTCTATGGTCTGGTATATGGTCTGATCTATGGTCTGGTCTATGGTCTGGTCTATGGTCTGGTCTATGGTCTGGTCTATGGTCTGGTCTATGGTCTGGTCTATGGTCTGGTCTATGGTCTGGTCTATGGTCTGGTCTATGGTCTGGTCTATGGTCTGGTCTATGGTCTGGTCTATGGTCTGGTCTATGGTCTGGTCTATGGTCTGGTCTATGGTCTGGTCTATGGTCTGGTCTATGGTCTGGTCTATGGTCTGGTCTATGGTCTGGTCTATGGTCTGGTCTATGGTCTGGTCTATGGTCTGGTCTATGGTCTGGTCTATGGTCTGGTCTATGGTCTGGTCTATGGTCTGGTCTATGGTCTGGTCTATGGTCTGGTCTATGGTCTATATTTTTCTAAATTTTACTTTAAAGAACAACATCGGTATAAGATAAGAAAAATAATGAAAAAATTGTATATTCTTTAATTTTTTCATGAAATTTTTTGTTTTTTTTAATATTATTTCGAAGCTGATCAGAAGACTTCAGACACATACATTGCCTTAATTAATATTTTTACAATAATTTATAAAAAATACTTTTTTGGTTCAATTTGTCAATAAAAGTTTAATTTTCCTTATTTTTTAAAGCAGACCAAAAGACTTATGACGCATGCACAAGATAGTTTTCCCTATTTTTTAAAGCAGAACAAAAGACTTAAGACGCATGCACCAGATATTGAGTATTTCCTAAAATCGAACTTAAGTGTTTAGTTTTGTATACAAGATATTTTTACATATTTTTCTTTATATTTAACTCTATTTGCATATTTACCTACCACTATTTATTTAAATCTCTATTTTTTCCACGTCATTTCTATAAAATTGACTATTAAATTCCTCACCTTATTAACCTTTTTGGAAAATAAAAACATAATGCAAGTGAAGTGATTTCTTATTTCTTGTAGCCGAAACCTTAAACATTTAATTATTGGTTTAATAGGTGTAGTTTTAGTTTTGGCCAGATATTGGGTTACTTTATTTTTTGTTTTTTTAAAGAAAAATGTTATTGGTAAAATGGAATATACCCAAGAGATACATAGAAATGCCGGGCTACCATGGTTATAGATGTTAAGGTATTATGGCTTTTTAAACGTTTGTGACATCTGACACGCAATACTTTAGCAAATAAAATCGTTTTTTGTCGATGTAATGTACACAGTTTGTTAAAAACTTAAGAGTATGGCCGTGTTCCATTCTTTGTATGATTGTAATAATGATTATGGGGTTTTTTAGTTAACACAAAAATACCAGTAGCTTGATGTTGGCTACTGCTAATATTTGTTTAGAGCAGCTACATGCAACATTACACAGTCAAATACAAGCTACAGCAACATAAGCAACAAATAACAACAACAAGATTTAACCAATACCTGCGATTGTTAAAGATGCGTGAAATACATATTTAAAATTAACCCAAATAACCAACAACTTTGGCCACATCTTTATAGGTATAGCCATAAGCCAATACTTGAGTAAAGATAGCAAATTTAACATTATTTTGCTACTGAGAAAATCTTAAAAGAAGCTCATTTTCAAACCTCTGAAGCATTAGTTAGGTTTTACGTTTAATTTATGTTAAAAAAAACAAACCAACCAAAGCTTGACCCTTTTTGACCATAAAGCAATGACAATGATAAAGTATAACTTGTAATTTACACGGTTTTGCCAAAAAATATCACTTAACAATTACTTACTTACTCGGTTACCTCTAACACTTTATCTTGTCTTCTGCCAGAGCAAAGTGTTAGAGTTTTATAACATTTAAGAAAAAAGTTTAACAAAAATAGAACTAAACACCGAAAACTTTAGGAGTATAAAAAAATATATCAAAAGAAAAATTACTAAAATTTTCTGGCTGAATGAAGCAGAGACGTTTGCAATTTTTTTAAGTGCAAAATTTCTCATCTTTCGTATTAGACTCGTCATAATGTTTTTCTTTATTTTTATGTGAAACATTTTATCCAAAAAATTTTATATTGAAAATTTTTCTGCAAAAAAATTTATATCGAAAATTTTTTGAAAAAATATTTGATTTTGAAAATTGTTGTAAAAAATTTGATTTTGAAAATTTTTATAAAAAAATTTTATATCGAAAATTTTCCAAAAAAAATTTAAATCAAAACTTTTCTATAAAAAAATTTATGTCGAAAATATATATCGAAAATTTGTATGTTAACGATTTTAATATAAAATTTTTTACAGAAAAATTTTAATTCGAAAACTTTTAGGTAAAAAATTTTATATCGAAAATTTTCTATGAAAAATTTTACATCGAAAATTTTCTATAAAAAAATTTTATTTCAAAAATTTGTATGTTAATAATTTTATATCGAAAATTTTCTATCAAACATTTTCTACACTATTTTCGATAACAAATTTTATTTTGAAAATTTTCTATATCAAAAACTTTTTATGATAAATTTTATACGAAAATTTGTATGTATCAAAATTTATATCGAAAAATTTTATG
This sequence comes from Stomorhina lunata, assembly GCA_933228675.1. Taxonomy (NCBI): domain Eukaryota; kingdom Metazoa; phylum Arthropoda; class Insecta; order Diptera; family Rhiniidae; genus Stomorhina; species Stomorhina lunata. The sequence goes on along the minus strand of OW121742.1, from coordinate 121,846,283 downwards.
TAAAAAATTTTATATACCAAATTTTTATGTAAAAAAATTTTTATCGAAAATTTTCTATAAAAAATTTTCTTTAAAAAATTTTCTATAAAAAATTTTCTTTAAAAAATTTTATATTGAAAATTTTCTGTAAACAATTTTCTATTCAAAATTTCTATAAAAAACTTTATATCGAAAACTTTTTTTGATAAAAAATTTTATACCGAAAATTTTATATAAAAAATTTTTATATCGAACATTTACTTTACAAAATTTTATATCTAAAATTTTCTTTACAAAATTTGATGTCGATAATTTTCTTTAAGAAATTTTATATCAAAAAAATTTTTATGAAAAATTTTACATCGAAAATTTTCTATGAAAAATTTTATATCGAAAATTTCTGTAAAAAATTTTATGTATAACGAAAATTTTCTATCAAAAATCTTATTGAAAATTTTTTTATCAAAAATTTTCTATGAAAAATCTTATATGCATAATTTTTTTATGGAAAATTTTTTATCGAAAATTTTTTATGGAAAATTTATACCGAAAATTTTCTATGAAAAATTTTATATCGAAAATCTTTAATAAAAAATTTTACATCGAAAATTTTCTTAAAAAATTTTATTTCGAAACTTTTTTATAAAAGCTTTTATATCAAAAATTGTCTATAAAAAATTTTTATGTAAAAAATTTTCTATAAAAAATTTTTATGTAAAAAATTTGATATGGAAAATTTTCAATGAAAATTGTATATCAAAAATTTACTGTGAAAAATTGTATATCAAAAATTTTCTATGAGAAATTTTGTATCGAAAATTTTCTACAAAAAGTTTGATATCGAAATTTTTCTATAAAAAATTATCGAAAATTTTTATGTAAAAAATATTATATCGAAAATGTTCTGAACAACTTATCTTATATCGAAAATTTTTAGGTAAAAAAATTGATATCGAAAATTTTTGTTTAAAAAAATTTTACAAAAATTTTCTTTAAAAAAATGTATGTTAAAAATGTTTGATATAAAACTTTTATTTATAATTTTGTATTAAATATTTTCAATTAAAATTTATCTATAAAAAATTTTATAACGAAAATATTTTGTAAAAAATTTTATTTCAAAAATTTGATATTGAAAATTTTCTATAAAAAAATTTTATATCGAAAATTTTCTACAAAAAATTGTATATCGAAAATTTTCTACAAAAATATTTATGTCGAAAATTTTTAATATAAAATTTTTTATAGAAAATTTTATACACAAAATTTTATATCAAAAATTTTCTTCAAATATTTTTATATCAAAAATTTTCTAAAAAAATTTTTAATCGAAAATTTTCTTTAAAAAGTTTTCTATCGTAAATTTTTATGTAAAAAATTTTAAACGAAAATTTTCTAAAAAAATTTTGTATCGTAAATTTTTATTTAAAAAATTGTATATCGAAAATTTTCTAAAAAAATGCCAAAAATTTTGTATTAAATAATTTATATCGAATATTTTGTGTCTATGGTCTAGTCTCTGGTCTGGTTTATGGTCTGGTCTATAGTTTGGTCTATTGTCTAGTCGTAGTTCCCGTCTATCTAAATTCTGATCTATGATCTGGTCTGCATTATAGCTCTTGTCTATGGTATGATTTATGACCTGATCTATAATCTGATCTCTGATCTGGCTTATAATGGGATCTTAGGTATGGTCTATGATCTTGTTTATGGTTTCCTCTGTGCCTACCTCTCTGTCCCTTTAAGTTTGCTTATTTTTAAGAACCACCCGTTTGAAAGTTGGGTCTTTACGGTTTGTACGATTATAACCACAACAACAATATGAAGTAAGTATCATTGTACTATATTCAAAGATATTACCACTACGACTTTACATTTACACACACTTATACAAATGATGGTTATTCTGAAATGTTTACTATACGATCGTATACATTACCTTATGGTGGTCCAGCGATTATCATGAATTGATCTGTAAAATGTCAAAGCTATGTATGAAGAAGAAATAGACATACATATATTCTTAACAGTAGTCAAAAAGCAAAGACAGTGAAAACTTTACAAAAAGGACGGGGAAGAAATGAGTAAATTTTCACAAGAAATTACCATGACAAAACTAATTCAGAAGAATATGAATTAGAATTTTATTTTTTAATAGGGACAGATCCTTTTATTAGACCCTTTACCGTTTACCTAAATGCGTTTTTTTCAACTCCCATTTTTGTATTGAATTTAGCAACAAATGAATAGTTTAGGATGAAACACACATACACCAACACTCTCTAACATGGTCTAACACGAATCTTAAGATCATTCTTAACCTCCCAAGTAACCAATTCCATAGACGAATGTGTGTGGCATTTCTTAAGCTTGAACCATCATCAGCTTCATGATCATCATTATGTGCAACATCATGATCATATATGTTACATAGTAAAGTTCTGTTAAAAAATTGTTTTTTTTTCCAATTTGTGGCTATTTTTTTTTTTTTTTTTTGTAAATATCTTTCATAGTTTTTCCCATGTCCTCTGCATAAAAAATAAATTTAAAAGACTCGCATATAGAGTCACAATATATTTTGGTAAAAAAATGTTGCCAAAGATAACAAAAATGTTGGCAGCAATATTGACATTATGAGTGACAGTCGATTATTTATTATGTTGGTCAGTGCAAAAAGGCAAACAGTAATAAATTGAAGAAAAAGAACCCAAAAACTTTGGAAATTAACAAAACATTTATATTTGAATTAAACAAAAGACTCATAGTTTGTTTGAGACTTTCATAAGACTATATTGACAATAAGACAAGTTTTGTATACAAGAGTTGATGATAGATCGATTTTATAATAATATTTTAAATTATAGAGACTAATTAAAACAAATCAAAATTTTATCCTCATAACTATTTATTATTGATTTTATATTTATTTATCTTAAATTTTGCATTCAATTCAAATATAATTTGTAAACTTTAAATGACGCCATTTTTGATACAAAAAGCAATACGTTTTCATATCTCAGATATAAGTTTGCATTTGCTGCTAAATCGCATTTCTATGGCTGCTGCCATAAAATGTCGTCCGTCGGACGTTGTTGTTTTTTGATGGCAACTAATAAACAAAAAACAAAATCTTGTTGCGGTTTGTTGTGGCAAGTTTCAATTTTATATTAAAAAAACAACAACCATATTGTATGGAAGATTATAGTTTAAGGCGGTGGTTACAGTTTTGAATAAGAGACACAAAAATTACTTATAAGGGAGGAAGTCCGAGGAGAGGGTGCAGAAGAGTCCAAAAAAGGAGTATAAAAACTTTTAAAGCCACCTGTTGTTTAGTTGGTTTGGTTTTATTCAAAACTGACTATGTCACACAAATAATTTCAAATCATTAACAGCTTTCGGAGATAACCACAATTCAGGCTTGCGTTGAAGTCTAGCAAAGAAAATGAAGCTAAGTGTGGATGTGTCAAGCTTGTGGCTGGTGTTGCCGTTTTCAACACAATGAAAAAAGCCATTCATGCAACAAAATTTATTTATTAAGAGTTTCCAACCGCTTTAATGAGCGTAATAAATCTTATTGGGCGTGTGTGGTATTGTACCAGTATAGACTATCTTTATCGAAAAGGCCTTAAGGCATGGTAAGGCCTTTTTTATGTGGCCACAGACTGTGGTCACAATTGTCAAATGTTTTCTCAGCCCATATTGTAAGTAAGTATGGAGTAATCATTTAAATTTGTTTAAGAAACAATGGCGTTTGCTCTGAAATACAGGGTGAGAAAATGTAGATGTTTAAAAATTTACTATCTATACAAAAACTGAACTTTATAAAAAGTCAAAAATTTTTACTGAAAATATTTTATATCGAAATTTTTTTTGTAAAAAAATTTTCTATAAAAAATTTTATGTAAAAAAATCTCGTATCGAAAATTTTCTATTAAAAATTTTATATCGAAAATTTTCTAAAAGAAATTTTGTATTGAAAATTTTCTATAAAAATTTTATATCAAAAATAAAATTTTTTTCTCGAAAGTTTTCTATGAAAAATATACAAAAACTTTCTTTAATTTTTTTTATTAAACATTTTCTATCAAAAAATGTTAATCGAAAATTTTTATGTAAACAATTTTGTATTGAAAGTTTTCTATAAAAATATTATATCGAAAATTTTCTACCAAAAATTTTCCAATTTTCTATAAAAATTTTTAAGTCATATATTTTTAATAAAAAAAATTTATATCGAAAATTTTCTAGAAAAAGTTTTATATCTTAAAATGTTCTATAAAAAATATTATATCGAAAATTTTCTGTAGAAAAAGTAATATCTGGTCTGGTTTATGGTCTAGTCTATGGTCTGGTCCGTACTAAAATTGAATTATATAAAGAGTCAAGATCAATACAAGAGTTTACTATAGAAATATCCACAATCGGACCAAGGCTTCGACTATTTAGGGAGTCACAATCTTAGTCTATGACTCAGTCTATCTCCCAGTCTATGTTTCAGTCTATCTCTTATTCCATGCCTTAGTCTATGTCTTAGTCTATGTCTTAGTCTATGTCTTAGTCTATGTCTTAGTCTATGTCTTAGTCTATGTCTTAGTCTATGTCTTAGTCTATATCTTAGTCTATATCTTAGTCTATATCTTAGTCTATGTCTTAGTCTATGTCTTAGTCTATGTCTTAGTCTGTATCTTAGTCTATGTCTTAGTCTATGTCTTAGTCTATGTCTTAGTCTATGTCTGAGTCTATGTCTTAGTCTATGTCTTAGTCTATGTCTTAGTCTATGTCTTAGTCTATGTCTTAGTATATGTCTTAGTCTATGTCTTAGTCTATGTCTTAGTCTATGTCTTAGTCTATGTCTTAGTCTATGTCTTAGTCTATGTCTTAGTCTATGTCTTAGTCTATGTCTTAGTCTATGTCTTAGTCTATGTCTTAGTCTATGTCTTAGTCTATGTCTTAGTCTATGTCTTAGTCAATGTCTTAGTCTATGTCTTAGTCTATGTCTTAGTCTATGTCTTAGTCTATGTCTTAGTCTATGTCTTAGTCTATGTCCTAGTCTATGTCTTAGTCTATGTCTTAGCCTATGTCTTAGTCTATGTCTTAGTCTATGTCTTAGTCTATGTCTTAGTCTATGTCTTAGTCTATGTCTTAGTCTATGTCTTAGTCTATGTCTTAGTCTATGTCTTAGTCTATGTCTTAGTCTATGTCTTAGTCTATGTCTTAGTCTATGTCTTAGTCTATGTCTTAGTCTATGTCTTAGTTTTTGTTTTAGTCTTTGTCTTAGTCTATGTCTTAGTCTATGTCTTAGTCTATGTCTTAGTCTATGTCTTAGTCTATGTCTTAGTCTATGTCTTAGTCTATGTCTTAGTCTATGTCTTAGTCTATGTCTTAGTCTATGTCTTAGTCTATGTCTTAGTTTTTGTTTTAGTCTTTGTCTTAGTCTATGTCTTAGTCTATGTCTTAGTCTATGTCTTAGTCTATGTCTTAGTCTATGTCTTAGTCTATGTCTTAGTCTATGTCTTAGTCTATGTCTTAGTCTATGTCTTAGTCTATGTCTTAGTCTATGTCTTAGTCTATGTCTTAGTCTATGTCTTAGTCTATGTCTTAGTCTATGTCTTAGTCTATGTCTTAGTCTATGTCTTTGTCTATGTCTTAGTCTATGTCTTAGTCTATGTCTTAGTCTATGTCTTAGTCTATGTCTTAGTCTATGTCTTAGTCTATGTCTTAGTCTATGTCTTAGTCTATGTCTTAGTCTATGTCTTAGTCTATGTCTTAGTCTATGTCTTAGTCTATGTCTTAGTCTATGTCTTAGTCTATGTCTTAGTCTATGTCTTAGTCTATGTCTTAGTCTATGTCTTAGTCTATGTCTTAGTCTATGTCTTAGTCTATGTCTTAGTCTATGTCTTAGTCTATGTCTTAGTCTATGTCGTAGTCTATGTCTCAGTCTATGTCTTATTCTATGTCTTAGTCTATGTCCTAGTCTATGTTTTAGTCTATGTCTTAGTGTATGTCTTAGTCTATGTCTTAGTCTATGTCTTAGTCTGTGTCTTAGTCTATGTCTTAGTTTATGACCTAGGCTCAGTCCATGTCCTAGTCTATGTTTTAGTCTATATACTGTATTAGTCTTTATAATAGTCTGTACGTAACCCACAATTTTTAATCACTATCTTTTAGACAATTTACGCTACTTGTTTAACTTAGATTTCTCTGTCATAGTATGAGTATAAATTAAAATCAACTGACCAATAAACTTGCAGTTTCATTTCTAAAGCAGCCTCTCTTGCATATTTTTAAAAAATTATTATAAAAATCAACTAAACTGAAATGAAACGATATCTAGTGAATAGCTCCAACGAGATGAACACAAGCTTTAAATCATATTATAAAGAAAAAAAGCTATGGCTATTTAGTAGCTAGCCTGTTCAGGCCATTATTTAAAATGACTTGAGACGGGTGCTCTCATGTTGTTTAATATTTCATATGATTTGTTTTATATAAACAAAAAACAATTTTTTTTCTAATATATTTTATTTACTTGGTGGACTAGTATTTGTTGGTTAACTGTTTAATATATTTTTTTTCACTCATTTTATTTTCCAAGTAGGGGCGTTGATTTTTTAGATGTTCAGACTTGTTTTCAGTTTTTTTTATGTTAGTTTAAGTACGAATGTTTGAAGTGAGTAAAGATGAAAATGTTTAATCCTCCTATTTTTTCGTTAACTAATTCAAAAGATTTGTGAAATTGTATGTGCGAATAGTTAAAAATGATATTTGTGTCATTTATGGGAAATTTTGTTTTTGTACAAGAAACTTTAAAACAGTCAAAAAAAAAACTTTAGATTTTTTTCGTGTTTGTGTCTTAAGTCTTTTGTGCAGTAGAGTCAGTAAAAAAAATTGCAAACTACAATTGCTATATAATATGCCTTGATATCTGGTACCCAATTTATCGTGATTCGTATACAAGCACCTTTTTTAAAATAAAGAGTGATCTAGGAATTAATATTAGATATATTCATCTTGTAGAATTGCCTTCTTATAGATTATTTGTGGTATAGTCAAAATCTTGGGCATACGCTATAAAAATTGTTTTAGAATAATATTTTTATGCTTTCTAACATCTTTTATTCTGATAATTTTAATACCATTATCAGAAAAATTGTTTATTTCATTTGTCTCGATCTTTTAATTGCAATTTGATACTTTAACAGGTGAAATTTTCACCCATCTCATCATTAACAATATTTCTCATAATTGCATTCAAAAAAACCGATTTCTTTTTAATTTGTCTTATAGTCATTAAAAAAATGGAAATAATAATATAAAACGCCTTTTAGTATAAAGCTTTGGTTTCAACCATTTTTTGCATATTTGATTTTGTTTTTAGTTTTGAGACGATCTAACTCAAAAACCAGATTTCTAATTTTTGCTAGTCAACCAATCAGTTTTGTGCAACCTGCTTTGGTTAGTTTTATTCATTTATAAATTTGCCAAAGATTAATAAAAAAAAAACATTTTACCATCATTATAACGTAAATATTAGCTGTAAATAAAGAGGATTTGATTTGCTTGTAAGCAAATGAACAAAAAATAGAAAAAAATGAACAAAAAAACTGAAATAGAAAATAAAAATTCGAATACTCATAAAAGCTTTGCCACCATAATGCATTCATTGGGTTTGAAAAAAAAACACACATTTACAAACTCTCAGTTAAATACGATATGATGAGGATGGTGAGACTTTTTTGGGGTTTAGAAATTTTGAAATTTTGCACAATGGGTAGGAGAGTACAAATATAGTTTATATTATTAACAAATGATTACTTAAAATGTGCTAAAATTTCCTTATACAACTCAATACAAAAGACTTAGAACACAAACTTGAAAAGTTCAACTAACTTTAATATGTAAGTAGCAGTTTTAGTATGTATTAGTACAATATTACAATAATAATACTATTGTTACAGTAGTGAAGAATTTTCTATCGAAAACTTAATGATGGAAAGTGTTTTATATTTATAAAAAGTTGATGATGGATTCTATAAAAAAGTTGATGATGGGAAGAGTTTTCTATAGCAAAATTGATGGTAGGAAGAGTTTTCTAAAGAAAAGTTGATGATGGGAAGAGTTTTCTAAAGAAAAGTTGATGATGGGAAGAGTTTTCTATAAAAAAGTAGATGACGGAAGAGTTTTCTATAGAAAAATTGATGATGGGAAGAGTTTTCTATAAAAAAGTTGATGATAGGAAGAATTTTCTATAGAAAAGTTAATGATAGAAAGAGTTTTCTGTAAAAAAATTGATGATGGCAAGAGTTTTCTTTAAAAAGTTGATGATAGAAAGAGTTTTCTATAGAAAAATTGATGATAAGAAGAGTTTTCTATAGAAAAGTTGATGATGGGAAGTGGTTTCTATAGAAAATTTGATGATGGAAAGAGTTTTCTATAGAAAAGTTGATGATGGCAAAAGTTTTCTATAGAGAAGTCGATGATGGGAAGAGTTTCTATAGAAGAGTTGATAATAGGAAGAATTTTCTACAGAAAAGGTGATGATGGGAAGAATTTTCTATAGAAACGTTGATGATGGGAAGAATTTTCTATAGAAAAGTTGATGATGGGAAGAGCTTTCTATAGAAACGTTGATGATGGAAAAAGTTTTTTATAGAAAAGCTGATAATGGAAAGAATTTTTTACAGAAAAGTTGATGATGGGAAAAGTTTTCTATAGAAAAGTTGATGATGGAAAGAGTTTTCTATAGAAAAGTTGATGATGGGAAGAGTTTTCTATAGAAAATTTGATGATGGGAAGAGTTTTCTATAGAAAAGTTGATGATGTGAAGATTTTTCTATAGGAAAGTTGACTATGGGAAGAGTTTTCTATAGAAAAGTTGATGATGGGAAGAGTTTTCTATAGAAAAGTTGATAATATGATTAGTTTCCTATACAAAAGTCGATGATGGAAAGAGTTTTTCATAGAAAAATTGATGCTGGAAAAAGTTTTCTATAGAAAAGTTGATGATGGGAAGAGTTTTCTATAGAAAAGCTGATAATGGAAAGAGTTTTTTACAGAAAAGTTGATGATAAGAAGAGTTTTCTATAGAAAAGTTGATGACGGGAAGAGTTTTCTATAGAAAAGTTGATGGTGAGAAGAGTTTTCTATAGAAAAGTTGATGATGGGAAGAGTTTTCTATAGAAAAGTTGATGATGGGAAGAGTTTTCTATAGAAAAGTTGATGATGATATGAAGAGTTATCCATAGAAAAGTTGATGATGGGAAGAGTTTTAAATAGAAAAGTTGATGATGGGAAAGGGTTTTTATATGTTGGTATTAGTTTTAGTAATGAAATTAGTTTCACTACTAACAAATTTGAGTTAAAACAAAAGACTTTAGACACAATCTTGAACATTTAAATCAATTTGTAAGTATTTGTATAAGTAATTGAATTCAATATTGGATTCAAGTATTTTGCAAAAAAACTTGCGAAGACACAGTTGATGCAATTTTTGCTACATATTTTCAAGATTCCAGGCCATAGTGCTTGGACTGGCATATTCAAAGAGAGTTCGACCATTAGCAGATTAGTGTGAAATTCAATATTAGTGCATAACATGTATGCAACAATACTCATATTTACCCAACATACAAGTAACATTTTTTTCATTAACTCATGCAACACACTGTCCGTCCATCAGCATGTAGTGGTTTAGTACAAATGTATTTTTATGACTTTGCAATACTGCTGCAATTAGCACAAATTTGCCAATATGGTTGGGTTGTTTAAACTTAGTTAGTTACTACAAATATAGCTGCTGCTGATGCCTCCCAAGCAACCTGTTCATATATCTTGGGATGTTTTTTTCGTTAGTATGCAAAAAGCCAAAACAAAAATCTGTTCAAAAAAAACTAAATAGTAAAAAACAATAAAAGATAATAAACTAAACATCACCTGCTACCAATTGTTGTGGTTTCTTTATATCATTTTCAACCAAACCCAATAACAACCCCTCCAACCTTCTTTTTGTCTATGCCAAAAATTTTTAGTAATTTTGTGTTTCTAAACCATAAAATCTTTGATTTCAGTTTATTAACTTTACAAAAAACTGAAAAACTGCTGTAGACAAAGTAGAAAAACAACAACAACAAAAAACTAAATTGTAAAAAAATTTAACGCCTCTAATTTGGATATTCGTTTCACTCATAAAATAAATCGTATCTTAAAATAAAGAAAATATAAAGAAAAAAAAAACAAATTTTTTATCATGTTGTTGTTGATTTGCTTAAACTCTTTAGTAACATCATTTTTGTGATTAATTATAATATAATAACTCTAAAAATGATTATAAAGTGGTTTTCACTGTTTGTTAAGATTAGATGTTGCCAACTAATTAAATCTAATGTAGATTTTGATAGAGAAAACCAAATTCAAAGTATTTCAAGGAGATATTGGACTGATGTGTATAGACATTAAGTATCTCAATAAATCTTTAATTTAAGCAAAACAAGTGAAATAAGTTTTCTATAAAATATATGATAAAGAGTTTTCTATAGAAAAGTTGACAATAGTAAGACATTTCTATAAAAAAGACGATGATAGGACTACAGTTCTATAAAAAAGTTGACGATAGGAAGAGTTTTCTATAGAAAAGTTGATGATGAGAAAAGTTTTCTATAGAAAAGTTGATGATGGGAAGAGTTTTCTATAGAAAAGTTGATGAGAGGAAGAGTTTTATATAAAAAAGTTAATAAATGGAGGAGCTTTCTATAGAGAAGTTGATGATGGGAACTGTTTTATATAGAAAAGTTTATGATGGGAAGAGTTTTCTATAGAAAAGCTGATGAAGGGAAGAGTTTTCTATAGAAAAGTTTATGATGGGAAGAGTTTTCTATAGAAAAGTTGATGATGGGAAGAGTTTTCTATAGAAAAGTTGATGATGGGAATAGTTTTCTATAGAAAAGTTGATGATGGAAAGAGCTGATGATGATGTCAAGAGTTTTCCATAGAAAAGTTGATAATGGGAAGAGTTTTCTATAGAAAAGTTGATAATGGGAAGTATTTTCTATAGAAAAGACGATGATGGGAAGAGTTTTATATAGAAAAGTTGATGATGGGAAGAGTTTTCTATAGAAAAGTTGATGATGGGAAGAGTTTTCTATAGAAAAGTTGATGATAGGAAGAGTTTTCTTTAGAAAAGCTGATGAAGGGAAGAGTTTTCTATAGAAAAGTTGATGATGGGAAGATTTTTCTATAGAAAAGTTGATGATGGGAAGAGTTTTCTGTAGAAAAGTTTATGATGGGAAGAGTTTGCTATAGAAAAGTTGATGATGGGAACAGTTTTCTATAAAATAGTTGATAATGGGAAGAGTTTTCTATAGAAAAGTAAATGATGGGAAGAATTTTCTATGGCAAAGTTGATGATGGAAAAAATGTATATATGAGGTAACTTTTCTATGCAAAAGAAACGTTTTGTATTGAAAAATTTTGGGAAAAGTTTTCTAAAGATGAACTCCCACCAAGAGTTTTCGCAGAGTTTTCCCTTGAATAAGATCTATTTAGATAATTGGTAGCTGGGATAGATTTCTTTTGAAAGCTTGTCGCTGGTACAGATTTTCCCTAGAAAAATCATCACTGACTTAAGTTTTTGTTAGAAAAGTTGTCACTGTCATAAGATTTATTTAAAAAGGTTATCGCTCAGATAAATTTTTGTTATATATATATTTTTTTAATATTACACATATATGATTATGGAACTTTCTAAGAAAATTCCATTATGCTAGATATTTAGCCACGCTTTAACCTATTTAAAAATTATACAAGTTATAAACTTATGTTATTAAAACTTCACGGACAGAAATTTTCTATTAAAAGTTTATAACACATACCAATTTCATGGCATCCATCCTTTTAAATATTTCTTCTTTATGGGTTTAGTTAGCAATTAAATTTAGATTTAATTTAAACTAAAATTCTTCTTTATTTCTTTAATATTTCAATTTAAAGGCATTTTAGAGAAACCCTAATATTTATGCAAATTTTATATGATTTCTTCCTCGCTCAACTTTAGTTTTTTATTAAAGCCATAACAAATCGATTTACCAGGTGTGAACACTATAAGAATTGTCTACCAAATAAAAAAAACGAATCTCTAATGAAAATTTAACAGGTTGAATGAATATAAAAAAAATAATTGATTCCAAAGTAAAAAAAAGAAGTCATTTAAATGCCGAAAAACTTTGCTCTATAGTTCAAATTTGTAACACTTTAAAAGATATAAAAATAGCTTAAGTAATTTGTTTGAAAAAGAATTTTATGATTTTGTAAATCATTTAATTTAGTTACGCCCCTTTAACTTTATAAATTTTCAGCTTTTAAAATGGGTTTATGTCCACCTATTTTTTGTGTGATTTAGAATTTTTGAGCTAAACATTTACTTTGTCATATGAGATTTTTTTGTTTAAAGTATAAATTTTGTTGGTTGATCTGGGTTGAACTTCGTTAAGATTTTGTGTGTTTTTGAGGGCGTTCGTAATTAGTTTTACTGTGAGAATAATATCAAGTTAATGTTAATTAAAGGGGTATTTTTCTGACATATGTATAAGCTTTTTGATATATTTGAAGAAAAATTAAATCGATTTTTCATTTACACACTTTCTATTATTAATATGAAGTGTTAGGATGGAGGTGTGGTGGGCTGAAATTGATTTAGAAAAGTACAGCTATTAAGGAAGTTTAACTATTTAACAGAATCTCTTACTACTATACAATTTTTCAATTCAACTCTTCCGCTTAACATTTCTTAAGGAAATCTTCACTTCAAAATTTTTTACGAAAAAGAAAAAAAAAAAATTTCTAGTAAAAACCTCTTCTATTGCTAAGTTTACAAAAAAGTATATACGTGTCTTTAGTCTTTCGTTTTATACTCATATATGCATAAAGCACTTAAACATTTAAGTATATAAAACAAAAGACTTAGGACACATACCTTATATTTATGTTTTAATCATTAGACAGCTATTTTTTAAATATGTTTTTTTATAGAAATCATTCACAAACGAAAAACTCTTTCACGAGATAGCCTTTCTGTCGTCAAGTTTTCTATAGTAATGACATCCTTTCCTCAACTTTTTTTTATAGAAATGTCTTCCTAATGTCAACTTTTCTATAGAAAAGTCTTTCTAATGTCAACTTTTCTATAGAAAAGTCTTCCTAATGTCAACTTTTCTATAGAAAAGTCTTTCTAATGTCAACTTTTCTATAGAAAAGTCTTCCTAATGTCAACTTTTTTATAGAAATGTCTTCCTATCGCCAACTTTTCTAAAGAAATATCTTCCTATCGTTAACTTTTCTCTAGAATTGTTTTCCTATCGTCAACTTTTCTATAGAAATGTTTTCCTATCGTCAACTTTTCTATAGAAATGTTTTCCTATCGTCAACTTTTCTATAGAAATGTCTTCCTATCGTCAACTTTTCTATAGAAATGTCTTCCTATTGTCAACTTTTCTATAGAAATGTCTTCCTATCGTCAACTTTTCTATAGAAATGTCTTCCTATCGTAAACTTTTCTATAGAAATTTCTTCCTAACGTCAACTTTTCTATAGAAATGTCTTCCTATCGTAAACTTTTCTATAGAAATTTCTTCCTAACGTCAATTTTTCCATAGAAATGTCTTCCTATTGTCAACTTTTCTATAGAAATGTCTTCCTATCGTCAACTTTTCTATAGAAATGTTTTCCTATCGTCAACTTTTCTATAGAAATGTCTTCCTATCGTCAACTTTTCTATAGAAATGTCTTCCTATCGTAAACTTTTCTATAGAAATTTCTTCCTAACGTCAATTTTTCCATAGAAATGTCTTCCTATCGTCAACTTTTCTATAGAAATGTCTTCCTACCGTCAACTTTTCTATAGAAATGTATTCTTATCGTCAACTTTTCTATAGAAATTTCTTCCTATCGTCAACTTTTCTATAGAAATGTCTTCCTATCGTCAACTTTTCTATAGAAATGTCTTCCTATCGTCAACTTTTCTATAGAAATGTCTTCCTATCGTCAACTTTTCTATAGAAATGTCTTCCTAGTGTCAACTTTTCTATGGAAATGTCTTCCTATCGTCAACTTTTCTATAGAAATGTCTTCCTATCGTCAACTTTTCTATAGAAATGTCTTCCTATCGTCAACTTTTCTATAGAAATGTCTTCCTAGTGTCAACTTTTCTATGGAAATGTCTTCCTATCGTCAACTTTTCTATAGAAATGTCTTCCTATCGTCAACTTTTCTATAGAAATGTCTTCCTATCGTCAACTTTTCTATAGAAATGTCTTCCTATCGTCAACTTTTCTATAGAAATGTCTTCCTATCGTCAACTTTTCTATAGAAATGTCTTCCTATCGTCAACTTTTCTATAGAAATGTCTTCCTATCGTCAACTTTTCTATAGAAATGTCTTCCTATCGTCAACTTTTCTATAGAAATGTCTTCCTATCGTCAACTTTTCTATAGAAATGTCTTCCTATCGTCAACTTTTCTATAGAAATGTCTTCCTATCGTAAACTTTTCTATAGAAATGTCTTCCTATCGTAAACTTTTCTATAGAAATGTCTTCCTATCGTAAACTTTTTTATAGAAATGTCTTCCTATCGTCAACTTTTCTATAGAAATGTCTTCCTATCGTCAACTTTTCTATAGAAATGTCTTCCTATCGTCAACTTTTCTATAGAAATGTCTTCCTATCGTCAACTTTTCTTTAGAAATGTCTTCCTATCGTCAACTTTTCTATAGAAATGTCTTCCTATCGTCAACTTTTCTATAGAAATGTCTTCCTATCGTCAACTTTTCTATAGAAATGTCTTTCTATCGTCAACTTTTCTATAGAAATGTCTTCCTATCGTCAACTTTTCTATAGAAATGTCTTCCTATTATCAACTTTTCTAAAGAAATGTCTGGCTATCTTCAAATTTTCGATATGAAAATTGCTTTCTAGCCTCAAAAATTTAGTTATTTTCTCCATTTAAGAGCTTTACAAAACTTCATATTAACCTCCGACCAATAAGAAAATAAACAACTGGAAAAATTTAGTATTTAAACTTCCTAGCACTTGTTTTAAGCAACTTATCCCCAAAAACAAGTTTTAGCTAAAACATTTCCGAAAATGAAAAAAGTACGCCTAAGATAATGCTCAAGTATCTGAACTGTATCTTGAACATATTCTCACGCATTTCAAATTTCAATTCGTAATAAATGTAATGCAAAGCAACACATTAAATCAAGCCACAAAATATTTATATGAAAAGATTAGGAAAGAAAATTTCAAGGGACAGACAGATGGACAGAAAACAAAACTTTGTCAAAAAAGAAAAAAAAAGTTAAAGAAAATAACCATAAAGTTCTCAAATATGAATTACAAAAAAGTTTAAGGCATAGGCTTGCCAAAAAAGCTAGAAAAGAGAAATACTTAAATACGAAGAAATTTTTGCCTAATAAAAAAGATAAAACATCTTAAGAAACTTACAACATGTTGATGGTATCTTAAGCAAGGAGTGATGTAAAAAGAAACCAATACTACATATAGTAGTTTAACCTTAAAGCTGGGGTCTAGTTAAATGTTGAAATGGGTTTGGGGAGAATACGAATGGAAGTAGGATGAAGTTAGTATTCAAAGAAAACTTATTAATATTGGTAATAAAATACTATTAAATGTCTTGCAATCATAAGATTATTATTTAAAATCAATAATTTAAGTTTGTCAAAATGTGTTGATGTCTAGAAGAGAATTAAAATTGAGAAATATGTAAGTGAACAGACCTAATATGAATAAAACAAAATTTTAAACAAATTTGTTAATGATTTATAAATTAAGGGTATGCGCCTTAAGTCTTTTGTATTATATAGTTCAATATTCTTAAAAAGAAGTTCAAAAAACAAAAGACTTAAGACACATGTACATCGTTAACGATGTAAAAGTTTTCTGTAGTTGACAATACAAAGAACTTTCTTTAAAAAACTTGAAGATAGGAAGAATTTTCATTTAAAATATTAATGATATTAAGAAATTTGTTTAGATAGGAAAAATTCTATATACATTTTTTCTATAAAAGTTTTGAATTCAAAATTTTTGAAACATTCAATTTCTTTTAAAAAATCCAACCATCTTCAGGATGATAAAAATTTACAAAAATTTTCTATTTCTATCTCTAAATTGATTGTAATCATGCATAACACATGATCGGACATGTATCAATACGTACAACATAATCAAATAACAGCATAATAAAGACAAACAAGCCAAAAAAAAGACAACAACTAGCAACATGTTGCACTGCGGATCATCAACCAGCAACCCAACCACATTAGAGCAAACAAATTGACCACAACCAATGTTGTGTAGCATCTACATATTTTGTGATTTTTGATCCTTAATGTCGGCACATCATGTACCTAACCCACAACAATTGTGTGATACATAATATCAAACATTGAAGTCAGAGTTTAAGGTGAGATGTCTTGTCTATGATGGTTTTTTGGTTGAATTTTATTTTTTTTATATATGTTAAGAAATCACACGATCACATAGCGATATTTGGCATGGCTTCAATAATATTTTAATATAACGAAGAAAAATATAAAGTGACCTCTGAAACTTAACCTAAAATCAAATTTGCTGCACTGACCCTTTTTTGCGGCATATAGTTAATATAATAACAAGATAATTTTCCATAACTAGTTGAATATATATAAAAGAAAATAATGGTAACTATTTTTGTTTAACAATATAAGAGCGAATATAATATGACTAGTAAAGAAATTAATAATATTGTGAATAAAATTACACCTAAGACTTGAAAACGGAGACAAGTCACAAATTTAATAAAATGTATTTATGAAATTTTAACTTTGCAGTCTTCTAATGGTTTTGTCTCATTTAAATTTTTGAGAAAAATTTATCTAAGCGGATAGCCTTAGGTCTTAGCTTTAATTTGAGATGATTTTTTTATTAACTTTTTTATAAAACTATACAATTTTTTACCAATTTTCTCTATTTACCCTTAATTAATATTAATCATACGCAACATATGGCAAAAGTTTAAAATTGATAAAAAAAAGTAAATTGCTCTAAATTGAATAAAAAATCAATAAAACAAATCGTTTGCTTGACAATATAAGCAGTTTTTAAGAAAAAGAAAATATCAAAAATTAAAGCCATTTTCACTCTTAAGCCACCAAAAATAGAAGATGTTTTTTAAAAAATTAAAAATTAAATAAAAATAACTTAAAATATTGTTTTCTAATCTTATTTAAATCAATCTCTTATATATTGCTCTCATTTTAAGCCCGTTAAACTCATCCTCAGTTTAAATTTTGCTTTATTATCGATCGATCATGGAAAAGTTAACCAAAACAATAGCACAAAAAACACTATGCCAAACTACCAAAACTCAACTACTACTAATACCATCAACATCATCTTCCTCTTAATGTTATGATCACATTACATTGGCATATTAAAAATTTAAAACCATTAAACAAAATATATTGACTAGACACAAAAACTTCAACAGGTTGTTTTTATTTTTATACCTTTTGCCAACTCAAACTCAACACAATAAACTTTAAAATGGTGATGATCTGTTACTTATTGATTTTTCTAGCAATTTTCCTATTTTATTCAAGCATCTCTTAATGCTATTGTCCCATTGAAGAAATCACTAAAGAAATTTTCCAAAAATAATTTCGAAAAGCAAAAAAAGAGTTCATGCAAAGAAAATTTAACTTGAAAACTTTTGATCTTTAATGGAACATGAAAGAAAATCGAACCGAGAAAAATACATAATGTCGCTAAATATCTCGTAAAAAGTTTACTATCGAAATTATAATAAACTTTATACCCAATTGGTAAAATAGATTTTTATAGATTTGAGCAGTTACAAATAGAAAATAAACTTTGAAGCTTAAGATTTATTTTAGCATAATTTTTGTTTATAAACTTAAGAGCCATTTAGTTTAAATTGGGTTTAATAAAAATTTAATGAATCTCTTTTAAGACCCATGAAAAATTACTAAACTAAAATAATGTTAACAAATTTTCTTCATTTATATAGTTTTAAGTTACTAACGAGGTAGGTAAGGAAAATCGACATTATTTCTATTCTATTTGAGGAAATTAAATAAATTAATTTTAACTGAAATGAACTAAATAAAGAGCCATTAAAGTTTCTAAAAGAAACTCTTCAAGACACAATTTTTAGAACATTTAGAAAAGATATGTTGCTCTAAGGTATGTGTCTTAAGTCTTTTGTTTTATATAAGACAGTATTTTAATTATGGTCACATGATCAAAAATATTTAGGGATAGGAAGACTTTCTATAGAAAAGTTGATAAAAGGAAGATATTTCTATAGAACAGTTGACGATAGGAAGATATTTCTATAGAAAAGTTGACGAGAGGAAGACATTTCTATAGAAAAGTTGACTTTAGGAAGACATTTCTATAGAAAAGTTGACGATAGGAAGACATTTCTATAGAAAAGTTGACGATAGGAAGACATTTCTATAGAAAAGTCGACGATAGGAAGACATTTCTATAGAAAAGTCGACGATAGGAAGACATTTCTATAGAAAAGTTGACGATAGGAAGACATTTCTATAGAAAAGTTGACGATAGGAAGACATTTCTATAGAAAAGTTGACGATAGGAAGACATTTTTATAGAAAAGTTGACGATAGGAAGACATTTCTATAGAAAAGTTGACGATAGGAAGACATTTCTATAGAAAAGTTGACGATAGGAAGACATTTCTATAGAAAAGTTGACGATAGGAAGACATTTCTATAGAAAAGTTGACGATAGGATGACATTTCTATAGAAAAGTTGACGATAGGAAGACATGTCTATAGAAAAGTTGACGACAGGAAGACATTTTTATAGAAAAGTTAACGATTGGAAGACATTTCGGTAGAAAAGTTGACGATAGGAAGACATTTATATGGAAAAGTTGACGATAGGAAGACATTTCTATAGAAAAGTTGATGATAGGAAGACATTTCTGTGGAAAAGTTGACGATTGGAAGACATTTCTATAGAAAAGTTGACGACAGGAAGACATTTAGATAGAAAAGTTGACGACAGGAAGACATTTCTATAGAAAAGTTGACGACAGGAAGACATTTCTATAGAAAAGTTGACGACAGGAAGACATTTTTATAGAAAAGTTGACGATTGGAAGACATTTCGGTAGAAAAGTTGACGATAGAAGACATTTCTATAGAAAAGTTGACGATAGGAAGACATTTCTGTAGAAAAAATGACATAGCAAGATTTGAATTTTTAATAAAATTTCTACTGGGTCCTATAACATAACCTACACTATTTCCCATTTTAAAAAAATTCCCCATACAACAAGTGCAACAAACAAGCTCCTAACAAAGTTGACTGGCTTATCATCATTAGGCATAGAAAATTTTCCTCTTAATACCAGATAATGATTGATCTGATCTCTCTTCCTCAAAACTTATGCAAAAAGCTAAATATCAACAACAACTACAAAGTGTTAAACAATATAAAGTTATTGAATACCATTTGATGGAGCTAGTGCTGATGATGGGTATATGGATGATTTCTTCCATTCACACAAACTATATTTTTTTTTTAATAAATGTAGCGATTTTGTAATGTGAAACTTTAGCAAATGATGAGCACGTTTTTGCTGGCTGGTTACAATAATGATGATCAGGTTTAGGTCAATTTAATAAGGTTAAAATGTTTTTTTTCGATTCTGTTTCTTTCAACTTTTGCGATTCTGTTTCTTTCAACTTTTGAACCGAATGTATCGTATTCAATAACGATTTTGTTGTGGTATTTTTCGGTTTGTTTCAATGATTTTATGGTTTGAAAATATTTTATCGCATGCAAATTAAATATTGCATGCACGAACATGTTAAAATATATTTCTAAAATAAATTTTATATTCACATTTTTTTTATTATGGCTTTTAATAATTATAATTAGATGGAATTTTAGTTTTAATTATGATTAGATTTTTGGTTATGGTGTGTCTGTTGATGGGTGTTTGATGGTGGTTGAATCAAACTTGTTTTGTCATGGTTGAATTTTCTGATTGAAAAATTGTGTTTTAACCAAATTAAAGTAATTATAGATGTTAATAATGAAATTTATGATTCAAACGATTTAGTAGAAAAATGTTCTTATTGACATCAATACGTGTTGCTTTTGCTTACAGTATTAAAATCTCATTTAAATTCTTGAGATAGTGAGGCCTCAGTTTTGTTTTGATTAATTCTCATTTAAGTAATATTTCAATATTTACTTAATTTATCTAACGTTAGTTTTACAAGAGGTTTTCTTTGGTAAAGATTAGCATCAATGAATTAAAAAAAAATATTTTTAAAAATCATTGTCTTCTTATCGTGAAATTTTCTATAGAAATCTCTTCATATCGTCAACTTTTCTATAGAAATGTCTTCATACCGTCAACTTTTCTATAGAAATGTCTTCCTATCGTCAACTTTTCTATAGAAATCTCTTCCTATCGTCAACTTTTCTATAGAAATGTCTTCCTATCGTCAAATTTTCTATAGAAATGTCTTCCTATCGTCAACTTTTCTATAGAAATGTCTTCCTATCGTCAACTTTTCTATAGAAATCTCTTCCTATCGTCAACTTTTCTATAGAAATGTCTTCCTATCGTCAAATTTTCTATAGAAATGTCTTCCTATCGTCAACTTTTCTATAGAAATGTCTACCTATCGTCAACTTTTCTATAGAAATGTCTACCTATCGTCAACTTTTCTATAGAAATGTCTTCCTATCGTCAACTTTTCTATAGAAATCTCTTCCTATCGTCAACTTTTCTATAGAAATGTCTTCCTATCGTCAAATTTTCTATAGAAATGTCTTCCTATCGTCAACTTTTCTATAGAAATGTCTTCCTATCGTCAACTTTTCTATAGAAATGTCTTCCTATCGTCAACTTTTCTATAGAAATATCTTCCTATCGTCAATTTTTCTATAGAAATGTCTTCCTATCGTCAACTTTTCTACAGAAATGTCTTCCTATCGTCAACTTTTCTATAGAAATGTCTTCTTATCGTCAACTATTCTATAGAAAAGTCTTCCTATCGTCAACTTTTCTATAGAAATGTCTTCCTATCGTCAACTGTTTTATAGAAATATCTTCCTATCGTCAACTTTTCTATAGAAATGTCTTCCTATTGTCAACTTTTCAATAGAAGTGTCTTCCTATCGTCAACTTTTCTGTAGAAATGTCTTCCTATCGTCAACTTTTCTACAGAAATGTCTTCCTATCGTCAACTTTTCTATAGAAATGTCTTCTTATCGTCAACTTTTCTATAGGAAAGTCTTCCTATCCTCAACTTTTCTATAGAAATGTCTTCCTATCGTCAACTTTTCTATAGAAATGTCTTCCTATCGTCAACTTTTTTCTAAAAATGTCTTTCTATCATTATCTTTTCTCTGGAGATGTCTTCCTATCGTCTAGTTTTTTCTAAAAATGTCTTTCTATCGTTATCTTTTCTCTAGAGATGTCTTCCTATCGTCTAGTTTTCTATAATTTTTTTTTCTTAGGCAATATTTTGTATATTTTCCTCTTTTAAAGTTACTGGCAATATTTGCTACATGATTTGTATATTTTTGTTTATTTGTCCAATTAAGTGGCACGCAACAAACACGCACACGCCTTTAATAAAAATAATCATTGTGATTTTATTTTTATTGATTTTTGTTACTGTAATAATTGTCCAGTATGATTTGTTGCAATGTCCTTCCATTCACTGTCGATGTCTTTCCCTACTGCCGTCTGGACTGGACATTTTTTAGAGTTTACATAAAATACTGTAGATAATTCTTCCTAGTTGTGGCAAGTATATACCGCAGATGCTGTTGATTTGATTACCCTATTTTGGGTATGTATATGTAATGATATTCTGATGGCACTAAAGGAGATAATGATAATCTAGGTCAGTTTTATAATCCTTATTAAGGCAAGGTTTGAATTTTAAATGAAAGTATATAGGTAAGTTAGTTAGTAAATTTTTTGACGAAGAAAATTCCTGAGAACTTGCTTGTATGATGTATTTGAGTCTTCTTTGCCTAAGATGTTTAATATAATATATTTTTAGTTTTCCTTTTTCAGTTTTTTGTAATTTCCTTCCTAGATCTCCTGCTTACACATTCGTAAGTGATGATAGAGAAACTGTAGATTTTTGTCTTTCTTGTATCTCATGTCTACAATACGAGATCATATACAAAGTTAAAGTTTTGATCTTAAAGCTTAAGCTAAAGCTTCCTATATGTGATAGCTAAAACTGCAACTTAACATGTTAGAGATCATACATGCGTGTAATGTTTTAGTTGTTGTTTTTCTGCTTAATTTTGCATACTAAATGGAATTTATTTGATAATTAGGATTTGTCTTATTCGATAATAAGTGAGTATGTTTCACCGTCCGTCTGTCCGTTTGTTGCTGATGCAACTTTTTGCTACTGAACCTGGCTGTGCAACAAGTGTAGTGATAGTCAGCATAGGAACATACATTAGCGTTTTATGTAGAGTGCAAAAAAAGGTGATGCAAAAACATGATTTAAAAATTTCTGTAGATTTTTTTAAGAAAACCGTAGTGAAAAGTTCTAGATAAAGCACAAATTTTCTTCTTTTGCTTTCACATACAAAAGACTTAAGCAACAAACTTGAATCTGAAATGCTAGTATATTACTTCAAAATATCAATATAAGACTTTAAAATCGGAGTCTATGTCTTGGGAAATATGAGTGTTTGTCTTTAAAAGAAAAGACTTAAGCAACAAACTTGAACTATTTTTCTGTCCCTTTTAAAAAATTTGAAGTCATTTAAAATATATGATTTGAAATTATAGTATAATATTCATAATACTCTGAGGTCTGAGTATAAGACTTTTGAAATCCTTTTCAAACCACTGTATTTTTAATTCTCTACTAAAATAATTTTTTTTTTCCAAACACATCACAAAAGATATTTACTTTGGACCACTGAAAGACTCCAAAAACCAAATATCCAATAACAAGATTGTAAAACATTTTATATTGTTGGGGTGCCTGGTAACATTGAAACAGCACTTTAAATACTATTTATGTAAGACTCCCGAAAAACAACTACAACCAGCTACAACAACTAAAAACGTAACATTTGTTAAATTAAATGCGTAAGGTACCAAGACAACTCCTTGTTACCCAAACAAAGTCTTAAAACAAAAAGAAAAAAATAAGAGAAAATTGCTAAAATATTTAGTCACAGAAAAACAAGTGATAGTTTGACTAAAGAAATCTTGAATGGAAAAAAAGTGTTGAACTAAAATTAACAAGCTTGTAATTGCAGCTACTAGACTGGGAAAACAACAGCAATAATAGCAGCAAAACTTAAGCAAAAGGCGCTTATAACAATTAAAAGATATAAGATTTCAAAGGTTTAGTCTTGTAGAGAAATAGAGAAAGGA
Organism: Stomorhina lunata; assembly: GCA_933228675.1. Classification (NCBI taxonomy): domain Eukaryota; kingdom Metazoa; phylum Arthropoda; class Insecta; order Diptera; family Rhiniidae; genus Stomorhina; species Stomorhina lunata. The sequence continues at coordinate 121,822,819 of OW121742.1, read as the reverse complement.
AGGATGGAGGCACATATAAGAGAAGAATAGAGGAATGAAGAATGGAGGCACATCTAAAAGGAGAATTCGGGTTCCAGATATTTTAAGGTGAAGAAAAGAAAAATGTATGAAAAGTGTTATTAGTATAAAATTTGGAAGTAAGATAATCTGAAGACTTTATATGGGCTATAAAATATTAGTATTTAAAAGTCTTACACCTCAAGGTCTGTAAGAACTTACTCTATTTTTTTAGAATCCTTCATTAAAACTTTCAGATTTATATCGAGACCTCAAAGTCATATGAAATCATATGTTTACCTAGACTCTAAGGTATTATAAAGTGTTAACAAAATGATTCAAGTTTGTTTCTTAAGTCTATCATTTGATATCCAATTTTTTTCGATTTAGGATTTTGAATTCTTGGTTCCAGTTATGTTATTTTTTGGGACTTTAAGACTTATATTGAGACCTCAAAGTCTTATACTATGAATTTGAAATCATATATTTACCTATACTTTAAGGTATTGCAAAGTGTTTGTTTTGTTCCTTTAGTCTATTGTTTGTTATCTAAATCTTTTAAATTCTTTGTTCTTATTTTGTTATTTTTCAATCCTAATTTTCAAAGTTCAAGTTCCTTATGTCTTTAGTTTGGTAATAGGAGTAAGAATATATTTAAGGGTTCTTGTCAAAGTCTTTCGATTATGTTTAATATTCTTCTTCTGTTATCCTTGACTCCCAGTGGATCATAGGGCCTCGATATTTTTTTGTACTGAGATTAAAATATCTTATATTTCAAATAAAATTTCAAGTTTGATTCTTAAATCTTTTGTTTTAAGTCTTAGTTTCCTATTTTTTTTACAGTTCATACCCTGTAGTAAAACTGGGATCATGTGTCTCCATGTCAACACTTTGTGTAACATCAATTCAAATGTCCCCAATTTTAGTTCAGTACTGAAATAGTGAATATATAGAGACAGCTATTCTAGTATATATCTGGTGACATTGTCAACGAATGTGTCAACATATATGTATATTAATAGGCCCCGGTTTGATCCCAATGTCTCCATTTGGACCAAAAGAACTACAAAGTCAATACTAAGTAAATAGTGGTAATGTCTACTGGTAGATTTCGTAGGAACTCTAAATTTTAAATGTCAATAGTAAATAACATTGGATGGGGCAAAATAGGCAAGTAGTACTGGAGACATTGTCAATAGCAAAACAGTATTGTTTCTCTGACGGCATTTACTGCAGGGTAGTTCTAGTCTTTTCTCTTTTTAAATCCTTGTATTAAGATTTCTAAGTCTTATACCACGACTTCTTGTTTAAGTTTGTTGCTTAAGTCTTTTGTTTTATAATTGGAATTTAATTATGTATTAGGTTTATTGCTTAAGTTTTGCGATATCGAATTATACAGAGATTAAAAAATCGAATTCTGTTCAAGTTTGTTGCTTAAGTCTTTTGTTTGATGTATAAATTTTTTATTATTTTTGGGTATATAGTATATCTTTCCGGTCTCTTCTTTTTCGCAGAGAGATATACTTCGAGCATCATAAGTAAGTCTTATACTTACTTAGATTTTTAAGTATTGCACGAAGTTTGCAACCACTTCTGATCAACGATTGTCGCTTAAGTCTTTTTTTTTGTACGAGAAGTTATAATATTTTTAAGCTTTGTTGCCTAATTCTTTTGATTTTGTTTTATATTAAGATTAAAAAATCTTATATTACGACTTCTCATTCAAGTTTGTTCCTTAAGTCTTTTGTTTTGTAATAGAAATAATAATATTTTTACGGTTTATTGTCTAACCCAACATTAGCCAAATAGAGAGCGTTTTTAATTGTTGTTATAACCCTGCCTTGCAAATAAAGGCCAACGTTGCAATTCTTAAATGAATTATAAAATTTGCAAAGGCTTGTTTGAGGAATGATGAGTAAAAAATTTGGTTTTTATTTTTATAGGAAATTTTTCAATAATTTCTTATTTTTATAGAAAATATTTCTAGACTTTCTTATTTTTATAGGAAATTTTTAAAAAATTTCTTACTTTTATGGAAAATTTTTAAAAAAAATTTTATTTTTATAGGAAATGTTTCAAAAATTTATTATATTTATAGCAAATATTTCAAAAATTTCTTATTTTTATAGGAAATTTTTCAAAAATTTCTTATTTTTATAGGAAATTTTTCAAAAATTTCTTATTTTTATAGGAAATTTTTCAAAAATTTCTTATTTTTATAGGACATTTTCCAAAAATTTCTTATTTTTATAGGAAATTTTTCAAAAATTTCTTAGTTTTATAGGAAATTTTAAAAAATTTTTTATTTTATAGGAAATTTTTCAAAAATTTCTTATTTTTATAGGAAATTTTTCAAAAATTTCTTATTTTTATAGGAAATTTTTCAAAAATTTCTTATTTTTATAGGAATTTTTTTAAAAATTTCTTATTTTTATAGGAAATTTTTCAAAAATTTCTTATTTTTATAGGAAATTTTTAAAAATTTTTTATTTTATAGGAAATTTTTCAAAAATTTCTTATTTTTATAGGAAATTTTTCAAAAATTTCTTATTTTTATAGGAAATTTTTCAAAAATTTCTTATTTTTATAGGAAATTTTTTAAAAATTTTTTATTTTATAGGAAATTTTTCAAAAATTTCTTATTTTTATAGGAAATTTTTCAAAAATTTCTTATTTTTATAGGAAATTTTTCAAAAATTTCTTATTTTAAGAGGAAATTTTTCAAAAATTTCTTATTTTAAGAGGAAATTTTTCAAAAATTTCTTATTTTTATAGGAAATTTTTCAAACATTTTTTATTTTTATAGGAAATTTTTCAAAAATTTCTTATTTTTATAGGAAATTTTTCAAAAATTTCTTATTTTTATAGAAAATTTTTCAAAAACTTATTTTTATCTTATTTTTATGGGAAAATTTTAAAAAAAATTTTATTTTTATAGAAAACTTTTTAAAAATTTCTTATTTTTATATGAAATTTTTCAAAAGTTTCTTATTTTGATTGGAATTTTTTTTTCAAAATTTTTCATTTTTGTAGATTTTTTTCCAAAACTTTTTATTTTTATATTAAAGTTTTATAAAATTTCTTTCTTTTATAGGAAATTTTTCAAAAATTTCTAATTTTTCAATGAAATTTTAAAAATTTCTTGTTTTTAAGGAAATTTTTTAATTTTTGTAGGAAATTTTAAAAATTCCTTTTTTTATAGGAAAGTTTTTTAAACATTTCTTATTTTTATTGGAATTGGTTAGAGTTGGTGAGTCAAATCTTTGATTTTGTTTACAAAAGTGATATCATGTTGAACTTATGTTGCCAAGTCTTTTGATTTTGTACACCTTAAATTTAAAGCTGTACAAAAATGTCCTTTATAATTCCTTTAACTCAAAGTATCATCCTTAGACTTAAGATTCTCATACCACGACTTTGAAATCTAATATTATTACCTCAAAGTCTGATACTACAAACCACTGTATCTCTAGCAAATACGTCGCCTTAACCCGTTATCCTCATCCTAATTATCTGTCATTTCTGATATTTATTTGACTTGTGGTAGGTATTCAATTAGTTGCTACAAACTATTACCCAATAACCAAACAAGTGATGATGATTTTTATGGCTCCATATTAATTTCTGATCCCTTCCAGCAAAATGTGATAAGCCTGATGTGTCAGATAAAAATTATATTCATAAAATACTTTATATAGAATTTAAAATTCAATAAAAACAAGACCAAAACAAACTAAAAGCCAATCAAATAACATCTAGATTTAATTTCTAAAGTTGACTGCAAACTATTTTCACAAAAAATTTCATTTTGTGAAGAGTTCAGAATCTGCAAGACATAAAATTGTTAAAATTATAGCATATTGCACGAGTTTTTGACAACGTAGCGATAGTAAAAGTCTGCAGGCGTGCTGCGTTTGTTTGTTATCTGGTAGATTTTATTATACAAAAATACAACTATACAACCTAACAATCATACAGATATACTGGTAATAAGTAACGTAAGACCTGTGGTACATTTCACAGTTGCAACATACAATATTTCAATGATCTGTTATTTTCTACAAAAGTAAGCTAAATATGTGCTTCTTATTAGGATTTTTGCCAAAGTCATGTTGGCTGAGTCATCTTAGCCTCAGTCATTCTTAACACTTATTCATTCAGTTAGTCAGTCAGTCAGTTAGGGCAGACAACGTTTTTGGTTAACATATCGTGACAAAATCGTGCTCCTCTTTTTTTGTTTGATATTTTCAAGATTTTGATAGCAAGTTGTTTTGGAGGTTTCCAAATGCAGTTGCGATTGCTGTGTTTTTTTTTTGCCTGGGTTATATGAGATTTTAAAAATTTAATTAGTTGAAATTTATTAAATGAAAAAATTTTATACAGATTTAGATATTTAAAATCAGATGTTATACTTATGATAATCATAAATGTTTCATGCTGTTGGCTGTGGTAAAACTAAGGCACAAAAAAGCTTGAAAGGAAGGGGAACAGGGAATTGCAGGGTTTTAGAGTAACCAGGTTTTATATAAATGAAATAACATTAAAGCAGAAAAGAGAAGTTAGGCTTTGAAATAAAAGCATACAGTTTTGAAATTTAAGTATAAGTGTTAATGTTTCTAGTATAAGATTTCAAAGTAACTCTTAAAGATCAAAAAGTTTTAGTATAAGACTCCCATTGTTCTAGTATGTGACTCCGAAAGATTTTAGGGTAACCAGGTTTTATATAAATGAAATAATATAAAAGCAGAAAAGAGAAGTTAGGCTTTGAAATAAAAGCATACAGTTTTGAAATTTAAGTATAAGTGTTAATGTTTCTAATATAAGATTTCGAAGTTTATGTTAAAGACCAAAAAGTTTTAGTATAGGACTCCTATGGTACTAGTATGTGATTCCGAAAGATTTTAGGGTAACCAGGTTTTATATAAATGAAATAATATTAAAGCAGAAAAGAGAAGTTAGGCTTTGAAATAAAAGCATACAGTTTTGAAATTTAAGTATAAGTGTTAATGTTTCTAATATAAGATTTCGAAGTTTATGTTAAAGACCAAAAAGTTTTAGTATAGGACTCCCATGCTACTAGTATGTGATTCCGAAAGATTTTAGGGTAACCAGGTTTTATATAAATGAAATAATATTAAAGCAGAAAAGAGAAGTTAGGCTTTGAAATAAAAGCATACAGTTTTGAAATTTAAGTATAAGTGTTAATGTTTCTAGTATAAGATTTCGAAGTTTATGTTAAAGACCAAAAAGTTTTAGTATAAGACTCCCATGGTCCTAGCATGTGACTCCGAAAGATTTTAGGGTAACCAGGTTTTATATAAATGAAATAATATTAAAGCAGAAAAGAGAAGTTAGGCTTTGAAATAAAAGCATACAGTTTTGAAATTTAAGTATAAGTGTTAATGTTTCTAGTATAAGATTTCGAAGTTTATGTTAAAGACCAAAAAGTTTTAGTTTAAGACTCCCATGGTCCTAGTATTTCCTAAAGGACTTTAAAGTCTAAACATAAAAACTTGAAGTGTTGATATAAGACCTTGAGGTAATAATGTAAGACCTTGAAGTTTTATTATAAAACTTTAAAGTCTTAATATGAAATATTGAGGTCTTAATATAGGACTTTGACATCTTTATATAAGACTTAAAAGTCTTAATATAAGACTTTCAAGACTTAATATAAAATCCTGAACTCTCAATCAAATACTTTGAAGTCTTGTTGTAGGATAGTGTAGTCCTTTAATAAGGAGTCTTAATATCAGACTTTGAGGTCTTCAGGATTTGATGTCTTCAAATAAGAATTTAAGACCTAAAAGTCTTAATATAAGACTTTCAAAATCTTAATATAAGAGCTTGAAGTAATAACACAAAACTCTGAAATCCGAATCAAAAACTTCGAAGTGTTAATTTAAAATTTTGGAGACTTTATATAATTCTTTGAAATCTTAATATTTACTCTAAAGTCTTTATATCAAACTTTGAAATCTTGATACAGAACTACTCCAATCATGTAGAGGGGCCATATGCAAGACTTAGAGACTTAACCCTAACAATACTGGCTTTTCGATATGGTTGCCAAACCTATATTGATGTATTGTTTGCTGGTTTGGTGGTCTGCACTCACCAAGGCAAACCAGCGGGATTGTTTTATTAAAGATCGTCCGGGGCCTTAACTACTAAATCATCTAATAACCTCTTTGTAATACTCCCAGTGATGACACAGGAGTGTCATCAATGGGACACTCCACTATTCTGGAGAAAATTACCAGATTCCGGTGTGTGATGGAAATCGATCATTTTCAAATTGATCGATTTCAGATACATTTTTGACATAATTTTACCAATTTTCACAAAAAGTTTAAACCAAATGAAATATAAGATATCAGTCGAAAGGATTTAAGCCCAGATTTTGGGGGGAAATAACCGAAAATATCGCAAAAATATATCAGAAATCGATCGATTTTCATCACATACCGGAATATCCCTGACTACATTGACTATTGTATTTCCACCCCCTTTTCGACAAATCCTTTACTATCTCTAGAGATCCCTGGAGATGTTTGGAGGTTCTAAGCTTCTTCCTCCCGCTATTAGGGAAAGAAATTTGCCTAAGGCTTCCTGAGCTTCAAGCAAAGATATTGGTCATTTACAAAGCAGTTTATTAGATAAGATACCACAGAATTTATGACATAGATATTCGTTTCTGTATCGACAATCAAGCTGCCATAAAATTACTATCTAATGTCCATAAGACATCAGTTCTTATTAGCGGATTCCGGGCATCTTTTAATGAGATGACGAGACATTGTAACATTGAACTTTTCTGGGTACCCGATCATAACAACAAACTTAACAAATACGGTGCCCTCCTTAGTCAGGAAAACATAGATCAATTTACGGGCCTGTAAATCTGTAATCAGGCAATATCTTTATGATTCAGCTCAGGACACGTAGTCCACTGAAACTACTAGTTAATCTCCAGGCATATATGACGCTCTTATAACAACAAACGTTCAAAATGGTTGGCTTATCTACCTCGCCCCCGACTCCGCAAATTAGTCTAAACCTTAACAGGGCATTAAGTCTTCAGGCGACTTAATCATCAACATTATGACTACTGTCGCAGTTGCCACAAAAGGAGGAGACAACTACTCACCTTCTCTGCCACTGTCCCACTCTTTCAAATTTGAGGACTGTTAATCTGGGTATACTTTTGCTGCATGATATATCTTATCTAGCTAGTATAGACATTTGTAAAATAGCCTCACCTATCAAGGTTACAGGCTGGCTTGAATAAGACTGTCATTAAAGGTACCACACAGGGACCCATCGGCTGTCTCCCTAATCTAACCTTTATAAGTAAGTTAAAAATTGGTATGAAAAATATACCGCAAGGGGCTAGAAAAATGAATTTAATAACCAAAATCGAAAGACTTAGACAACAAACCTTAAACCTTTGATGACTTATATTACAAAACAAAAGACTTAAGCCACAAACTTGTGCCATTTATCGGTCACATTGAGCTTTTGTATCTAAAAGACTTCGTATAAGAAAATCTTAATATAAGAATCTGAAGTCTGGGTATGATACACTGAAGTCTTCATATAACATTAACAATTTTCAGTTATTGGCTAAATATATGAATTTATTATCGAAAGACATTGAAGGCATACCATAATTATAAAATTACCCGTGTTCGAAAAACAAAAGACTTAAGCCGCAAGCTTGAAACAATTTCCTGACACCTTGAAGTCTTAGTAAATAGAGTCTTCAATTCAATCAAATAAAACTTTACAATTTTTGTATAAGTTTTATAAATCGCAGTATAAGACTTTAATTTAGAGGAGTAAAAAATATACTATCACTCCTTTAGTGAAATAAGAGTCTTTAGAAAAACAAAAGACTTATAACACACACCTTTCGATACATAAAAGACTTATAAAACAACTGCAATTAGAAGAACAAAAGACTTAAACCACAAACTTGATACATTTTCCTGTCACCTTGAAGACTTAGTAAATAGAGGTAAAGCTTTGAAGTCATAGAAAAATATAGGTAAAAGTTTGAAAATTTTGTATTAGTTTTATATTAGTTTTGTATTAGTTTTAAATTTGTATAAGACTTTAAATTAGAAAGAACATACGATCACTCCTTTAGGAAAACAAAGGACTTTAGAAAACTCCTTAAACTAAACATTTCTGGCTTTCTGCTATAGAGCCAGAAATATAAATAGTATAAGACATTTAAGACTTTTATGTGACATTACAAATACTTTAAACTTAGAATACATTTTTAGAAACCTAGATTATGGCTTTGAACTCTTAGTATAGAGTATGGCTTTGAACTCTTAGTATGAGGCATGAGCTCAATACTCTTATATTACAATATAATTTGTTGGGTATAAGAACACTTTGAGATATTACAAGACAAACATAAACTCCTATAAAGGTCTAGTACCTAGTCTTACTATAATTCACCAAAATCTTTTTAAGTTTAAACATAATTTTATACCAAAGTGGGGGCAAACATGGTAACCCAAAAAACTCATTTAAATATAAATCAATTCATCTAGTTAATCCATTTCAATAACACCTTAACATTTACAATCCCACACTTATCAAACACACATACACAAAACAGCTTCACTCAATTCTTTACTCATATTTCAAGCAAAAAAAAAAAAAGAAAACAACTCTAGCTCATAATAATAACAAAACTTTCAACAATAAGTCACGATTTTTTTATATGAAATTCCATACTCCACAAAATCCCATACGATGAAATTGGTATACTTTCCTTACGAAACATGCGTAAGCCATGTGTGTTAATAACTCTCAGCCAACATAACTCTCCTTTACAGAAATACAATGTAAAAACTTTGGAAATCGTGTAATGGAAAGAAAGATTTAGAAGAAATTGAACATAGAAATTCACACAATTATACAAAAAGTGGCAGGAAAATGATTCGGGTTTGTGGCCTAAGCCTTTTGTTTCATTATATGAATTGTAAAAAGTAAAAAGTTTGTTGCTTAAGTCTTACGATTTATTTATTCAAATTCCTATTTCCAGCTTCGAACTGTATAGTTTTCATGTTATTTCTCACTCCTCTAAGTGGGAGTAATAAATAATTTAATTTAATATATTTTCCCCATTTTTTCTATTAAACCAAAAATTTCCATCAAAATTTCATGTCTTACATTAAAAAGGTGAAATTAAACATTTTTTTCAATTACCAAATCTCAAATAGAAACAATTTTTCTTTCTTCTCTGCAAGCATTTATTTTGAGCAATAAAAACTCCCCTTAAAATCTTTAAAACAATGTTTCTTAACAATGGTCATTTATTACAATTTCAATTTTGTTATTATTTCAGTTTTTTTATTCCTTTTTATTGCTATGAAATCACATGAATTGGTGTTATAGTGAATAATTGTTTAATTTACAAATCATGTGAACCAATTAGACAACACGATAATAATAACATGTAGTCAAAAAACTAAACAAACATGTAGCACATTAAGTATTTTTTTCAAATTCAGATTCAAAACCCAATGATTCGAAATAAAAGCAAAAATCATTGATATGAATTGGTTTGAAATAAATGATTGAATAATGTGCTCCATACGAGTAAAGACAAGATTTAAATAGATTTTTCTTGTTAACAATTATTAAGCCATGTTAAGGCGATATAAAAAACAAAGCCAATGTTTGAACGAAAAGTAGAGGGACAGACAAGTAGATGGATCGTTGGCTGGAGGAGCGAGTAACAATAAAATCATGGAGAGCACAAGATTTAACATATGTATATCAAATGAGACAATGGTATATGGCAAAAACAGTTTAATAGAGATAAAAGTTTTTGGAATGATAAATGTAATTTCATTGTAAAAAAGCTCTTTTTCTCAAATACATACATTTAAAGTAAGCAAATATCAATAATTTTTGTAGAACAAAAAATTATCTATAAAAAATTTTTGTAGAACAAAAAATTTTCTATAGAAAAATTTTTGTAGAACAAAAAATTTTCTATAGAAAAATTTTTGTAGAACAAAAAATTTTCTATAGAAAAATTTTTGTAGAACAAAAAATTTTCTATAGAAAAATTTTTGTAGAACAAAAAATTTTCTATAGAAAAATTTTTGTAGAACAAAAAATTTTCTATAGAAAAATTTTTGTAGAACAAAAAATTTTCTATAGAAAAATTTTTGTAGAACAAAAAATTTTCTATAGAAAAATTTTTGTAGAACAAAAAATTTTCTATAGAAAAATTTTTGTAGAACAAAAAATTTTCTATAGAAAAATTTTTGTGGAACAAAAAATTTTCTATAGAAAAATTTTTGTAGAACAAAAAATTTTCTATAGAAAAATTTTTGTAGAACAAAAAATTTTCTATAGAAAAATTTTTGTAGAACAAAAAAATTTTCTATAGAAAAATTTTTGTAGAACAAAAAATTTTCTATAGAAAAATTTTTGTAGAACAAAAAATTTTCTATAGAAAAATTTTTGTAGAACAAAAAATTTTCTATAGAAAAATTTTTGTAGAACAAAAAATTTTCTATAGAAACATTTTTGTAGAACAAAAAATTTTCTATAGAAAAATTTTTGTAGAACAAAAAATTTTCTATAGAAAAATTTTTGTAGAACAAAAAATTTTCTATAGAAAAATTTTTGTAGAACAAAAAATTTTCTATAGAAAAATTTTTGTAGAACAAAAAATTTTCTATAGAAAAATTTTTGTAGAACAAAAAATTTTCTATAGAAAAATTTTTGTAGAACAAAAAATTTTCTATAGAAAAATTTTTGTAGAACAAAAAATTTTCTATAGAAAAATTTTTGTAGAACAAAAAATTTTCTATAGAAAAATTTTTGTAGAACAAAAAATTTTCTATAGAAAAATTTTTGTAGAACAAAAAATTTTCTATAGAAAAATTTTTGTAGAACAAAAAATTTTCTATAGAAAAATTTTTGTAGAACAAAAAATTTTCTATAGAAAAATTTTTGTAGAACAAAAAATTTTCTATAGAAAAATTTTTGTAGAACAAAAAATTTTCTATAGAAAAATTTTTGTAGAACAAAAAATTTTCTATAGAAAAATTTTTGTAGAACAAAAAATTTTCTATAGAAAAATTTTTGTAGAACAAAAAATTTTCTATAGAAAAATTTTTGTAGAACAAAAAATTTTCTATAGAAAAATTTTTGTAGAACAAAAAATTTTCTATAGAAAAATTTTTGTAGAACACAAAATTTTGTATAGAAAAATTGTTGTAGAACAAAAAATTTTCTATAGAAAAATTTTTGTAGAACACAAAATTTTGTATAGAAAAATTGTTGAAGAACACAAAATTTTGAATAGAAAAATTGTTGTAGAACAAAAAATTTTCTATAGAAAAATTTTTGTAGAACAAAAATTTTTCTATTTTTGTAGAACAAAAAATTTTCTATAGAAAAATTCTTGTAGAACAAAAAATTTTCTATAGAAAAATTTTTGTAGAACAAAAAATTTTCTATAGAAAAATTTTTGTAGAACAAAAAATTTTCTATAGAAAAATTTTTGTAGAACTAAAAATTTTCTATAGAAAAATTTTTGTAGAACAAAAAATTTTCTATAGAAAAATTTTTGTAGAACAAAAAATTTTCTATAGAAAAATTTTTGTAGAACAAAAAATTTTGTATAGAAAAATTTTTGTAGAACAAAAAATTTTCTATAGAAAAATTTTTGTAGAACAAAAAATTTTCTATATAAAAATTTTTGTAGAACAAAAAATTTTCTATAGAAACATTTTTGTAGAACAAAAAATTTTCTATAGAAAAATTTTTGTACAACAAAAAGTTTAAAATTTTTTTTAATAGAAAAAGTTGTCAAAGGTTTTTTTTACGAAAAAGAGCTTTTTAGTACATAAAAAGCTTTTTCATAGAAAAGATTGTTTTTCATAAAAAAAGTTGTTTTTCATAGAAAAATTGGAGAATGAAAAATATTTTTTTAGTATTAGAACTACTTTATAGGGCTCCTTTATATTCGTCTTTACAGTACATCTGATTATAGTTAAGCGAAAAATCGTGTGGGGATACAAATGTTTTTGTCTGTCTGTCCTGCTGTTGTTTCTATGTGTGTTCGCCTGTTTTTCTGATATTTCGTTCTTTTTTGTGTATAAACAACATTTGAAATGAAATCAAATGATAAATGTACTCAATTGTATATAAATGTTTATTACTAATGTATAATGTATGGTCAAGTTAGATTTATACAACCACACAAATGTTAAAATATTTCCCAATATAAAAACCTAAATGCTTATATAGCCTGTGTTTTAAATGTGCTTTATGAATAGATTGGTTTTAAAATGCGTTACGATCCATTACCGTACCAAAACATATATGACGGATGAGTTTGATCTCACATACATGACCCGTACCAAGACTTAAAAAAAATCTAAAAGCTTTAGACCATAATGGAGCAATATAAGAAAAATAGAGGAAAAAATGCCTAAACATTATTAGAGTTGAACAGAAACTAAGGTTGAACAAGGCTTTTTTTATCCTAGTTTTTCTTTTTTTCTGCTGTTAGTTGGACATATAGACAAGCAAAGACAGAGTTTTGAAAAGTTTTGGTATAAACAAGAAATCATATTTTGTTCTTTTTGTAGGGGGAAGATATAGAACTTTTAGCAATCACATTTATTAACATGGATTGGCCTTATTTCATTTCATAGTCCATTTATATTCTTGTTTTCTTGGACTATCTGTCTAATATTTAAAAAAAGTATGATATTTAATTTCAATTTCTCATCCATGGTGATATTTATTTCTTTTGCTACAATGTTTAGAGGCGTTTTAGTTTTAACACTCTTCTTTTAGTGTTTTTGGTCTAATAAATTTTATCATATATAAGAACCAAGCTATGGCTTTAGTGGGAATATTTGTATTTTTTTTAAGATTTATTTTGATAAATGTTTTGCTATTAACTTCAAAGGTTGTGGGATTTTTTTCAACTAAGGGAATTTTATAATATGAAATTGGATTTAGATAAAGTGAAGTTTTTACGCCTATATTTGCTCATTAATAAATAAAGTGAAGAATAAGATCACAAGGGAAAGTTTAAAATTAAAAAAAAAAAATAAAAATTACTCCATAAAAAATGTTTCGTTCTATAAAATTTTTGTTAAATAATTATTTTCGGTACAAAATTCTTCTTGCTAAATTTTTCTATACAAAATTTTTCGGTAAAAAAATTTTCTATCGAAAATTTTGAGCTAAAAAAATGTTTATATAGAAAATTTTGAGGTAAAAAAAATTTTTCAATCGAAAATTTTGATCTAAAAAAATTTTTCTATAGAAAATTTTGAAGTAAAAAAAATTTTTCAATCGCAAATCCTGAGCAAAAAAAATTTCCAATCGAAAATTTTGATCTAAAAAAAATTTCTATAGAAAATTTTTCGCTAAAAAAATTTTTCTATAGAAAATTTTTCGCTAAAAAAATTTTTCTATAGAAAATTTTTCGCTAAAAAAATTTTTCTATAGAAAATTTTTCGCTAAAAAAATTTTTCTATAGAAAATTTTTCGCTAAAAAAATTTTTCTATAGAAAAATTTTCGGTGAAAAAATTTTTCTATAGAAAAATTTTCAGTAAACAAATTTTTCTACAGAAAAATTTTCATAAAAAAAAATTTTCTATACAAAAATTTTTCTGTAGAAAATTTTTCGGTAAAACAATTTTTGTATAGAAAATTTTTCGGTAAAAAAATGTTTCTATACAAAATTTTTCGGGAAAAAGATTTTTCTCTAGAAAATTTGTCTAAAGAAAATTTTTCGATAAAAAAAATTTTTCTATAGAAAATTTTTCGCTAAAAAATTTTTCTATAGAAAATTTTTCGCTAAAAAAATTTTTCCATAGAAAATTTTTCGCTAAAAAATTTTTCTATAGAAAATTTTTCGCTAAAGAAATTTTTCTATAGAAAATTTTTCGCTAAAAAATTTTTCTATAGAAAATTTTTCGCTAAAAAAATTTTTCTATAGAAAATTTTTCGGTAAAAAAATTTTTCTATAGACAATTTTTCGGTAAAAAAATTTTTCTATAGAAAATTTTTCGGTAAAAAAATTTTTCTATAGAAAATTTTTCGGTAAAAAAATTTTTCTATAGAAAATTTTTCGGTAAAAAAATTTTTCTATAGAAAATTTTTCGGTAAAAAATTTTTCTATAGAAAATTTTTCGGTAAAAAATTTTTCTATAGAAAATTTTTCGATAAAAAATTTTTCTATAGAAAATTTTTCGGTAAAAAATTTTTCTATAGAAAATTTTTCGGTAAAAGAATTTGTCTTCAAAAAAATTTTGTATAGAAAATTTTTCAGTAAAAAAATTTTTCAATACAAAATTTTTCTTTAAAAAAATGTTTGTTGTAATTTTTTTTGTTATAATAAATTTCATGTATAATTTTTGTTTTTATTTATTGCTTTACATATTTCTTGAATATTATTATAAATAAAATTCCCACAATTAAATTAAACGATTTGCTCGTTATTGTTTTAAAAACACCTCTAAAATCTTATTTATGATCAAAATTAATTGTTATCATTAAAATTGGAAATACTTACATTTCAGACTAACGAGCTAGCCAACATCTACTTTTGTTTTAATATTTTTAAATATTGATGAGCAAATCTATGGTTAAGGCTATAAATCATTGAGAAATTATTCAAAAAAGAGGTGTTTAATTACTACTAGAAAAATTATTTTTTAGATGGTTTTTAGATCCAAAAAACAGAAATATAGTGTGTAGGAAGTAAGAAAAGAGATAAAAAAGGAGGAGCCATAGTATTTATAATAAAAATATATGGCTGAGTAATTGCACTGAATGTTTTTAAAGTGACCTAGAAAATTTTGATATGATGGTTTGAACTAAAAGGTGCTGAAGTAAAAGACTTATGCAACAAACTTAATTTGTTTATTTTAAAAAATATATTTCTCATAATTTAAATAACTCATCTCCATTTTAATTATAATAATCAAAGCCTCTTTAAACTTTCCAAATTACCAATCTATTTTCCTTAATATAAGACATTAATTTTCCTTACCAATATTACCAAATTCATATACTAATTTTCCAAAGACCAAGTTTTTTGATCTCTTTTAAGCACCATATCAATCTCTTGGTCATACCCTTATTATTTCGCTGCTTCAATTGTGATAAAGCTCACACCTGTTGAAATACATATTATTCTCTTTCGAACTCTCAGTTCCAGGGATTTAATAACAGAGTGGCCAAGAAAATCCCCACTGTTTTCCAATAACAAATACGAATTATTACGAGACAATTACATGCTTGTGAAGTGCTCAATTACAAAAACTCAGTTAGAGTGAAAAAAAGAAAATAAAACTGAAATTTTAAGAAACATTATGAAACATATGGGGATTAATATACCAAAACTATGGAGTAGTTAATAGTGGAGATGGGACATGGAGTAAACAAAGTACTTTGTTGAAAAAAGTGCTAAAGCCAAACTTTGCATTAGCATAAACGTGATTACATATTCAAGTTTGTGTTCTAAGTCTTTCGTTTGTCCTATAAAAAATCATAGTCTTAGACAAAGACTAAGACATAGAATAAGACATAGACTTAGACATAGACTAAGACATAGATTAAGACATAGACTAAGATATAGACTAAGACATAGACAAAGACATAGACTATGACATAGACTAAGACATAGACTAAGACATAGACTAAGACATAGACTAAGACATAGACTAAGACATAGACTAAGACATAGACTAAGAAATAGACTAAGACATAGACTAAGACATAGACTAAGGCATAGACTAAGATATAGACTAAGACATAGACTAAGACATAGACTAAGACATATACTAAGACATAGACTAAGACATAGACTAAGACATAGACTAAGACATAGACTAAGACATATACTAAGACATAGACTAAGACATAGACTAAGACATAGACTAAGACATAGACTAAGACATAGACTAAGACATAGACTCAGGCATATAATAAGACATAGACTAAGACATAGACTAAGACATAGACTAAGACATAGACTAAGACATAGACTAAGACATAGACTAAGACATAGACTAAGACATAGACTAAGACATATACTAAGACATAGACTAAGACATAGACTAAGACATAGACTAAGACATAGACTAAGACATAGACTAAGACATAGACTAAGACATAGACTAAGACATAGACTAAGACATAGACTAAGACATAGACTATGACATAGACTAAGACATAGACTAAGACATAGACTAAGACATAGACTAAGACATAGACTAAGACATAGACTAAGACATAGACTCAGGCATATAATAAGACATAGACTAAGACATAGACTAAGACATAGACTAAGACATAGACTAAGACATAGACTAAGACATAGACTAAGACATAGACTAAGACATATACTAAGACATAGACTAAGACATAGACTAAGACATAGACTAAGACATAGACTAAGACATAGACTAAGACATAGACTAAGACATAGACTAAGACATATACTAAGACATATACTAAGACATAGACTAAGACATAGACAAAGACATAGACTAAGGCATAGACTAAGACATAGACTAAGACATAGACATTGACTAAGACATAGACTAAGACATAGACTAAGACATAGACTAAGACATAGACTAAGACATAGACTAAGACATAGACTAAGACATAGACTAAGACATGGACTAAGATATAGATTAAGACATAGACTAAGACATAGACATAGACTAAGACATAGACTTAGACATAGAATAAGACATGGACTAAGACGAAGGCTAAGAAAGAGAATTAGTTGTTTTTTCTCTTTTATAAATAAAGTACTTTTTTGACTTTTTCCACAATATCGTCAATATTTGAACCCAAACTACCCGTCTATCTCTATTTTCTGCTTAATGTTTGCCCGAATGGTTTTGTTATCTACTGGCCTCAGGCTACAATTGGATTTTTTTCTAAGATGTAATTGCAATTGAAGCGCAATCAATTACTTAACGGCTGGTGGTAAGTCTTACTAAAACTTTTTGGTTTCATACACTCATACACCAGCTAATACGCACTCCCCACACATTGAAACATATAGATATGTTTACTATTTTCCTTCTTTACAGCTTTAGAG
This sequence comes from Stomorhina lunata, assembly GCA_933228675.1. Lineage (NCBI taxonomy): Eukaryota > Metazoa > Arthropoda > Insecta > Diptera > Rhiniidae > Stomorhina > Stomorhina lunata. Next base: position 121,805,693 of record OW121742.1, on the reverse strand, counting down.
GGGGAAAATCCCACAGCATTTAAACCACATGCTGAGTTTTCTTCTAGCGAAACAAAATTGATAGAAAATGAAACGATTTACTCGGTTGTGTCTTACAAAAATTTCGTTGGCTTGTGAAACGCGAACCACATCAAAAAATGATTGCGTGCAATTTATTAAGTAAAACTATATGTATGAATATATCGGCTAACTCTAGCAGAGGTGTTCAATCGAGATCTAAAATAGCTATTTCTTAGTCTCTATGAACACAAAAAGTGTTTATGTATATGCTTGTATGTCCGTCAGTCAGTCCATTTGTCCATTTTATTGGCTAAGATGTTTTCATCTTTAAATTGTTGTCTAAAGCTGTTGTGCTAACAAGATGTGTGAACTTGTTCGGTGATGGAAATTGGTAGAGTGAAAAAAGGTAACAAGTGAATAATTGCCCGGTATGTGGTAGCTAAAGAGTATGTACTTTTCTCTATACATTTCACTAAATAAAATGAACAGAAATAATTCTGTATAACTTGCCTAATGCTTATAAGTTCACATATATGAGTTAAGGTTTTAGTTAACAGTAGAAACGATTCGCTTTAGCTGTTTAAGTTTTTATATTTACAAATTGTTTTATTAATTGGTTAACATCGAAGAAATTTTATTTAAATGAGTTAATTTTGCAAAAAATAAAGGTTAAGTGAGTTCATTAAACATAGAGAATAACAACAAAGTATGTTGCCTAAGTCTTTTGTTTTGGAATTTGGAATATATTAAAATTTTTTAAGATTAAACCTTCAATTGCAAGACATACTCTAAGACATAGAATTAGACAAAGACTAAGACATAGACTAAAACATAGACTAAGTCATAGACTAAGTCATAGACTAAGACATAGACTAAGACATAGACTAAGACATAGACTAAGACATAGACTAAGACACAGAATAAGACATAGACTAAGATATAGACTAAGACATAGACTAAGACATAGACTAAGACATAGACTAAGACATAGACTAAGACATAGACTAAGACATAGACTAAGATATAGAGTAAGACATAGACTAGGACATAGACTAAGATATAGACTAAGATATAGACTAAGACATAGACTAAGACATAGACTAAGACATAAACTAAGACATAGACATAGACTAACACATAGACTAAGACATAGACTAAGACATAGACTAAGACATAGACTAAGACATAGACTAAGACATAGACTAAGACATAGACTAAGACATAGACTAAGACATAGACTAAGACATAGACTAAGACATAGACTAAGACATAGACTAAGACATAGACTAAGACATAGACTAAGACATAGACTAAAACATAGACTAAGACATAGACTAAGACATAGACTAAGACATAGACTAAGACATTGACTAAGACATAGACTAAGACATAGACTAAGACATAGACTAAGACATAGACTAAGACATAGACTAAGACATAGACTAAGACATAGACTAAGACATAGACTAAGACATAGACTAAGACATAGACTAAGACATAGACTAAGACATAGACTAAGACATAGACTAAGACATAGACTAAGACATAGACTAAGACATAGACTAGGACATAGACTAAGACATAGACTAAGACATAGACTAAGACATAGACTAAGACATAGACTAAGACATAGACTAAGACATAGACTAAGACATAGACTAAGACATAGACTAAGACATAGACTAAGACATAGACTAAGACATAGACTAAGACATAGACTAAGACATAGACTAAGACATAGACTAAGACATAGACTAAGACATAGACTAAGACATAGACTAAGACATAGACTAAGACATAGACTAAGACATAGACTAAGACATAGACTAAGACATAGACTAAGACATAGACTAAGACATAGACTAAGACATAGACTAAGACATAGACTAAGACATAGACTAAGACATAGACTAAGACATAGACTAAGACATAGACTAAGACATAGACTAAGACATAGACTAAGACATAGACTAAGACATAGACTAAGACATAGACTAAGACATAGACTAAGACATAGACTAAGACATAGACTAAGACATAGACTAAGACATAGACTAAGACAAAGACTAAGACATAGACTAAGACATAGACTAAGACATAGACTAAGACATAGACTAAGACATAGACTAAGACATAGACTAAGACATAGACTAAGACATAGACTAAGACATAGACTAAGACATAGACTAAGACATAGACTAAGACATAGACTAAGACATAGACTAAGACATAGACTAAGACATAGACTAAGACATAGACTAAGACATAGACTAAGACATAGACTAAGACATAGACTAAGACATAGACTAAGACATAGACTAAGACATAGACTAAGACATAGACTAAGACATAGACTAAGACATAGACTAAGACATAGACTAAGACATAGACTAAGACATAGACTAAGACATAGACTAAGACATAGACTAAGACATAGACTAAGACATAGACTAAGACATAGACTAAGACATAGACTAAGACATAGACTAAGACATAGACTAAGACATAGACTAAGACTAAGACATAGACTAAGACATAGACTAAGACATAGACTAAGACATAGACTAAGAAATGGACTAAGACATAGACTAAGACATAGACTAAGACATAGACTAAGACATAGACTAAGAAATAGACTAAGACATAGACTAAGACATAGACTAAGACATAGACTAAGACATAGACTAAGACATAGACTAAGACATAGACTAAGACATAGACTAAGACATAGACTAAGACATAGACTAAGACATAGACTAAGATATTCACTAAGACATAGACACCAAGAAACTAAATGAAATATCTTTCTTCTTTTAAATTCTTTTTTAAAGTACTTTGTAATTTTCTACTTAAAATTATGTGAAAAAGGAATATTACATTTCTAGTAAGCAATTATAGTAATAAGCGGAAAATATTAAAAAATATGATTATTAATTTAAGTTTCTTTAAACTATGACAATTTGTCATAATTAATAATTCATTATTCCCTTTTGAGGCTACAAAGCCTTTTCTTGTGGAAATTTCCCTTCTCTAATCATATTAAACCATGTACTTTATGTATGTCTGTTGGTTAAGTCTTTTGTTTCTAACATATGCCCAGCATTTAATTATTCACTTGAATTGTGCAACTTAACACATTATCATGCCAGTTATGCAGATTTTTTCTAAAATTTAATTCTCAGGCTTTTTTTGCACATAATTTTCAATAAAAAAATAATATTTTAACATTTCATATTTATGTCATTTAATGGCATACATCTGTAGGTATAGAGAATATTTAAATAGTTTTTGCAGTTTTCTTTAATTCACATGACTTCATTGCAAAGATTTTGCATTATAGGTAAAAAAAAAAGTTTTTTCTATTAACATTTCTTTTATTTTTTTTTACTCTAGAGTCATTTAAAGCTAGAGAGAATTTTCAAGTATCATTAATTTAAATAATCAATAAATATAAAAAAAAGTTATAGGAAAAAAAAGCCATAAGACTCAAAGTACAGTTAAACAAAGACATCATTAACCTCAAGTAACACTAGTAGTAAAGTGGAATGAAAAAGGTGTTTAATGCTTTTTTTTCGTAAAGTAGGAAAAAGGCAATAACTAAAATAAACAATTTAATTTAGTCATAGCAAATATCAATAATCATCAGTTTTTTTTTAAGTAGAAAAAGATGAATATTTGAAATTGCCTTTGAGGGTTTAACTGTAGAAAATCTTTACTTTTTCCTTTCTAAATTAAAGACGATGTGTCACCCACACTCTAGAATGTCAATATTCAATTTGAGATATCTAAAAGGAACACAGGCAAGAATAATGCTAACAACCATTCAACCTTTGTTAAATGTATTAGTTTCGCTTGAGGAAAATTATTTTAGAAGTGATGATGGCAAAATTAAAATTTTTCCAAAAACTCATTCGTTGAATATTTTGCTCCTTGAATATATCGAATTGTTATTCTGATATTTTTTCTTAAATTGCAATTGGTGCACTTAACTGTCTCACTGTTTGCTTCAACCAAAGACAAAGAAACTTGTCTTTGTAAATATTCAAAGTAATCAGGTAGAATAAGGTAACAACGAATCTCAGGTATCCTACTTTTTTTAATCCGTACCTTAATTAATGCAATTGTCCATGACTTTGTCTTTTGAAATCACACTTGGTCAGACTCATTACTGCCCAAACAAATGATAGGATAACACCCTTGATCTCTTCTTTAAAAATTAAATTTAAATTTTAACATTAAAATCTTTTGAAAAGTTCCCTTCCGGAAAACAAAAGACTTAGAAAACAAACTTTATCCATAAACTCAACTCTTTCAAACTCAAAGTAAAAATTCCCATACCTACTATTTCATACATTCGCCTTTAACAAAAATTCAAAAAATTAACTTAAATCTAGAAGAGTAGAGTGACAGTGTATTATTGCAAGACGTGACTATGAATAAATTAAATTATAAACCAAAAAGGAACAACAGCAGCAACATCGTCATCAAATAATATTGCTAAAATTGTTGCAAGTAACAAAGATTTCATATGTGACAATTTTTTTCGAGTATTTTTTCTATCTGACATCCATACAACAGTACTTTAGCTAATGAACATGGGAGTAGTTTTTCTGTTGTGAAATTTGGTTACCGTTTCACTTATTTCGGTATTGGTTTCCTAAAATCAAGTGAATCTAAATATTGCAACTATTTTCATACGAAGCTTATTTTCGAAATCAAAAGGTCGCTAATGACATAATTTTTGAGGTAACCATGACTAAATTAGATACACAATTTTCTTTCTCCCAGCTTCACAAGAATATGTTTTTATCAGCTTCAGGTGATTTTTCCATCATCATCCACCCTGTCTTCCTATCATCAACTTTTCTATAGCAATGTCTTCCTATCGTCAACTTTTGTATAGAAATGTCTTTCTATCGTCAACTTTTCTATAGAAATGTCTTCCTATCATCAACTTTCCTATAGCAATTTCTTTCTATCGTCAACTTTTCCATAGTAATGTCTTCTTAACGTCAACTTTTCTATAGAAATTTCTTCCTATTGTCAATTTTTTTGAAGAAATGTTTTCTTATTGTCAACTTTTCTAAAGAAATGTTTCCTATCGTCAACTTTTCTAAAGAAATCATCATCGTCAACTTTTCTACAGAAAAGTCTTCATGTCGTCAACTTTTCTATAGGGAAAGTCTTCCTATCGTCAACTTTTCTATAGAGAAAGTCTTTCTATAGTCAACTTTTCTATAGAGAAAGTCTTCCTATCGTCAACTTTTCTATAGAGAAAGTCTTCCTATCGTCAACTTTTCTATAGAGAAAGTCTTCATGTCGTCAAATTTTCTATAGGGAAAGTCTTCCTATCGTCAACTTTTCTATAGAGAAAGTCTTTCTATAGTCAACTTTTCTATAGAGAAAGTCTTCCTATCGTCAACTTTTCTATAGAGAAAGTCTTCCTATCGTCAACTTTTCTATAGAGAAAGTCTTCCTATCGTCAACTTTTCTATAGAGAAAGTCTTCCTATCGTCAACTTTTCTATAGAGAAAGTCTTCCTATCGTCAACTTTTCTATAGAGAAAGTCTTCCTATCGTCAACTTTTCTATAGAGAAAGTCTTCCTATCGTCAACTTTTCTATAGAGAAAGTCTTCCTATCGTCAACTTTTCTATAGAGAAAGTCTTCATATCGTCAACTTTTCTATAGAGAAGGTCTTCCTATCGTCAACTTTTCTATAGAGAAAGTCTTCCTATCGTCAACTATTCTATAGAGAAAGTCTTCCTATCGTCAACTTTTCTATAGAGAAAGTCTTCCTATCGTCAACTTTTCTATAGAGAAAGTCTTCCTATCGTCAACTTTTCTATAGAGAAAGTCTTCATATCGTCAACTTTTCTATAGAGAAGGTCTTCCTATCGTCAACTTTTCTATAGAGAAAGTCTTCCTATCGTCAACTATTCTATAGAGAAAGTCTTCCTATCGTCAACTTTTCTATAGAGAAAGTCTTCCTATCGTCAACTTTTCTATAGAGAAAGTCTTCCTATCGTCAACTTTTCTATAGAGAAAGTCTTCCTATAGTCAACTTTTCTATAGAGAAAGTCTTCCTATCGTTAACTTTTCTATAGAAATGTCTTTATATTGCCAATTTTTATATAGAAATGTCTTCCTACCGTCAACTTCTTGTTAGAAATGTTTTTGTACTGCCAACTGTTATTTAGAGATGTCTTCCTGTCGTCAACTTTTCTTTAAAAATGTCTTTCTATTGTCAACTTTTCTTCCGATCCTCAACTTTTCTATAGCAAAATCTTTCTATCGCCAACTTTTCTATAGAAATGTCTTTCTATCGTTAACATTTGTTAAGTGTCTTCCTATTGTCAATTTTTCTATAGATCAACTTTTGTCTAGAAATTTCTTTCTATCGTCAACTTTTCTCTAGAAATTTTTTCCTGTCATCAATTTTGCTCTAGAGATGTCTTGCTATAGTCAACTTTTCTCTATAAATGTCGTGCTATTGTCAATTTTTCTCTAGAAATGTCTTTCTATCGTCAACTTTTCTACAGAAATGTAATTCTATTGTCAACTTTTCTGTAGAAATGTCTTCCTATCATAAAATGTTCTCTAGAGATGTTTTCCTATCGTTGACTTTTCTTTAAAAATGTCTTCCTATCTTCAACTTTTCTATAAAAATGTCTTCCTATAGAAACATTTTCTTCCGTGTTTATGTTCTAAATCTTTTGTTTTAGAGAAGTAAGTTTTAATATATTTTTTATATGTGTATCTTGTATCTACTTTAAACCTTGATTAGGATTTTCTATTGTTATATTTTTCAATTTTTTTGTTAAGGAAAAGCAAAAAAATCTATAAATTCTCTTTTCGGCCTTTAAATGTGGCAACTATACATCAATAACCTGATGCAATATCACACATTATTGTTAGCTTAACTACCGATTATCTTATTGAATACAACCTCTCAATGCCACATTTAAATGATACAATTTGTTTAAAATCTAAAACCATTTCCAACAAGAACCATAACAACCATTTCTAAATGGATTTTAGTTAGTGGCTTTGGCCTATCTGCTTTTTTTTGTTGTTTCATAACCCATAAGCAAATAAACAGAGTGATTGTATCCCGCTGTGCCCAGAATCGAATGGCAATTGTCTGCTTTGGAAAAAGTACAATGCAACGACTTCGCATATGAATTGCCTTCAAATTGTTGGTAACGCTCTCGGTGGGTGAATATGAAATATAATATTCACACTCTTATTATAACAATTGTCTACAATAATCATGAAAATATAAAGCAATTCATATTTTTTGGAGTTCTGTTTTTTGTTCTATTTTTTTCTTTCTATTTAAGCCATGGAAGGCAAATGCCGAAAGGTTGTATTGGCAAAAATGAATGATATGATATAGTAAAAAAATAGAAGACAAAAAGCTAGAGATTTAAGTGCGTTGGTTGCAAGAATGAGGTCTAGATAAAAAGGAAAATGAGGTTGTTAGATGGGAAATACTATAGGTTCATTAAAGAGATTGTTGCTAGTAAAAAGGAGATACATAGGAGATAGAGTTTAAAATGAGCTATAAACCGAATGTTGTAGATTATACTCTAGTCTACTAAGATCACAAGATTTCTGGTCTTTTAGAATTGTGATAACATTAGTTTTTGATAATAATTAGAGTTTTCATTTTCTCATTGCTCAAGTTCAGCATTTTCTAGAAGACAAATTTTAGTTTGTAATCACTTAGATCTGGTCTTAAAAAAGAGTATCACTTCAAATTACAGGGTCTTGCTAAAGTCAACTCAATTTATTTGTATTTGTTAGGTCCTTCAATTTGGTTTTACCGGTTAATATTAAAGATTTAAATGTAGTGCTCACATCACTTAACCTTTACCCACAAATTCGTTTGCCCCATCTACTTAAAATAAATGTCAAAAATTTTCTTAGCTTTACACACACACACAATAGAAAAAATAAAATAAATTATATTAAAAGAAAACAAATTTTCCAATTCACGTAAATGGAAGAATATGGTTTAGAAAATGAAACAGCCCGAGGCATTCAATTACATTTCGATTGTATGGTGTGAAAAAGTTCAATTTTATGAATAGAAAATAAATGAAATTTTTTTAGCCAAAGATAATAGTCAAAGATTTGAATATAAGTAGACAAAATACTAGAAAAACTATTTTTCCTTGTGATATAGGTATTTTAAGGTCATTTAAAGATTGCAGGGATTAGGAAGAGAAAAAACTTAAAGAAGTATTTATGAAAATTGCTTTAAAATTTTAAAGCAGTTTTATCAAATTATGTCATTCTCAGCCTTAAACCCTTTTCCTACAACCAGCTTAGAAACAAGGTCTCGCAAAACTCTTTCATATCCTCAAAACTATTAAAAATCTGCTCTATTTTTTTTTCTTATATACCCCACTCTTTCTTTACTTAAGTTCCCTTTATTCAATCTTCTTGTACCATTGTTTTCCTTTTGCCTACTTTTAAACTCTTTATCTTCTAACAAACATCTTTTCGTCATTCAAAATCTACTTCCTGTTTAAAACAAGCCAAATGCAAAGCTCATTGCAAAACTTTTTTACTATTAATCTTAATTTTTTTTTCTTAGCCAAATAAAGCCCAACTTAATTTTAGGTGTCATTATTCTGCTAATCACCGCAATAAAATAATTCCCACATCAAGATTTTTAAACTAAATTTAAGACATTAAAATCAAAAGATTAACAAAAATGAAAACCCAAAAAAAACAAAACTAAATTTTGACTAAAATCAACAAAATATATACAAATTTAGCGGCAGTAACACATTAACTTTATTGTTGATTGAAATTTCAATTAAAAATGACACATACTTGCACACACTCAGCGAACTTTGCATTTTGCTTGCAGAACTGAATGCTACAAATAAAATAACAACAAATAAACATGCAACAACAATAAAGAAAAAAAGAAGTCATATGTTATACAAAAACACCTCTTCACAAATGTGTCTCCTTTTGTATAGAAATAAAAAAAAAAACATTTAGGAAAGAATACTTACTTACTAAAACAGGGTGACAGATATTAGATTATACATAAGATCTTTAATTTCTATTTAGGTTTTGATTCAGTTTAATCACAGTTTTGATTCCGTTCTAAATCAGTTGAAAACTTGAAGACTTTCAAAACTTGTTTAATTAAATCAAAATCTGTCTAGAATCTGTTCTAGATCAGTTCATCTTGAAATATAGGCTTAAAATCTGTGACATTCTTTTAATTAAATCAAAAGACTTAAAACACAAACTCGATTCAGTACCAGATCAGTTTGAATTCATTTATAGGCTTAAAGGCGCGAAAAATTTGTTGCTCTTAATCAAAAGACTCAGAACACAAACTCGACAAAATTTTACATTAGTTTCATTTTTGGATATAGAGAAATTTTATAAAGCGAAATTTTTGTTGAACGAAAACATTTCTTAAGCAAAATTTTTGTTGAACAAAAAATTTTCTATAGAAAAATTTTTGTAAAAAAAAAATTGAACAAAAAATTTTCTAAAGAAAAATTTTTGTTGAACAAAAAATTTTCTAAAGAAAAATTTTTGTTGAACAAAAAATTTTCTAAAGAAAAATTTTTGTTGAACAAAAAATTTTCTAAAGAAAAATTTTTGTTGAACAAAAAATTTTCTAAAGAAAAATTTTTGTTGAACAAAAAATTTTCTAAAGAAAAATTTTTGTTGAACAAAAAATTTTCTAAAGAAAAATTATTGTTGAACAAAAAATTTTCTAAAGAAAAATTTTTGTTGAACAAAAAATTTTCCAAAGAAAAATTTTTGTTGAACAAAAAATTTTCTAAAGAAAAATTTTTGTTGAACAAAAAATTTTCTAAAGAAAAATTTTTGTTCAACAAAAAATTTTCCAAAGAAAAATTTTTGTTGGACAAAAAATTTTCTAAAGAAAAATTTTTACTGAACAAAAAATTTTCTAAAGAAAAATTTTTGTTGAACAAAAAATCTTTTAAAGAAAAATTTTTGTTGAACAAAAAATCTTTTAAAGAAAAATTTTTTTGAACAAAAAATTTTCTAAAGAAAAATTTTTGTTGAACAAAAAATTTTCTAAAGAAAAATTTTTGTTGAACAAAAAATTTTCTAAAGAAAAATTTTTGTTGAACAAAAAATTTTCTAAAGAAAAATTTTTGTTGAACAAAAAATTTTCTAAGAAAAATTTTTGTTGAACAAAAAATTTTCTAAAGAAAAACTTTTGTTGAACAAAAAATTTTCTAAAGAAAACAAAAAATTTTCTAAGGAAAAATTTTGTTGAACAAAAAATTTTCTAAAGAAAAATTTTTGTTGAACAAAAAATTTTCGAAAGAAAAATTTTTGTTTTTCTAAAGAAAAATTTTTGTTGAACAAAAAATTTTCTAAAGAAAAATTTTTGTTGAACAAAAAATTTTCTAAAGAAAAATTTTTGTTGAACAAAAAATTTTCTATAGCAAAATTTTTGTTGAACAAAAAATTTTCTATAGCAAAATTTTTGTTGAACAAAAAATTTTCTATAGAAGAATTTTTGTTGAACAAAAAATTTTCTATAGAAAAATTTTAGTTGAAAAAAATATTCTGTGGTCTATTTTCTTTTAGATCCCACTGTTTTAAATAATTTCATTAACCAGAAAAAAGCGGCACCCATATGTTTCTTCAAATGTTATGTATAGTAAAAAAAACTCAAACTTAACATTCAAACAATAACAATCTCTACACAATAATATGGAACATTGAGTGCAACAATTGCAAATGAAACTGAAATAAAATCACAAACCTCACCTTTAACTTCCTACATACGATCCTCAGTTCTACCAAATAAAATAATAATAAACAAAAATAAAATAAAGTCAAATGTATGCAATAAAAAAACATCGAACTGCTAGAAGTAAATAAAGTTGAGCTGCTGACTTTTTGCGAACAAAAAAAAAAACAACGACTTTTACATATGAAGTTTATAAACATTATGAACATTGTTCCTCATGTTAAATAAATTTATTTATAACAAAAAAGAAAAAAACTGAACATATAAGTGAAACACACCTGAATTAAATAAGATTATTATAACGAAGTTGGTATGGAATAAAATATCAAACGCATCACGTCATAACACTTAAATGTTGAAATATGACTACCAAAAGCTTAGATGTGTATATGATTCAAAAGACTTTTTATTATGATTTTCCGCGATTTAAGCCAAAATTTTTATACAAGAGAATTGTTGGCGTATGAGTAATGATGAATTAGATTAAAAGCCATTTTTTTTAAAGGAAAAAATTGGCAATGTATATGCTCTAATAAAATGTCAACTTTAATGTGGAGCTATATGTTAAATAGTTTTTATATTTAATGGATTTCAATTTTCTGCAACACAAGTTTATTTTTTTTTGTTGGTTTTTTTGAAGGAGAAATTTTCTATAGAAAAATTTTTGTTGAACAATCAATTTTCTCTAGAAAAATTTTTGTTGAAGAAAAAATTTTCTATAGATATTTTTTTGTTGAAGAAAAAATTTTTTATAGAAATTTTTTTGTTGAAGAAAAAATTTTCTATAGAAAATTTTTTGGTGAGCAAAAATTTTTCTATAGAAAATTTGTTGGTGAGCAAAAATTTTTCTATAGAAAATTTTTTGTTTAGCAAAAATTTTTCTAAAGAAAATTTTTTGTTGAACAAAAATTTTTCTTTCGAAAATTTTTTGTTGAACAAAAATATTTCTTTAGAAAATTTTTTGTTGAGTAAAAATTTTTCTTTAGAAAATTTTTTGTTGAACAAAAATTTTTCTTTAGAAAATTTTTTGTTGAACAAAAATTTTTCTTTAGAAAATTTTTTGTTGAACAAAAATTTTTCTTTAGAAAATTTTTTGTTGAACAAAAATTTTTCTTTAGAAATTTTTTGTTGAACAAAAATTTTTCTTTAGAAAATTTTTTGTTGAACAAAAATTTTTCTTTAGAAAATTTTTTGTTGAACTAAAATTTTTCTTTAGAAAATTTTTAGTTGAACAAAAATTTTTCTTTAGAAAATTTTTTTTATAGAAAATTTTTTGTTCAAAAAAATTTTTCTATACAAAATTTTTCGTTTAGCAAAAATTTTTCTATAGAAAATTTTTTGTTTAGCAAAAATTTTTCTATAGAAAATTTTTTGTTTAGCAAATTTTTTTTTTATAGAAAATTTTTTGTTTAGCAAAAATTTTTTTTTAGAAAATTTTTCTAAAGAAAATTTTTTGCGGAACAAAAATTTTTCTTAGAAGACTTTTTGTTGAACAAAAATTTTTCTTTAGAAAATTTTTTGTTGAACAAAAATTATTCTTTAGAAAATTTTTTATTGAACAAAAATTTTTCTTTAGAAAATTTTTTATTGAACAAAAATTTTTCTTTAGAAAATTTTTTATTGACCAAAAATTTTTCTTTAGTAAATTTTTTGTTGAACAAAAGTTTTCTTTAGAAAATTTTTTGTTGAACAAAAATTTTTCTTTAGAAAATTTTTTGTTGAACAAAAATTTTTCTTTAGAAAATTTTTTGTTGAACAAAAATTTTTCTTTAGAAAATTTTTTGCTGAACAAAAATTTTTCTTTAGAAAATTTTTTGCTGAACAAAAATTTTTCTTTAGAAAATTTTTTGTTGAACAAAAATTTTTCTTTAGAAAATTTTTTGTTGAACAAAAATTTTTCTTTAGAAAATTTTTTGTTGAACAAAAATTTTTCTTTAGAAAATTTTTTGTTGAACTAAAATTTTTCTTTAGAAAATTTTTAGTTGAACAAAAATTTTTGTTTAGAAAATTTTTTGTTGAACAAAAATTTTTTATTAGAAAATTTTTCTTTAGAAAATTTTTTGTTGAACAAAAAAATTTTCTATAGAAAAAAAAATTTTCTAGAAAAAAAAATTTCGTAAGAAAAACGAAGAAAGAAAATATATATTAGGTAAGGTTAACATTTTGCTTTAATTAACATTTTTCATAAGAGTCTTTTAAATATTTAATTTATACTTTTAACCCAAGTGCTCGCTTCTTAAGTCTTTTGTTCTTGTTTACAATTTTCTAAGTATCTCTAACTAAAATCTATTTAAATAACTTCCTTTTACTTAAGCCCCATTATCAGATCTCAAAATCTAAGCTTCTTAGTAGAGAGCAGTTTATTTCTTATTGAAAATCATTTTCATCCACAAATAAAATTTCTTTTATTTTGTTATAATTGATTAAGATGAATCTGTGTTTGGGGTCAAATGTTTGGCTGGGAATATAAATTGTTTTTGAGGTTTTGCCTATAATGCAACAGATTGATCATTTCACAAACACAAATCTTAACTATGGCAACAATTTTCATTTGCCTCATCATCAGCAGCAGCCCCAACAGCCTCATCATCATCATCAACATCGAAGACCACATCATTTTACTACATGCGTCATAAGCAATTTTATACTGCTGTGATATGTAAATTTCTTGCCGGGGAGATTGTGTGTAATAGAATGTAAAATATTTCTTAGATTTTTATAAATCACTTAACAATTTGCACTGGAAATACTTACTTTTTTTTTTTGGCTTCAAAACTCCCCTTGTGTAACGTTTTTTTTTTATTTTTTTCGAACTCCGTCCATCAATATTTCTTGTTCATTTTTGGTGTTTGAATTATTGTTCATTACCATATCCATCTGTCTTGTATTTGTTTAACGCATTTAACTGTTGCCTGCTGTTGGTTTTTAGTAACTGCTTGAAATCTTGCTTGGTTTCAAATTCATATTTTTTCTTTTATTTCTCTTATGGCTTTGGGTTAATTGCGCCTTTTCTTGTGCGGTGGACGTCCCGTTTTTAAGCAACTTTTCATGCGTTTTTTTTATGTTCCGAGAGGATTGGAAAATATTTGAGATTTGTAAATCAAACGGTGTGAAAATATGCTCAAATATGCGGTAGGTGCCTTCATTTTGATTTTTTACTTTTTTGCTATTTATTTTATTTTATTTATTTGGCAAAAATTTTTCTACAGAGTAATTTATAATCATTTTAAATAGTATTCAGTTGAAATTTTGTTGAATTTTTTAAATAAATAGTTTCAGTTATTAAATCAGATTTCAAGTAAGATGGGGAAGAAGCACTTCAATAAAATCTTTAATCTCATTCATTAAAACCTTTAACCCCATTTATGCTTTTTAAACAATTCTAACTTATTCCGAAATTATCATCTGTGTCTAAGCCTTAGTCATTATCTTTGTCCATGTGTTTGTCTATATCTCAGTATTTCTTGATATGACTGTATATATAGAATAGTACTATAAAGTAAAAATTTTCATATATAAACAAAAGACTTAAGACAGAAACTTAAACAATTTTATATATATCAGTGTTTGTGTTTTTGTTATTACTAAAGTCAGAATTACTTAATGCCTATCATAATAACAATTATCATGTAGGGTAAAACTTAAGAGTTCATAACTCAAGAAACGCAAAGTTTTTATCCGTCTGTCTGTATGTCTGCCCGTCCGTCTACTTTTTCCAATGTCTGTAATATTGGAAACTTTTTTAATACGAGTTACAATTTTTATATAAATTGACATGGTGCAAAAAGTGCGTGTGCACACTTTAGCTGGCGCTTCCATAAAGTCACAGCAAAATGTTTTAATTTTTTGTTTCCAACACGCAGCAAACAAAAAAAAAACAATGACGACAAAATCTTGCAGCAGCTACAACATTGTCGTCGGCAATGATGTCGCCTTCAAAATGATTTCTGGTGGCTGTAGATTTGTTGTTTTAGGGTTTTTCTTAAAAAACATTTAGGAGCACAAAACACTATTTAGTGTGTAGGTTGTTGCTTCCATTTAGTAACAAAAAAAAAAAAAGAAATCGGCATAAAAGACTTAAGACACAAAAATTGGCATTCACTTAACATTGATTTTGGTTTTATTGTTAAATGAAGTTTGTTATTTGAGTTTTTTCTTGTGGCTGACTGTTGTTTCATATATAAAGCAATTCAGTTTTAGGTCATGATTTGTGATGACAAAAGGCCTAAGCTTAAGATTTTGTAAATGTGTGAGATTTAAATCAAAACAAAATGTGATTTAAAACATATAAGTCAGATTTTGCTACACTCAAAGAAAAAAATATTTATAATATAATTTAGACCTAAACAAATAAAAAAATTAAATGAACAAACAAAATTCTATAGAAAAATAATTGTTAAACAAAAAAATTTTAGTTGAACCAAAAATTTTCTACAAAAAATTTCCAAAGAAAAATTTTTCATAAACAAAAAATTTTCTAAAGAAAAATTTTTGTTGCACAACAAATTTTCTAAAGAAAAATTTTTGTTGCACAAAAAATTTTCTAAAGAAAAATTTTTGTTGCACAAAAAATTTTCTAAAGAAAAATTTTTGTTGAACAAAAAATTTTCTAAAGAAAAATTTTTGTTGAACAAAAAATTTTTGTTGAACCAAAAATTTTCTAAAGAAAAAATGTTTTGTTGAACAAAAAATTTTCTAAAGAAAAATTTTTGTTGAACAAAAAATCATATAAAGAAAAATTTTTGTTAAACAAAAAATTTTCTAAAGAAAAATTTTTGTTGAACAAAAAATTTTCTATAGAAAAATTTTTGTTAAACAAAAAATTTTCTAAAGAAAAATTTTTATTGAACAAAAAGTTTTCTAAAGAAAAATTTTTGTTCAACAAAAAAATTTCTATACAAAAATTTTTGTTAGACAAAACATTTTCTATAAAAAAAATTGTAAGACAAAAAATTTTCAATACAAAAATTTCTGTTCAATAAACATGAAAAAGAAAAATTTTTGTTGAAGAAAAAATTTTCTAAAGAAAAATTTTTGTTGAACAAAAAATTTTCTAAAGAAAAATTTTTGTTGAACAAAAAATTTTCTAAAGAAGAATTTTTGTTGAACAAAAAATTTTCTAAAGAAAAAATGTTTTGTTGAACAAAAAATTTTCTAAAGAAATATTTTTGTTGAACAAAAGATTTTCTCTAGAAAAATTTTTGTTGAACAAAAAATTTTCTAAAGAAAAGTTTTTGTTAAACAAAAAATTTTCTAAGGAAAAATTTTTGTTGAACAAAAAGTTTTCTAAAGAAAAATTTTTGTTGAACAAAAAAATTTTCTAAAGAAAAATTTTTGTCGAACAAACAATTTCCTAAAGAAAAATTTTTGTTGAACAAAAAATTTTCTAAAGGAAAATTTTTGTTGAACAAAAATTTTTCTAAAGAAAAATTTTTGTTGAACAAAAAATTTTCTAATGAAAAAATTTTTGTTAAACAAAAAAATTTCTATAGAAAAATTTTTGTTGAACAAAAAATTTTCTAAAGAAAAATTTTTATTGAACAAAAAATTTTCTAAAGAAAAAATTTTGTTGAACAAAAAATTTTCTAAAGAAAAATTTTATGTTAAACCAAAATTGTTGAATAAAAAAAATTTTTTTAGAAAATATTCTATGGAAAAAAATCATTAAACAAAATATTTTCTAAGAAACTGAGTATTTTTATTGAAAATTTTGACGAAATTAAGATTTTTCTATCAAATATTGACAATAGCATGGGAGTATTTATAAAAAAGGAGACCAGAGGCTGAGATTTCTATAGAAAACTTGACTATAGGTAAAGTTTTCTATAGAAAAGTTGACAATAGGTTAAGTTTTTTATAAAAAAGTTGACGATAGGTTAAGTTTTCTATAGAAAGGTTGACGATAGGTTAAGTTTTCTATAGAAAAGTTGACGATACGTTTAGTTTTCTATAGAAAAGTTGACGAAAGGTTAAGTTTTCTATAGAAAAGTTGATGATACATTTAGTTTTCTATAGAAAAGTTGACGATAGATTAAGTTTTCTATAGAAAAGTTGACGATAGGTTAAGTTTTCTATAGAAAAGTTGACGATAGGTTAAGTTTTCTATATAAAAGTTGACGATAGGTAAAGTTTTCTATAGAAAAGTTGACAATAGGTTAAGTTTTCTATAGAAAAGTTGACGATAGGTTAAGATTTCTATAGAAAAGTTGACGATAGGTTAAGTTTTCTATGGAAAGGTTGACGGTAGGTTAAGTTTTCTATAGAAAAGTTGACAATAGGTTAAGTTTTCTATAGAAAAGTTGACGATAGGTTAAGTTTTCTATAGAAAAGTTGATGATAGGTTAAGTTTTCTATAGAAAAGTTGACGATAGGTTAAGTTTTCAATAGAAAAGTTGACAATAGGTTAAGTTTTCTATAGAAAAGTTGACGATAGGTTAAGATTTCTATAGAAAAGTTAACGATAGGTTAAGTTTTCTATGGAAAGGTTGACGATAGGTTAAGATTTCTATAGAAAAGTTGACTATATGTTGAGTTTTCTATAGAAAATTTGAAGATGGGTTAAATTTTCTATAGAAAAGTTGACGATGGGTTGAGTTTTTTATTGAAAAGTGGGCGACAGGTTGAGTTTTCTATAGAAAAGTTGATGGTAAGTTGAGGTTTCTATAGAAAAGTTGACGATAAGTTGAGTTTTCCAGAGAAAAGTTGGCGATATAATGAGCTTTCAGTAGAAAATTCAAAGACAAGTTGAGTTTTCTATAGATAAGTTAACGATAGGTTGAGTTTGCTATAGAAAGGAATTTTTTTCCTTTACCAAAATTTAAATCAATCTTTTCTTTTTCATTATGAATCATTTTGAACCTTTTTTGGTATATTCCCACAATTTTATAAATATCTTAAAATTACTCCAGAGCACTTTGTATAATGATCCTTAACCTCATAATAACTCATTTTATACTTAACTTTTCACCAACGATTTCTACGATTTCAAAGGTTCTTGAAAAACTGACAGAAGAGTAATGAACAGACTATCACCAACCGCAATAACAAGAATAAGTAAGAAAGTAAAGTGGGTGTAGTCCGACCTTAAGATAACCTACACGACTTAGATAGAAGTCTTGGGATCTACGTATAAAAGAGCTTCGGTTAAATGAATCTTGCACATTGGATTATATTTATATCTAATTTCTTTTTGAATAAATTTTTATTGGTGGGTAAGTTTCTAGATTAAGGTTTTGATACGAAGATCGGTTATAGTTTATATATAACGTTCCTTATTAGTTTTAAAGCATTTTTGTTGGGTAGAGGTTAATATAAAGATTTTAGTTTGATGTCAAAAATGTTATTTCCCAATACTTGCCAGAAGGGATATATTGAGGCTTTGGTCAATAAAACTTTTATGTAACAAAGATGTTTGCCATAAGTCTTTGTGCTTGATATTTATTAGTTTTTAAATGTTGGCAGTAAATTATTTGAAGTACCCACCTATTCCGGTGTAGGGTATAAACATTGTTATAAAATTAAAATCAACTTTAAAGCACTTATTGATGACAACACTAAACTGCCACCAACTAGCAACAATAATAGTAAAAATACACACAAAAAAAATATTGACGACGACAACAGCAACTAAAACTTATACAGACAGACAACAAATTACTTTTAAATGCAGCAACAACAACAATATTAGCAGCAGCAAAAGCAAATTGTAGTTTTTTTATATATATAAGAAATCATAAACTTAAGTAAAGCAACTAATGAAGCTCCAACCACTTGTCAATGCCATTATCGAAACACAAAAGGATTGCAACAGCAACAACAACAACAATCCAACATTATAAAATAGCAAAAATTTAACTTTAAAACTTCAATATAAAAAGAAAATTGTTTTTCGAACTGAATCGAAAAAAAAAATAGTAAACTCAATATAAAAATAAAAACGTTTAGTAACAATCAACTTAGTCATCATAAATGTAACTTGCAACATGCATACAATATAGACAATAACATAAGGCAACACACAGCATAACACAACATATGTATGTATGTTGCAGCAACAACCCACATATTGTTGCTCAAAATGTTAAGCCTAAAAGAGACTTCAAACAGTTAAAGCTATTAAGAATTATGTCGAAAACTTTGTAATATGACTGTTTGCTGCCACACAAAGAAAAAAAAGGTACTCGAGTAAAATTTTACTTTTTTTCCCTCAAAATTATAACTAAATCGACTGATTGAATGAATAGAAGTTTAAGTAAAAATGTGGCGATATAGCAAAAGTCACCAACCAGTTGTCGGTTTTGGTAGTAAGTACGTGAAATTGACAGTTACTAAATAGAGGCAAAAATTTGTAGGAAAATTAATATATTGGTATGAAGTGGAGGAAGAATTTTATGGCAGATATGCAACAATACAAAGAAGTATAAAATTACACACTAACAAATATCAAATATTTAACAAAATATCTCTCAAGTAGGGTCATAAAATATGCAACGGTATGTTATATTTATTAAAGCGTTTGTGACAAGACTATGACAAGCCTATCGTCGTCATTTCTATAGAAAATATTGAAATATCTTCCTCTCATACAGAAGCAAAAGTCTTCCTCTCGTCAACTCTTCTATAGAAGAGTCTTCCCCTCGTCAATTTTTTCATAGAAAAGTCTTCCCCTCGTCAACTTTTCAATAGAAAGGTCTTCCCCTCGTCAACTTTCCTCTAGGAAAATCTTCCTATCGTCAACTTTCCTCTAGGAAAATCTTCCTCTCGTCAACTTTTCTATAGAAATGTCTTCCTGTCGTCAACTTTTCTATAGAAATGTCTTCCTGTCGTCAACTTTTCTATAGAAATGTCTTCCTGTCGTCAACTTTTCTATAGAAATGTCTTCCTGTCGTCAACTTTTCTATAGAAATGTCTTCCTGTCGTCAACTTTTCTATAGAAATGTCTTCCTGTCGTCAACTTTTCTATAGAAATGTCTTCCTGTCGTCAACTTTTCTATAGAAATGTCTTCCTGTCGTCAACTTTTCTATAGAAATGTCTTCTTGTCGTCAACTTTTCTATAGAAATGTCTTCCTGTCGTCAACTTTTCTATAGAAATGTCTTCCTGTCGTCAACTTTTCTATAGAAATGTCTTCCTGTCGTCAACTTTTCTATAGAAATGTCTTCCTGTCGTCAACTTTTCTATAGAAATGTCTTCCTGTCGTCAACTTTTCTATAGAAATGTCTTCCTGTCGTCAACTTTTCTATAGAAATGTCTTCCTGTCGTCAACTTTTCTGTAGAAATGTCTTCCTGTCGTCAACTTTTCTGTAGAAATGTCTTCCTGTCGTCCTCTTTTCTGTAGAAATGTCTTCCTGTTGTCAACTTTTCTATAAAAATGTCTTCCTGTTGTCAACTTTTCTATAGAAATGTCTTCCTGTCGTCAACTTTTCTTTAGAAATGTCTTCCTGTCGTCAACTTTTCTTTAGAAATGTCTTCCTGTCATCAACTTTTCTTTAGAAAGGTCTTCCAGTCGTCAAGTTTTCTTTAGAAATGTCTTCCTGTCATCAACTTTTCTATAGAAATGTCTTCCTGTCGTCAACTTTTCTATAGAAATATCTTCCTGTCGTCAACTTTTCTATAGAAATGTCTTCCTGTTGTCAACTTTTCTATAAAAATGTCTTCCTGTTGTCAACTTTTCTATAGAAATGTCTTCCTGTCGTCAACTTTTCTTTAGAAATGTCTTCCTGTCGTCAACTTTTCTTTAGAAATGTCTTCCTGTCATCAACTTTTCTTTAGAAAGGTCTTCCAGTCGTCAAGTTTTCTTTAGAAATGTCTTCCTGTCGTCAACTTTTCTTTAAAATGTCTTCCTGTCGTTAACTTTTCTCTAGAAAAGTCTTCCTCTCGTCAACTTTTCTCTAAAAAAGTCTTCCTCTCGTCATAGTTCTATTCATAGTCCCTTTTATTTAAGGTATACCGCTGTCCTATTTCCGCCTATGACTTTATTTAACTCTTTCGATTTTCAACATTTTTCTGAAGTTTGATCGCGCATGATTTTATTTGTTAGTTCGCCAAAGTACGAGTATGATGGCAGATGATCAACTATGTTCGATCCTTTATGACAAGCTTTTATTAAGTCATAATAGTAGTGTTGATCACAATAATGATCAACAACAACAGCAACAATATCATGAGCAATATGATGGAATACATGATGACGATGACAACGCAGTCTAAACTTTTAGCAGACACTCATACATGTCTTGATGTTCAGATTGAAGAGATGGATGTTGGGGATAAATAGTTGTTGGTTGTGAAGATGGTTGATTGAATGTGTTTGGTAGTTTGATGTCTAGAAATGATGTTGCTGTTGTATTTAGTTGTTGATGACTAGGACACAATAACCAATAATAATGGCAGCAATAATCTTGACAACAACAAGCAACATTTTATATATTTATTATAACAATTTTTAGACTATAAAAAAGGTTTTTGTGGCAATTTTTTCAGATTTTATTGCTTTAAGTTTTTTTGCTGTTGCTCTTGTCATTTTGTTGCTGATGATAATGCTGTCTGTCATAGTTGTTGTGTTACTTTTAGCAGTCATCATCTCACTAGGCTTTTTTGTCTAGTCGTTGTTCCTGTTGTCTGTCTTTCGATCTGCTCGTCTGTCTGTCTTCTTAAGTAATTTATTTGTCATATCACGTGTAAAACATTTAAACGATTAACAACTGCAGCAGCAAAAGACGTGAAAAGTTGTCGCTAGTTTCTTTTTCAGTAGAAAAAATGTTTTCAAAAAAGTTTTAAATAGCAAAATCATTCATTAGTGAAGGGTTTTTAGAGCTCCTATCCCAGAAAGGCTTGAACCAACAACAATAGTTTAAATAAGGGAACAATGATGATTTGTAAAATCGATTAAAACAAACATTAAACTTAACTAAAGCTAAGATAAAACCTATAACAAACTATAATACAAAGTATAAGCTGACCCTATTTACTAGACTTCGAACTCTCAAGAATATCTTCACAAATTGTTAAAATTATTTAAATGATCTAGATCAAGTACATGAAAGAATTATCTATGATAAATTTTATGGCTGTCATAAACCAATATTATTGACATTATTGCACTCAAGTGTTGACAGCATAATAAAATAATTGTCGACAACATTGAGAAGTACATGGCAACTACATGGCAATAAGCAAAACTAACGATAAAATCGAAATAGTTTAGACAGTCAAACCTTAAAATAAATGTTGCCATCAATAAAGATTTGAAAGGTTGCAATACTCAGGCGTAGCAAGAATATTTTTCATGGGGGATTTAAATTTTTCTGTAAAAAATTACTTCCTATCCTCAAGTTTTCTATAGAAATGTCTTCTTATCGTCAACTTTACCATAGAAATGTCTTCGTATCGTAAACTTTTCTATAGAAATGTCTTCCTATCCTAAACTTTTCTATAGAAATGTCTTCCTATCCTAAACTTTTCTATAGAAATGTCTTCCTATCATAAACTTTTCTATAGAAATGTCTTCCTATCATCAACATTTCTATAGAAATGTCTTCCGATTGTAAACTTTTCTATAGAAATATCTTGCTATCGTTAACTTTTCTATAAAAATGTCTTCCTATCGTCAACCTTTCTATAGAAATGTCTTCCTATCGTCAACTTTTCTATAGAAATGTCTTCCTATTGTCATTTTTTCTATAGAAATGTCTTCCTATTGTCATTTTTTCTATAGAAATGTCTTCCTATCGTCAACTTTTCTATAGAAATGTCTTCCTATCGTCAACTTTTCTATAGAAATGTCTTCCTATCGTCAACTTTTCTATAGAAATGTCTTCCTATCGTCAACTTTTCTATAGAAATGTCTTCCTATCGTCAACTTTTCTATAGAAATGTCTTCCTATCGTCAACTTTTCTATAGAAATGTCTTCCTATCGTCAACTTTTCTATAGAAATGTCTTCCTATCGTCAACTTTTCTATAGAAATGTCTTCCTATCGTCAACTTTTCTATAGAAATGTCTTCCTATCGTCAACTTTTCTATAGAAATGTCTTCCTATCGTCAACTTTTCTATAGAAATGTCTTCCTATCGTCAACTTTTCTATAGAAATGTCTTCCTATCGTCAACTTTTCTATAGAAATGTCTTCCTATCGTCAACTTTTCTATAGAAATGTCTTCCTATCGTCAACTTTTCTATAGAAATGTCTTCCTATCGTCAACTTTTCTATAGAAATGTCTTCCTATCGTCAATTTTTCTATAGAAAAGTCTTCCTATCGTTAACTCTTCTATAGAAATGTCTTTCTATCGTCAAATTTTCTCTACAAATGTCTTCCTATCGTCAACTTTTCTATAGATATTTCTTCCTATCGTCAACTTTTCTATAGAAATGTCTTCCTATTGTCATTTTTTCTATAGAAATGTCTTCCTATCGTCAACTTTTCTATAGAAATGTCTTCCTATCGTCAACATTTCTATAGAAATGTATTCCTATCGTCAACTTTTCTATAGAAATGTCTTCCTATCGTCAACTTTTCTATAGAAATGTCTTCCTATCGTCAACTTTTCTATAGAAATGTCTTCCTATCGTCAACTTTTCTATAGAAATGTCTTCCTATCGTCAACTTTTCTATAGAAATGTCTTCCTATCGTCAACTTTACTATAAAAATGTCTTTCTATCGTCAACTTTTCTACAGAAATGTCTTCCTATCGTCAACTTTTCTATAGAAATGCCTTCCTATCGTCAACTTTTCTATAGAAATGTCTTCCTATCGTCTACTTTTCTCTAAAAATGTCTTCCTATCGTCAACTTTTCTATAGAAATGCCTTCCTATCGTCAACTTTTCTATAGAAATGTCTTCCTATCGTCTACTTTTCTCTAAAAATGTCTTCCTATCGTCAACTTTTCTATAGAAATGTCTTTCAATCGTCAGTCTTTCGATAGAAGAATCTTCCTATCGTCAACTTTTTTATAGAAATGTCTTCCTATTGACAATTTTTCTATAGAAATGTTTTATATCGTCTACTTGTCTCTAATAATGTCTTCCTATCGTCAAAATTTCTCTAAAAATGTCTTTCTATCGTCAACGTTTCTCTGAAAATGTCTCC
The DNA here is from genome assembly GCA_933228675.1 of Stomorhina lunata. Classification (NCBI taxonomy): domain Eukaryota; kingdom Metazoa; phylum Arthropoda; class Insecta; order Diptera; family Rhiniidae; genus Stomorhina; species Stomorhina lunata. The sequence goes on along the minus strand of OW121742.1, from coordinate 121,781,833 downwards.
TTATCGTCAACTTTTCTCTTGAAATGTCTTCCTGTCCTATCCTGTCGTCAATATTTCTCTAGAGATTTCTTCCTATAGTAAACTTTTCTACAGAATTGCCTTCTTATCATCGACTTTTGTAAAGAAGTGTCTTTCTGTCGTCAACTTTTGTATTGAAATGTCTTCATATCGTCGCTTTTTCTATAGAAATGTCTTTCTGTCTTAAAATTTTCTATTAAAAATTTGTTTTCGAAAATTTTTCTATATCCGCCCCTGCTTTTATGATTCATAGTTTATAATAAGAGTTAGGAAATTGGTGAATAAATTGAACTGATGTTTTCTTGTTTAACCTGTTGAAGTTTTCGAGCTTGTTTTCCTTTGTTAGCGGAGAAAAATGAAATATTTTTTCATATTATTACCATTTTTGGAGCAAATTTCACAACGTTATGGCAAGTCAAGGCACTTGTAAAATAGACCATGAGTTTGACTTAAGTTTGCTGTTTTTGTGGTCATGGTTCCTTTTCCCATCTAATAATAATGACTACAATAATCGTAAAAGATCAAAAGAATTTACAGCCTGAGATGCGGCGCTTGCCTTTTTCCAACTCATGAAGAAGCCAGTGTTCTTTTATCGTTATAATTCACCCTCATTTCATAATAAATTGCTCTCAATTGATCACGACGACACCAAAGTACAACAACTCTGAACAAGTATCGGCAACATTACATTAATGCGAACATTATGGTAAAATTTTTTCGGTTAAAAATTTTGTTAAAAAAATGTCTATAAGACTTTTTTTCTGATTTACCATTAGTTTATCATGGATTTAGCAAAGAAGTGTTGAGAGTTAGTGGAGGAACCTATTTTCTTTTAATATGTTTGATTTTAGCATTAAGGTCATTTAAATGGCCTTAGGTCTTTAGAAGAATAATGAGATGTGGGTGATGAGAGTTTTTAGAAAAATAAGAAAAATCCAATTTGATTAAAGTTAAATTAAATGAAATTTGAGATTTATGAATAACTTGAACGGAAACTTATGATATTAATAGAAAAAGTTAAATGAAGCTTGTTCGTTTGGAAATTTTTATAGAAAAATTTTATTTCTAGAAGTTTGGTAAATAAATTTTGGGTTAAGGCTTCAAGAATAGTTTAAATTAGAACATATTTGTATACAATTTTATTCTGTTTTCTAGCTTAATATCTTGGCTTAAATCTCTTTTAATTACATTATATCTTTGACTGTTCAAATCCGAAAAATTTCAAATTTTCTCACACTCCATTATAATTAATATCAATCATACGCCCAGTGTCACTAAGATAAATATAATTTTGAGAATTCATCTATTAAAGATAATTCATCATTACAAAAAGACTTTTAGAAAATTTTTAGACTAAATCTAAATAAATCACTTTTATAAACACGCAAAATGGCAATTAGACTTATTTTAACACCTTCTAACTACAAAGTTTAGAAGAAAAAAAATCTTTAAAAATTTCAAAATGAAAAAGTACATATGAAACACAAAAAATCTATAACAAACATTCAAACAATTTGCCTAAAAAATCTTATATTTTCTTGAATGCAAAAGATCAAAAAGGAATTATAGCTTCAAATACAAACATCACGCTAATATGCCACAAAATTATAGAGTCCAAACTAATAGACAAATTCAGAAAATAGAAAAAAAATTCAAAACCAAAAAAATCTTAAACATGAAAAAGTCATACACATACATTAGACAATAAATTGCAACACGTTTTTGAAACTAATGCACACAATTGACACCCTCAAGACACACTTTGATACTCAAAAGAAACCAACAATAGCAACAGCAACAAATACAACAAAAAATCAACAATATCTAGTAACAATGTAGCTGTTACTGGAAGATGTTGCAACATATGAGTAGAAACAAGAATCAAACAAAATCTATTTCCCACTATTAAGAATCTGAAATGAAGAATAACCCTTTAAGGGGCTAACCAAACAAATTTTACACATATTTATCGAGGTCTAAAAAAAAGAGAACAACAGATGATGGTCTAACCAACCTAATCCATCGAAACTCATAGGGGAAAGCTTTCCTCCACAACATCTTTTAGTTTTATCAAAAAACATTTATTTCTATAACATATAATTGCAATAAATTGTTATCTCAGTGCACTACACTAATGTAAAACTTCAAACATCTTTGTTTTTAAAACTTTTTTTAACGGGAAGTTTTTCGTTCTAAAAAGGTTCTATACATTTTTTTTCGAAACATAAATTTTAATACATATTAAACAATTTAAGATTTTTTAGATGAAAAAAATATTTTTTAGGTATCGAGCCCTTAGATTAAAGTGATCGCAAGCTACAGGAAAAATATTGAACGTAAGCGACAAAAAATTTTATTTAAACAAAAACGAAGAATGTTTTGGTGGATAACATTTTTGTTCTTTGTTATGTTGCTACTTTCGACAACTTAAATTAATTTTTTCCAAATGCTCGATATTTTCTATACAAACATTTTTGTATAGAAAACGTTTGGTAAAAATATTTTTGTTGGAAAATTAAAAAAAAAAAAATATTTTTCTATCGAAAACTTTTTTACAAAAAATGTTTTTCTAAAAAAGCCTTTCGATAAAAATATTTTTCTTTAAAAGAAAAATTTTATAGAAATAGTTTTGTATAGAAAAATTTTCGATAGAAATATTTTTCTATAGAAAAATTTTGTAAGAAATTTTTGACAAAAAATTTTCAATATAATAATTTGTATAAAAAACTTCTCTATGGAAAAATTTTTGATAAAAAAATTTTGTATAGAAAAACTTTTCATAAAAAAATTTCTATAGAAAAATTTTTGATAAAAAAAAATTATAATTATAGACAATTTTTTCATAGAAAATTTTTTTATAAAATTTTTTCTATAGAAAATTTTTTGTCAAAAATTTCTTAGAAAATTTGTATAAACAAATTTTCTACAGATAAATTTTTGATAAAAAAAAATTTTATAGAAAATTTGTCACCAAAAAATCTATAGAAAAATTTTTGGTGAACAATTTTTGTATAGAAAAATTTTTGATAAAAAAAAATTTCCTTAGAACAATTTTTCTTAAAAAGTTTCTGTAGAAAATTTTTTGATTAAAAAGTTTTCCATTGAAAAATTTTTAATAAAAAAATTTTCTTTAGAAAAAATTGTGTAAACAAATTTTTAATACAAAAATTTTTGATAAACAAATTTTCTTTATTAAAATTTTTGATACAAAAATTTTATATAGAAAATTTTTTGATAAAGAAATTTTCTATAGAAAAAATTTCGATAACAAAATTTTCTGTAGAAAAATTTTTGATACAAAAATTTTCGACAGAAAAATTTTTGTTAAAAAAAATGTTTGATAGAAAAATTTTTGTTAAAATAAATTTTCTATAGAAACATTTTTGCTAAAAAAAATTTTCTATCAAAAAAATTTTGGATAAAGAAATTTATGTAGACAAATTTTGTATAAAAAGTTTTCTATAGATAAATTTTTGATAACAAAAAATTTTTATATGGAAAAATTTTTATAAAAAAATTTTCTATGGAAAAATTTTTCATACAAAAATTTTCTTTAGAAAAATATTTCATAAAAAATTTTCCATAGAAAAAATTTTCTTCTGAAAAATTGTTGATAAAAAATTGTTCTATAAAAAATTGTTTGATAACAAAATTTTCTATAACAAAAAATTTTTTGATAACAAAATTTTCTATAGAAAAATATTTTGTAAAAAATTTTTCTAAAATTTTTGATAAAAAAAATTTTTGATACAAAAATTTTCTTAAGAAAAATATTTCATAAAAAATTTTCTATAGAAAAAATTTTCTATAGAAAAAATTTTCTATAGAAAAAATTTTCTTCAGAAAAATTGTTGATAAAAAATTGTTCTATAAAAAAATTTTTGATAACAAAATTTTCTATAACAAAAAATTTTTGATAACAAAATTTTCTATAGAAAAATTTTTGATAACAAAATTTTCTATAGAAAAATATTTTTCAAAATTTTTGATAAAAAAAATTTCTATGGAAAAATCTTTGATAAAAACATTTTCAATAGAAAAATTTTTGATAAAAAATTTTCTACAAAAAATGTTTGTTAAAATAAATTGTGTATGGAAAAATTGTTGATAAAAAAAAAATTCTATAAAAAATTGTCTATTGAAAAATTTTTGATAGAAGAATTTTCTATTGAAATAATTTCTTAGAAAAATATTAAAAAAAAAATTCTAAAACAAAATTTTGGATAAAACAATTTTCAATGGAAAAATCTTTGATAAAAACATTTTCTATAGAAAATTTTTAGATAAAAATATTTCTAAAGGAAATTTTCTTTAAAAAATTTTTGTATGGAAATGGTGTTGATAAAAAAATGTTCTATAAAAAAATGTTTGATAAAAAAATTTTCTATAGAAAAATTTTTAATAAAAAAATTTTTTATAGAAAAATTTTCTATGGAAAAATTTTCTATAAAAAAATTTTGATTAAAAAACATTTCTATAGAAAAATTTTTGACAGGCAATTTTCTATTGAAAAATTTGAAGGCAATTTTCTATTGAAAAATTTTTATTAAAAAAATTTTTGGTAGACATAATTTCTTTAGCAAAATATTTGATAAAAAATTTGCTACAGAAAAATTTTTGATAAAAAAATTTTGAGATAAAATCAGAAAAACAACGCCGTCTTACTCAAAACATCAAAACTGTCTAAAATATAAAAATTCGTCACAGATTTGTATTATTGATGATGGAAAATATAAGAACACTGACAGATGGATAGATGGACGGACGAATGGACGAACAGACGGACGGATGGACGGACAGACTGACGGACGGACGGATGGACAGATGAATAAACGGATGGACGGACGGTGTTTATATGGTACATATTTCTCTGAATCGATGATGTTGTTTTTTTGATTTTATCTGAAGGAAAATTGCTCAGATCTAATTATGACGTAAACGTTCTCTGAAGAGAGAAAAACAATATTACGAATAGTTCACGAGATATAGACTTAAGAATTAGTACAAGTTTTATGAAAATTGTACTAAACTTCAAAAATTAGTTAAAAACCCTTGGCTTAAAATCCAGCTAGGGTTTTTCTACTACTATTAAAAGCTTTTGTGGGTCTCAATTAGTTCAAGATTATGAAGATAAAAAATGTGCTACTGAGATAACGAAAGACTTAGGAAACAAACTTGTGCTTTGTAAAACATAAGGAATATAAGAATAAACCATAAAATCTTCCTTCTTTTTATTTCATATCCATTACAGGTACCTCAAAGATAGCATCCATAGGTTCCAAATGAAAATAATGTGATAAGCCAAGTGTTTAGAAGAATCAAGCCTAAACAAAAATTTACTTTTTTGCACCAAATATAGAACTTTTTTAAACAAAATATTGGTTTTCGATATAACAACTTTTATTTTTACTATTTTTCTCAGGAAATCAAGAAAGTTCTTCTATTCTCAGTCTTTTGTCACTTTGACCTCCTAATGGGTTATTTTATCTACCAATTTTAAGTCGCTTTTTTGTTCCTAAAGTGTAACTTGATCCCCCAATATGTCTCTATATGCCAAAATGTAATTACAATGTTATACAAAAAAAATCTCTGGTCAAACTTTCCAGAACTTTGCCATATCATTATTTTGAAATGAAATTCTACTGACACTAATGATATCTGACGATAGGCTACCATAATAGAAATTTTAAACATTTTAGGCCTTAGGTTTGAAAACTATTTATTTGCATTTCTTTTTTTTTTGTTAACTAACAAAATTTGCTTTATCCAGGGCATTTCCCAGGCTCTCGATCTCCTTTAACATTTTGATTAGAGTGTTTTAGATGTTTCTAAAGATTTCCTTTAAGTCTATTTGCATTAATGCTAATATTATAAGCATGATGTGAAATGTTTTTAAAAAATGTTCTAGTCATCCCAAAGGAGAAGAAGATTAAGACAAACAAACATGTTGTGTTGTTTGTTGTAGGTGAATGTGTGGCATGCAACACGTTTTTGCGCGTGAAAATAAGTTGAGATTTTTGTGTCTGTCTTTTCTAGAGATTTTAACTTAAATTGTTATGATTAACGGAAAATGGTTTGTTTTTTTAGGATAGCATTTTTCTGGAGAATCTTGTAAAGAAGGTTAAGAGTATGATTTTAAAAGAATATTTACAATTTATCTGCTAAAAAGGTCAAACACTTGTTATTCTGTTTGGTTTTTTACTTAAAAAAAAATATTTACTTTTTATATTTTACCATAAATTTTTTGAGATGTTGTACATGATTTTCGTTTGTAATAGTTATAGTGTTCAATATAATTTAAATCATCGCCTGATTGTCTACAAAAATTCATTCCTTCTTCAAGCAAGATCATTTTTGTTTTTGGATTTTTTTCTTTTTGGTTGTAAAAAATCGTGATTTTTTAGTTTTTTGCTGTTTAAAAGACTTGTTCCACTTTAAAATTTCAACACGTTCATTTTCGTGCTCTACATAATTCATCATTGCTAGGGCATTATTTACCCAAAAAAAAAGATAAACAAAAACTATCATCAGCATTATTATCCTCATAAATAGCAAACAGTAAAAATAATAGCAAAAATATTATTAAGTACAATGATGGGTATCAATATTAGTGTTCAATTTGAACAGAATCATCAGAAAATTATTATAAAAAAGAAATGGTTTGTGATAAATTTTCAAGATAGCACGATTTTTGATAATTTTTTAATAATTTAAACCCTTGAAAGTATAACAAGAGACAGTTCTAAGTAGTTTTAGTAACAATATTAAATATTTTTTTGAAAAAGTTACCCACGACGTATGATTGATATTAATTGAATATTATTTAAAAAAAAAATTATTTTAAGAAAATGAAATGAGAAATTAAAGTTTTTATAAAATTATTCTATAAGGAACAAATCAGGCTTTAATTCGAAAATTTTTCAAATTCCGAGCTCTATCCTTAAATCAGTGTTACGCACTTCAATAACACTTACCGAAAAATTAAGTCACCGAAAAAGAAATTTTATCACAAAACTTTTGAGATCTTTTTCTTTTACCTCAAATTTTTTTAAAATATTAACCAATTTCTTTAAATAATCCCCTTAAGTTTTCATAACTGTACCTTTGTATTTCCAAATCATTTAAACTAAAATTATAGAGCACGCGCCATTGCCCCTTGCTTTAACGCAACTTGAAAATATCTTTAAAATCTTAAGCATCTTATTATTAAAGTAGTTCAGCAAGGCTTTAGGCTTTGAAATCATTAAAAATATTTAATTACTTTTATATATTGTATTTTTCTTTAAACTAATGATCTTTCAGTAAAACTTGTATTTTCCGACAACCGAAAAAGCACCTGTTTAATGATCTTTTTTCGAAAAAAATATAGAACAATTAGTACAGATTAGAAAAAATAGTAGTAGCCTTAAGGCAAAAATAAAATTTAAAATGTAATAAAATAACGACTTCTGAAGTTAAAAAAATACAGGGTCATAATACTCAGAAATAGAAAAAATGATAAGTAAAGATGTAAAGAATCAACTTTATGTGTAAAAAAAGTAAAATTTTGTGTAAAAAATTGTACCCAGTGACTTCTTTTTGTCCTGAATGTCAAAGGTAGACCACGTAGTTAACGATTTGCAAACGCCGAGAAGGTGCTAAAGCGTTACGTTTAGGACCGGTTATTAGTGGAGAATGAATTGAAGAGATACCGGTGGATATGTTGGAGAAAGTTTACTAGAACTTTTATTCTTTATGATGTAGATTAGCATAAGGTGAATCGATTGTATTTGGAATTTTTAAGGTAGTCTCAAGTCATCTTGAACTACTGTGTTAACCCAAGCTTCTGAGTCATCTTTAACTACTGAGTCATCAGAAAATACTGAGTCATCTGAAAATTCTGAGTCATATGACAATGCAGAGTCATCTGGAAATGCTGAATCATCTAAAAATACTGAGTCATCTGAAAATGCAGAGTCATCTGAAAATGCTGAGTCATCTAAAAATTCTGATTCATCATAAAATGCTGAGTCATTTGAAAATTCTAAGTCATCTTTAAATGCTGAGTCATCTGAAAATGCTGAATCATACGAAAATGCTGAGTCATCTGAAAATTCTAAGTCATCTTAAAATTCTGAGTCACCTAAAAATACTGAGTCATCTGAAAACGCTGATTCATCATAAAATGCTAAGTCATCTGAAAATACTGATTCATCATAAAATGCTGAGTCATCTGAAAATACTGATTTATCTGAAAAATGCTGATTCATCTGAAAATGCTGAGTCATCTGAATATGTTAAGTCATCTAAAAATGCTGAGTCTTCTAAAAGTGCTGAGTCATCTTAAAATTCTGAGTCATTTTAAAACGCTGAGTCATCTGAAAATGCTAAGTCACCTTAAAATGCTGAGTAATCCTAAATATACTTTTTAAATTTATAATTTTTATAGGAAATATTCAAACATTTCTGATTTTTTTAAGAAATATTTCAAAAATTTCATATTTTTAAAAGATTTTTTTCTAAAATTTCTTATTTCTATAGGAAACTTTAAAAAATGTCTTATTTTTATAGAAACATTTTTTAAAATGTCTAATTTTTATAGCAAAATTTTTAAAAAATTCTTAATTTAATAAGAAATGCTTCAAAAATTTCTTATTTTTATAGGGAATTTTTCAAAAATTTCTAAGTTTCTTTTAGGTAATTTTTAAAATTTTTTATATATATTTAGGAAATTTTTCAAATTATCATTTTTTGTATGCAATTTATCAGAAACTTTTATGGAAAATTTCTTATTTTTAAAGGAATTTTTCAAAAATTTCTTATTTTTATAGGAAATTATTAAAATTTTTTTTTATATTAAATTTTTCAAAATTTCTCATTTTTTTTAAGAAATTTTTGAATTTTCTTTAGGTAATAAAATAAATAGAATTTCTTCAAAATTTTCTAATTTTTGTAGGAAGTTTTTAAAAAAATTCTAATTGTTGTAAAAAATTTGGTAAAAAAATTCTTATTTTTATACAAAATTTTTTAAGATTTTCTTATTTTAATAGAAAATTTTTCAAAAACTAGAAAATTTTTTATTTTTTTAGGAAATTTTTCAAGAAAATTTCATATTTTTATAGGAAATTTTTCAAAAAATTCTTGTTTTTATAGAAAAGTTTTCAAAAATTTCTTATTTTAAAGAAAAGTTTTCAAAAATTTCTTATGCTTGTAGGAAATTTTTAAAAAAGTTCGCATAATTATAGGAAATTTTTTAAAAATTTTTTATGTTTATAGAAAATTTTTCAAAAATTTCTTATTTTTATAGGAAAATTTTTCAAAAATTCTTATCTTTTTTAGGAAATTTTTCAAAAATTCTTATTTTTTTTTAGGAAATTTTTCAAAAATTTTTTAATTTTTTTTCGAAAAAAATTTCTTATTTTTATAGGAAATTTTTCAAAATTTTCTTATTTTTATAGGAAATTATTCAAAAGTTTCTTATTTTTATAGGAAATTATTAATTTTTTTAGGAAATTTTTCTAAATTCTTATTTTTTTAGGAAATTTTTCAAAAAATTTGTATTTGAATACGAAATTTTTTAAAAATTTCATATTTTTATGTGAAATTTTTTAAAAATTTGTTATTTTTATAGGAAATTTTTAAAAAATTTCTTATTTTTATACTAAATTTTTCCAAAATTTCTGATTTTTTTGAAAAATTTTAAAATTGAGTTTAAAAATATTTGATTTAACTCAAAACTGATAAATTGTCTTTAACAATTAATACTTTTGTGTATATTTTTTAAATTTCAAAACTTTTGTGTATTTGTCTAATTGATTTAAATTGATTTCAAAAACGGAAAACAAAAGATTTTTTCGGTGGCATTTGGTCTATAGCAACCGGAGAAACGCCTTAATAGTTTTAAGAAAATTAAAGATTTATTGAATAAAATCTTTAGAAAAAGAAACCGTTTCATTAAGTTTTTTTGTTTTTAATAAAGAGGTACTTTAAAATATAAAATCTATAATTTTTGGTATAAATTTGTTTTGAAAATAATTAGTAGTTGGAGTTATATTATGGAAAAAGTTCAGTAATTCATGTCATTAATCACAATTAACGCCACATGCCCTCCTCGCTTATTGAACAAGCGGTGGCTGAACACCACGAGTTCCTAACAAAAGACTACCTGATATACAAGAAACAAAGCCCCCTCTGAAACTCATTAGAAAACACTTTACTTTTTTTTTCTTAAACAGACACTTGCCAAACTTGTCTTCTAAGGCATTTATCCGTTCATCTGTCCATCCATCCATCTGTCCGTCCATTCATCTTTTTTTATTTTAAAGCTTCTCTAATTTTAAAGATTTCGTTTTTAAGCTTCAAAGCTAATGCATTGTTTACTCATCATTTTCATTTGTTCACTTTGAAGGGGGGGACATTATGAAAATGGTTTAATTTTATTTTTTGTATTGAAATAGAATCAGGTTCAACATGATTTTTAGACAGATCATCATTTGGTTTCTCTATTTTGTGCCCTTTGGCAAAAATTTCAGATTTTAAATGTTCACTTGTTTAAAACGCAAAAATAAAAAAATAAAATATTTTCTATTATGGCGGCATTTATATGGAATTTAAATCAAAATGAGATCTTGTTTGATGTTTGAAGAAAAAAAGTAAAGCTGGTTGTGTTTTTTGATTTTATTGTTTGATAAATTGCTGTCAAATATGAAATAATCATTAGCTGTCAGTTGTCTACAAAAAAACAACTTCAAAAATGTTTTAAAAATTTCATAAATTTTTGAGTTTTTTGTTAACCGAAATATTCAATACAAGTGTTTTATCTTAGATTTTGGTGCCTAAGAAAACGCCCTCAAATTCGAAACATCTTGGCTATAATTAAGTGACCACAATGGAGCAATAAAATAGAGAAAAGTAAGTCATTAGAAAGAAAGTCTTTTTTTTAAATTATGCAAAAATTTTAAAGACTTTATTACAACCTAATAATTAAAAATCAAACTATTTTAACAAAATAAAAGAAAGATGAAAAAAAAAAACTTTAAGCATTTTCAACTTAAATACTTCCAACGAACAACCAATAAATCCACTTGTTTTTCAAACATTTTAAACGCAAAAAAAACTCCTTAAAATTTTTCTTTAAATTTTATGATCTTCTTCTCTTAAACAGAAGAAAAAATGTTCCCAAAACCATAACAATAAACTTTCGTAAAAACTACATTAAATACTCTCATTTAAAAAAGCCGCCGAAAAAAAAATAAACAAAATGTGAAAAATTAAATTCTTTAAAAAAGCAGAACATATTATTACAGCTTCAGCTTAAAACCTAAGAAAAACTAAAATTTCTTGAAATGAAACTGACCTAAGACCATGATGTATTACAAAAAACCTCATGATGATGATAATGATGAAGATGCTATTCATATGTTGGCAAATATTCTAAAAATCTGAGCAGACAGACAATCAAGCAGATGGAGATACCAGATCAAGGAAAACTAAAGACTTAGGAAGCAAACTTGTTTCCCAAACAAAAATCACTAAATTAAATTTTATTTCCTATTTTTCTGTAGGAAATTTTTGAAAAAATTTCTTTTATTTCTAATTTCTTAATAGAAAATTAAAAAAATTTCCTATAAAAATAGGAAATTTTTGAAAAATTTCCTATAAAGATAAGAAATTTTTTAAAAATTTCCTATGAAAATGAGAATTTTTTGAAAAATGTCCTTTAAATTTTTCAAAAATTTCTCATTTTCATAGGGAATTTATGAAAAATTTCTTATCTTTATAGGAAATTTTTCAAAAATTTCCTATTTTTATAGGAAATTTTTCAAAAATTTCCTATTTTTATAGGAAATTTTTCAAAAATTTCCTATTTTTATAGGAAATTTTTCAAAAATTTCCTATTTTTATAGGAAATTTTTTAAAAATTTCCTATTTTTATAGAAAATTTTCAAAAATTTCCTATTTTTATAGGAAATTTTCAAAAATTTCCTATTTTTATAGGAAATTTTCAAAAAGTTCCTATTTTTATAGGAATTTTTTCAAAAATTTCCTATTTTTATAGGAAATTTTTCAAGAATTTCCTATTTTTAAAGGAATTTTTCAAAAATTTTCTATTTTTTAGAAAATTTTTCAAAAATTTCCTATTTTTATAGGACAATTTTCAAAAATTTCCAATTTTTATAGGTAATTTTTCAAAAATTTCCTATTTTTATAGGAAATTTTTCAAAAATTTCCTATTTTTATAGGAAATTTTTCAAAAATTTCCTATTTTTATAGGAAATTTTTCAAAAAATTTCCTATTTTTATAGGAAATTTTTCAAAAAATTTCCTATTTTTATAGGAAATTTTTCAAAAATTTCCTATTTTTATAGGAAATTTTTCAAAAATTTCCTATTTTTATAGGAAATTTTTCAAAAATTTCCTATTTTTATAGGAAATTTTTCAAAAATTTCCTATTTTTATAGGAAATTTTTCAAAAATTTCCTATTTTTATAGGAAATTTTTCAAAAATTTCCTATTTTTACAGGAAATTTTTCAAAAATTTCCTATTTTTATAGGAAATTTTTCAAAAATTTCCTATTTTTATAGGAAATTTTTCAAAAATTTCCTATTTTTATAGGAAATTTTTCAAAAATTTCCTATTTTTATAGGAAATTTTTCAAAAATTTCCTATTTTTATAGGAAATTTTTCAAAAATTTCCTATTTTTATAGGAAATTTTTCAAAAATTTCCTATTTTTATAGGAAATTTTTCAAAAATTTCCTATTTTTATAGGAAATTTTTCAAAAATTTCCTATTTTTATAGGAAATTTTTCAAAAATTTCCTATTTTTATAGGAAATTTTTCAAAAATTTCCTATTTTTATAGGAAATTTTTCAAAAATTTTCTATTTTTATAGGAATTTTTTTAAATATTTCTTATTTTTATAGGAAATTTTTCAAAAATTTCATTTTTTTATAGGAAATTTTTTAAAAATTTCCTATTTTTATAGGAAATTTTTCAAAAATTTCCGATTTTTATACTAAATTTTTCAAAAATTTCCTATTTTTATAGGAAACTTTTCAAAAATTTCCTATTTTTATAAGAAATTTTTCAAAAATTTTCTATTTTTATAGGAAATTTTTCAAAAATTTCCTATTTTTATAGGAAATTTTTCAAAAATTTCCTATTTTTATAGGAAATTTTTCAAAAATTTCTTATCTTTATAGGAAATTTTTCAAAAATTTCCTATTTTTATAGGAAATTTTTCAAAAATTTCCTATTTTTATAGGAAATTTTTCAAAAATTTCCTATTTTTATAGGAAATTTTTTAAAAATTTCCTATTTTTATAGGAAATTTTCAAAAATTTCCTATTTTTATAGGAAATTTTCAAAAATTTCCTATTTTTATAGGAAATTTTCAAAAATTTCCTATTTTTATAGGAAATTTTCAAAAATTTCCTATTTTTATAGGAAATTTTTCAAAAATTTCCTATTTTTATAGGAAATTTTTCAAGAATTTCCTATTTTTAAAGGAATTTTTCAAAAATTTTCTATTTTTTAGAAAATTTTTCAAAAATTTCCTATTTTTATAGGACAATTTTCAAAAATTTCCAATTTTTATAGGAAATTTTTCAAAAATTTCCTATTTTTATAGGAAATTTTTCAAAAATTTCCTATTTTTATAGGAAATTTTTCAAAAATTTCCTATTTTTATAGGAAATTTTTCAAAAATTTCCTATTTTTATAGGAAATTTTTCAAAAATTTCCTATTTTTATAGGAAATTTTTCAAAAATTTCCTATTTTTATAGGAAATTTTTCAAAAATTTCCTATTTTTATAGGAAATTTTTCAAAAATTTCCTATTTTTATAGGAAATTTTTCAAAAATTTCCTATTTTTATAGGAAATTTTTCAAAAATTTCCTATTTTTATAGGAAATTTTTCAAAAAATTTCCTATTTTTATAGGAAATTTTTCAAAAATTTCCTATTTTTATAGGAAATTTTTCAAAAATTTCTTATTTTCATAGGATTTGAAAAATTTCCTATAAAAATAGGAAATTTTTGAAAAAAAAAATCTATAAAAATAGGAAATTTTTGAAAAATTTCCTATTTTTTTAGGAAATTTTTCAAATATTTCCTATTTTTTGTAGGAAATTTTTCAAAAATTTCCTATTTTTTGTAGGAAATTTTTCAAAAATTTCCTATTTTTTGTAGGAAATTTTTCAAAAATTTACTATTTTTTGTAGGAAATTTTTCAAAAATTACCTATTTTCCGGGCTCAGGTTCAAATCATAAATTTTTAATTTTTAATAATTTTTATGATTTTTAAATTAGATTAATAATTTTTAAGAATACTGAAAAAACTATGTGACACTTAGCAGTGTGGAATGCTGCATTTTCTGTCCCGGTACGGACTTCATCAGCACACTGTGTCACCAACTGTTAGATGCCAGTAGTTAAGGTCATCTATTTAACTGAATTCTTAAGCGAAATAGAAAACGAGAATTATATTAACACTTATTTCTGTTTCGCCTATGACCATATGATCGATTCAGTTAGACGAACTTATCCACCATAGTTTTTTCCTTTATGTTTTGTATTCCTATCCTTTATTAATCTACATTTACTTTGTACTTTAACCAACTGTCAGCTGGTAATGAAGACAAAGATTTTTGTTTTGACAAGTTTTTACGTTAATGCAAATTTGAATTTAGTATCAACTTGAAAGAGTTAGTTAAAATATGTAAATAGCGGTGCCCATGCAATTTAATTGAAAGAAATTAATTTTTAGTTGAACCAAGAATTTATGTTATTTTATTTTTTTATAGGAATTTTTCTAAAATTTCTTACTTTATAGGAATTTTTGAAAAATTTTTATAGGAAATTTTTCAAAACTTTCCTTTTTTCATAGAAAATTTTTCAATTTTATATGAAATTTTTCAAAATTTTTCTTTTGTTATATGAAATTTTTTCAAAAATTCTATGTAGTTCTATTTCTATTTCCAGTTCTTTTTGCATATTTTCAAAAATCTGGCATGTCTTTATGTTAAGATCGATTGATGGATTAATATTTTCTTGTTTCTTTGTTTTTGTCTTTTTTTTTTGTTCATGTGGTCAAGACAGTTTTGTTGCATTTTGTCTTAAGAAAGACTCCAAATAAAACCTTGTAGTCTTTTTTCGACTTGCATATTGTTGCAGTTTCATACCAAACATATTGCGCAAATAAAGATGCCCCGTTTAATGCCACACAATGATGTTGGAAAAAAAATCTCACAAAAACAGCCGCCAAAGATGGTTGCTTCGTTTTCAATTGCTTTACATATTTGTGTGTTCTAACAGGCCCCATGCCATTAATACTCCAAGATTTTTATGATTTTTTTTTTAGAACTTTAGGTTTTTGAGATTTTCGCAAAAATTTTGTATTGCACATACTTGAAATTTTCATATATTTTCATTATTGGTTTGAATTGTTTTTTGGTTTGAATTTTTCTTATATTTTTTTGGATTTTATTAAGTCTTTGCTGGTACTTGTATCTGGTGCTTGTGTGGTTGGCGGCAAAAATCTTTTGCCAAAATTGTAGAAAGAAAAAACCTAGGCTAATTTAAAGCAATTTACTTAGAGTTGAGTATTCATTTGCATAGTTTAGTTTGGATTTGAGGCTTAAAATTATTTTATTTCCATGCATATACGTTTTTTGTTTTGGGAGCCTTTACTCTCGGCTATTAGACATAGATCTTTTCATCATTTTGACCATGATGTTTAAATCTTACACTTGTTGTTGAGAAGACCTTTGTTTTTAAGTAGTTTTAAATAGATGCAACTTTTACCCTTTATTTGCCTGGTTTTTTGTCTTATATAGTTTAGACTTCTTTAGGAGTGATGTATCTTGGTTATCCAAGTCTTAAAGTTTTACAAATTTATTTCAATGCTCTTGATAATGATGCAGGTTAGACTGACTAGGAGTTGCTTTGAAGAGGCTGATGATGGTGCTGATGATCTTGATGTAATACTTGTAAGGCAATAAATGAAAATCTTGGTAATCAATTTGAAGGTAATATGTGAAGCATAGAATTGTTTTGAACTTAAATTAAAATAAATTTAATTTGGTTAAATAAATCGACTTTTAAGGATAAAAAGGCTTGACTTGATTTTTTTTTAAGAAATTTATGGTAATTTAAAAATGTGTTAAAATTTAAAATTTATGGTAGTTTAAAAATGTATTAAAATTTGTAAATAAAGGGTAAAAATAAAAGTTTGTAAAGGAAATTCAAGGTTTTTACTTATTATGATAACAATTTAAAGTGTTTTTAACGGATTCTAGAACAAAACTTCTTTATATCTTTCAATTTGTTTGATAAAGTTTTAATTAAAAAAATTTGCTTCTAAATTTTTTCTAATTAATATCAATCATACGCCACCAGGGCCTTTCAAGTAAATTCTTAAAAATTTAACATTTGTAAAGACAAAATTAAAAATTTCTCTCCTAAAATAGGATTAAGAATAAAAACTCACTTTTCAGATATAATTTTAATAAATTTTAAATATACCCTTAAGTCTTAATATTAGCTTCTTTATAGATGTCATAAAAAATAAGCAATTAAAATTGATTAAAATAAAAGTAATGCTCTGAAATTTTAATAATATTTAACTAAAACCTCAAACATTTCTCAGCTTAAATCAAAATTGACCACCTGACGACTTGCCTTGTCTTCCACCGTGGGAATTTTTCCTTTTTGTCTTCAATTTTATTAAAATCACAACTTGTCTTGTCTTATTAGCTGGCAGTTTCATTATGACTGTCATCAAACTGGAGCAGCTAACGAGAAGTCTTTCTGTTTAATATCACTTCCTTATTAACTAAGTAGCAGTTAAAATTGTTAAAGTTGTTCAAACACAACTTTCCATAACTTGTGGTATACAATTAAATCAAACGAATGATGAAAAATATTGGCCATAAGCAAAGTATTTAAAATATTTAATGAAAATATTTGGAAGGAGGAAAAACAGAAGATATTTCAAGAGTTTTAGTAAAATAAAGAAGAGATATTTTTAGGAAGACAAAAGGAAAGACAGAGAAGGCTTCGGAGCTTTGCTAGAATTCATTCTTGTTGATTGATTTTTACAAATTTTGTTTCACTGAAGAATAGGTAGAATATCTCGTTGGCTTACAAGATTTGTTTTATCACCAGGCACCAAAAAGGTTTAAGATTTTTTTTCATATTTTCTATAGAAAATTTTAGGTATAAAATTTTCTATAGATTTTTTTTTTTTAATAGAAGATTTTCGTTATTTTTTCTATAGAAAATTTTCGGTAGAAATTTTTTCTATAGAAAATTTTCGGTAGAAAATTTTTGGACCTGAAAATTTTCAGTATAAATTTTTTCTATAGAAAATTTTCGGTATAAAATTTTTCTATAGAGAGTTTTCGGTATAACATTTTGCTATAAAAAATTTTCGGTACAAAATTTTCTTTATAAAATTTTTCTATAGAAAATTTTCGGTAGAAAATTCTTCTATAGAAAATTTTCGGTAGAAAATTCGTCTATAGAAAATTTTCAGTAGAAAATTCTTCTATAGAAAATTTTCGGTAGAAAATTCTTCTATAGAAAATTTTCTGTAGAAAATTCTTCTATAGAAAATTTTCGGTAGAAAATTTTATTATAGAAAATTTTCGGTATAAAATTTTTCTAAAGAAAATTTTCGGTATAAAATTTTTCTATAGAAAATTTTCGTTATAAAATTTTTCTTTAGAAAATTTTCGGTATAAAATTTTTCTTTAGAAAATTTTCGGTATAAAATTTTTCTATAGAAAATTTTCGGTATAAAATTTTTCTGTAGAAAATTTTCGGTATAAAATTTTTTTATAGAAAATATTTGGTATAAAATTTTTCTATAGAAAATTTTCGGTATAAAATTTTTCTATAAAAAATTTTCGGTATTAAATTTTTCTATAGAAAATTATCGGTATTAAATTTTTCTATAGAAAATTTTCGGTGTAAAATTTTTCTACAGAAAATTTTCGGTATAAAATTTTTCTGTAGAAAATTTTCGGTTTAAAATTTTTTTATAGAAAATTTTTGGTATAAAATTTTTCTATAGAAAATTTTCGGTATAAAATTTTTCTATAAAAAATTTTCGGTATTAAATTTTTCTATAGAAAATTATCGGTATTAAATTTTTTTATAGAAAATTTTCGGTATACAATTTTTCTTTAGAAAATTATCGATACAAAATTTTTCTATAGAAAATTTTCGTTATAAAATTTTTCTTTAGAAAATTTTCAGTATAAAATTTTTCTATAGAAAATTTTTGATATAAAATTTTTCTATAGAAAATTTTTGATATAAAATTTTTCTATAGAAAATTTTTGGTATAAAATTTTTCTATAGAAAATTTTCGATATAAAATTTTTCTATAGAAAATTTTTGATATAAAATTTTTCTATAGAAAATTTTTGATATAAAATTTTTCTATAGAAAATTTTTGGTATAAAATTTTTCTATAGAAAATTTTCAGTATAAAATTTTTCTATAGAAAATTTTCGATATAAAATTTTTCTATAGAAAATTTTCGATATAAAATTTTTCTATAGAAAATTTTCGATATAAAATTTTTCTATAGAAAATTTTCGATATAAAATTTTTCTATAGAAAATTTTCGATATAAAATTTTTCTATAGAAAATTTTCGATATAAAATTTTTCTATAGAAAATTTTCGATATAAAATTTTTCTATAGAAAATTTTCGATATAAAATTTTTCTATAGAAAATTTTCGATATAAAATTTTTCTATAGAAAATTTTCGATATAAAATTTTTCTATAGAAAATTTTCGATATAAAATTTTTCTATAGAAAATTTTCGATATAAAATTTTTCTATAGAAAATTTTCGGTATAAAATTTTCTATAGAAAATTTTCGGTATAAAATTTTTCTATAAAAAATTTCCAATACAAAATTTTTCTATGGAAAATTTTTGATATAAAATTTTTTTATAGAAAATTTTCAATATGAAATTTTTCTACAAAAAATTTTCGGTATAAAATTTTTCTATAGAAAATTTTGATGTTAATAGATATTAGTTATTACTTTAGCCATTGAATCTAATCAGGAGTTTTTGTGTCCATTATATGCATTCATAACCATAGAAGAATTTCCATTTTTTTTTAAAAAGATTATTTATATAGAGCAAACATTTTCCCACCATAACATTTATAAAAAAATTAAAATCAAGTCAAAGCAGTCTTGTTGCTGGCACAACAAAACTAGACACCTGGTTGTCAAAAGTTTAAATTTTTAACTTAAACTAGATGACAAGTTCGTGGCTTAAGTCTTTTGTTTTCAATCAGGAACTTAGAGTTTTTAAACGAACTAATGCTTTTTTTTTAAGTGTTTAATTTTAAAGCTCAAAGAGAAATAATTATCATTTAAAAGAAGTGTAGAATTCATTGATTTTATAAATTTTTATGAAAAAGTTTAGTTTAAAAATTTTTAAATAATTATTTTTAAAATTTTCCCACAATTTTTTTTTTTTTTTTTGAATAATTTGAAAACGTTTTCTTTTAATTTAATATTATTGGCATTTATGCACCAAAAACAAAATTGCATAAACATTTTTCTTAATAAACTGAAATTGCTTACAAATGAAATTTTGAGAATTTCTGCTAAAGCCATCATTACTTCTGCTATTTAATACTTTGGATGTATAGTTATAGAAAGAAGTCTAATAGCTAGTGTTAGGAGCTGCCTCAGTTTGCTTTTTGCTTCCACTCTAGCATAACTATTCAAACTGACACTAATCAATCTGAAATCTATTTCAATCAATCTTCAAGTAATTGCAAATACTTTCAACATTTTTTGTCAATACAATTGTTACACCAAAAGCTTTGCCAAGCCATGAGTCGTCTACTGGCAGCAGTTGGCTTTTATGTTTAAAAAATACTATTGATGCGATTTTTCTATTTCAATTTAAATGTGCTATGAATTTTGGCTAGAAAGGCAAAACAAGTGAGAAGAATGGCGTGAAAATTTACCACCTTAAGTAGCAAATATAAACTACATTCAAGGCATAAATCTTTTATAAGTATTCGCTGTTTGTTGCTCGTTGTTGTTGTTCCGCTGCTGATGAGCTTTTTTTTTTCAAGAAAAATGTAGAATAAGATTGACATTTTGCAAATGCGCTCAAGCATTTTAGCTTGTTGCCTGCTGTTATACATGCTGATGTTCTTTGGTGTCTTTACGTCTCGGGCTAGAGCTGTTTTGCTGGTGACAAAATATAGTTAGAGTGTGACATGAGCTCTTGACGTGCCCATTAAAGTAAAAGACAGAGCACAGCAGTTTAACTCAATACAAATAGTCAAAGTTACAGTCAATTGTTGTCGTCGTTTCGTCTTGCATATAGATTTTCAAGCTGGTACTCGTAACTCTTAAGTCTTGAGAAAAGGGTCTTATATTGAAAATATCTTTATGTTTGTAACAAAATCAGTCACAAATATTTTAAGACTAAGGCCATGATAAGAACCAAGACTAACATAACTAAAGCTATGACGAAAATTCGACGATAAAAATGGTTTTCTATACAAAATTTGAATTTGACGACTGCTGTTACTAGACCTATAACTAGGCCAAAATTTTAACCATAAGTTTCAGATAATAATTCTATTTAGGGTATTTCAAATTTGTCTCTTACTTTTACAAAATTTATCTAAACTTTTGCATTTTGTTCTGCCTCCACAATAAATTTTCTGTTTTCCCTACCAGACAATGTTTGTCACTTGATGCATTGTTCAGTTGCAGTTATTCATCAAGAGTTGCACTCAAAGTTTTGCTACACTTTAATGTTGTTACGTCTTCAATTTTTATGTTGCATTCATGATTCTTAGGCATCTTCTTGGTTAGATGCAAAACGATTGTGAAGTGATTTGTGCTGTGATGGAAATTTGCATGCAAATGCTGACGTTTTTCGTCTGTTCAAATGGTGTGACAACGGGAGCAATTTAAGTGGCACATTTCTTGACTGCTTTTTCAAAGGCAACACCCATTATTTAACTCTGAAACTTTTTAGACTAAAGAAATATTTGTTTTTTTACTCTTTTTATAGTTATTTCCAATTTTGTTTTTTTATATTTTTCAAATATTGTGAAATCGTGTAATATGTTTATCGTTTTCATTGATATTTTCTAAGATCACAAACTCACCTAGATTTTATTTTAAATAGTTTTTTTTTATCCAATGATATAAATAAAGGCTTGTTAATAAAAGGTGTAACTTGATTTTAGAAATAAAAATTAGAAATCAAAATTGTTGGGGAGATGAGAAGAAGTTATGAAAAAAATACTTAATTATTTAAACAGTTAAGTGAAGAGGCGTTAAAACTAGACTAGTTGGTATGTGGGGAAAAATACTCAATTACTTTTGTTTTTCCTTCAAATAAATAATTAGGGTGTAGACAAAAATAGGCAAATAAACAAAAGACTTAAGCAACGAACTTTTTGCTATTAAAAGGCAGAAAGTTGTAATGTTGTAATTAAACAGTTGGAAAGGGAAGGCATAAGTAAAGACATATATGGATCATTTATAAACTTAATAAGCAAATTAATAAATTCATAATTTATTTAATTGTATATTGGTTTCTCCAAAAAGATAGATTTTCTTTCTATTGAAGTTAAAGCATACGAGTAATATTGTATGTAAACAAAAGACTTAAGAAACAAACTTTTTTAAAAATGGGAGAAGTGAGAATTTTATATACAAAAGTTTTCTATAGAAAAGTTGACGAAAATAAGAGTTTTCTATAGAAAAGTTGACAAAAGAAAGAGTTATCTATAGAAAATTTGACAGAAGGAAGATTTTTCTATATTGAAAAGTTGACAGAAGGAAGATTTTTCTATATAAAAAAGTTGACGATAGGAAGACATTTGTATAGAAAAGTTGACGATAGAAAGACATTTCTATAGAAAAGTTGATGATAGGAAGACATTTCTATAGAAAAGTTGATGATAGGAAGACATTTGCATAGAAAAGTTGACGATAGGAAGACATTTCTATAGAAAAGTTGACGACAGGAAGACATTTCTATAGAAAAGTTGACGATAGGAAGACATTTCTATAGAAAAGTTGATGATAGGAAGACATTTCTATAGAAAAGTTGATGATAGGAAGACATTTCTACAGAAAAGTTGATGATAGGAAGACATTTGCATAGAAAAGTTGACGATAGGAAGACATTTCTATAGAAAAGTTGACGATAGGTAGACATTTTTATAGAAAAATTGACGATAGGAAGACATTTCTATAAAAAAGTTTACGATAGGAAGACATTTCTATAGAAAAGTTGACGATAGGAAGACATTTCTATAGAAAAGTTGACGATAGGAAGGCATTTCTATAGAAAAGTTGACGATAGGAAGACATTTCTATAGAAAAGTTGACGATAGGAAGACATTTCTATAGAAAAGTTGACGATAGGAAGACATTTCTATATAAAAGTTGACGATAGAAAGACATTTCTATATAAAAGTTGACGATAGGAAGACATTTCTATAGAAAAGTTGACGATAGGAAGACATTTCTATAGAAAAGTTGACTATAGGAAGACATTTCTATAGAAAAGTTGACGATAGAAAGACATTTCTATAGAAAAGTTGACGAGAGGAAGACATTTCTATAGAAAGTTGACGATAGAAAGACATGTCTATAGAAAAGTTGACAATAAGAAGACATTTTTAAAGAAAAGTTGACGATAGGAAGACATTTCTATAGAAAAGTTGACAATGAGAAGACATTTCTATAGAAAAGTTGACAATGAGATGACATTTCTATAGAAAAGTTGACGATAGAAAGACATTTCTATAGAAAAATTGACGATAGGAAGACATTTCTATTGAAAATTTGACGAAATGATGAGTTTTCTGTAGAAGTGTTGAAAGGAAGTGTTTTCTATAGAAAGGAAATCAAATTGAACAATTTTGTATACAAACGTTGGTAAAAAGGAGACTTTAGTGTACAATATTTGATGATCCTAAGAGTTTTTTTTTTGGAAAAGTTAATATAAGCAATTGGCTGTAAAAAACTGTTTAATCCAAATTTAGCTTAAAACTAATCGATCCTTTAAACAATATTTATTAATCCCACATTAGGATTAACTTTGGTCTTGTATCTGTCTTACTAGTCTGCAGCTTTGAAGTCTTAAACATTATGAACCTGTTCAAATCACAATCATCTCATGCTTTTGAGTCAATCATTTTTCTTTATGCTTCTCCTTAACGTCTTGGGGTGATGAACAATCAATTAAGAAACTAACTTGTTTATTGTTATAACATTGTATTATCTTGGATTTTGTTTCCACTTTAATACTTTAAATGACTTTTCAATATCATGCTCCTATAAATATCAATTTTGAAAGTACAAAACCGTGTGGTTGCTTATCTTTGTAACAAATTGATTTATTATCTAACCATTAACTAGTCTCTCTGTCTATCCATCTGTACGTCCGTCTACGTGTCTGTCTGGGTCATTGTTTGTGTTCCAATTCATGTGTTCTAAAATCATTTAATTAGTTAAGAAAATTAAGCAAAATATTTAAAAAACTGATTTTAATTAATTAAACTTTAAATTGTATATAATAATTTAATGTTTCTGATATTTTTTGAAAATTATTGTCTAAAAGTTTATTAACCTCATTTACCTACTGTTTTTTGGTACACCAGCCACTTCCATTTAAACATCACATTTAATTCTTAAATATAAATCGAAGCACCAAATGTTTTTGCCAAAAGGCTTTAAAGGTTTTTTATAGTTATAGTTTTGTCTTAATGTTATATTTTAATATCGTTGTTTTACTCTTTGATATTTTTTCATCATCAATAAATCATTAATCATTTTTGGTAAAGTTCAATAATTATTGGTTTTGTGCAGACAATATAGACCAAAAGCTGTGATTTTATGGTAGCAGCTATTTATGAACTTTAAACACAAAAGGTTTTGGTTTTAATTGAAGTAAAGCTAAAAAAAGAACCAAGAAAAATTTTCAAAATATAGAAATTAAGCTCAAAATTTACAGAATTTTGGTTTGGGTCCCACCATCTACTATTCTACAAAAATGTCTTCCTATCGTCAACTTTTCTATAAAAGTGTCTTCCTATCATCAACATTTCTATAGAAATGTCTTCGTATTGTCAACTTTTCTAGAGAAATGCCTTACTATCGTCAACTTTTAAGTGTCTTCCCAACATCAACTTTTCTATAGAAATTTCTTCCCAACGTCAACTTTTCTATAGAAATGTCTTCCTAACGTCAACGTTTCTAAAGAAATGTCTTCCTAACGTCAACATTTCTATAGAAATGGGTTCCTAAAGTCAACTTTTCTATAGAAATGTCTTCCTAACGTCAACTTTTCTATAGAAATGTCTTCCTAACGTCAAGTTTTCTGTAGAAATGTCTTCCTAACGTCAACTTTTCTATAGAAATGTTATTCTAACGCCAACTTTTCTATAGAAATGTCTTCCTAACGTCAACATTTCTATAGAAATATTTTCCTAACGTCAACTTTTCTATAGAAATGTCTTCCTAACGTCAACTTTTCTATTGAAATGTCTTCCTAACGTCAACTTTTCTATAGAAATGTCTTCCTAACGTCAACTTTTCTATAGAAATGTCTTCCTATCGTCAACTTTTCTATAGAAATGTCTTCCTCACGTCAACTTTTCTACAGAAATGTCTCCCTCACGTCAACTTTTCTATAGAAATGTTTTTTACAGCCGTCAACTTTTCTATAGAAATGTCTTCCTATCGTCAATTTTTCTATAGAAATGTCTTCCTCACGTCAACTTTTCTATAGACATGTCTCCCTCACGTCAACTTTTCTATAGAAATGTCTTCCTCACGTCAACTTTTCTATAGAAATGTCCTCCTAACGTCAACTTTTCTATAGAAATGTCTTCCTATCGTCAACTTTTCTATAGAAATGTCTTCCTCACGTCAACTTTTCTACAGAAATGTCTCCCTCACGTCAACTTTTCTATAGAAATGTTTTTTACAGCCGTCAACTTTTCTATAGAAATGTCTTCCTATCGTCAATTTTTTTATAGAAATGTCTTCCTCACGTCAACTTTTCTATAGACATGTCTCCCTCACGTCAACTTTTCTATAGAAATGTCTTCCTCACGTCAACTTTTCTATAGAAATGTCTTCCTAACGTCAACTTTTCTATAGAATTGTCTTCCTATCGTCAACTTTTCTATAGAAATGTCTTTCTATCGTCAACTTTTCTATATAAATGTCTTCCCATCGGCAACTTTTCTATGGAAATGTCTTCCTATCGTCAACTTTTCTATAGAAATGTCTTCCTATCGTCAACTTTTCTATAGAAATGTCTTCCTATCGTCAACTTTTCTATAGAAATGTCTTCCTATCGTCAACTTTTCTATAGAAATGTCTTTCTATCGTCAACTTTTCTATAGAAATGTCTTCCTATCGTCAACTCTTCTATAGAAATGTCTTCCTATCGTCAACTTTTCTATAGAAATGTTTTTCTAGCGTCAACTTTTCTATAGAAATGTCTTCCTATCGTCAATTTTTCTATAGAAATGTCTTTCTGTCGTCAACTTTTCTATATAAATGTCTTCCCATCGGCAACTTTTCTATAGAAATGTCTTCCTATAGCCAACTTTTCTATAGAAATGATTTCCTATCGTCAACTTTTCTATAGAAATGTTTTTCTATCGTCAATTTTTCTATAGAAATGTCTTCCTAACGTCAACTTTTCTATAGAAATGTCTTCCTATCGTCAACTTTTCTATAGAAATGTCTTCCTTACGTCAACTTTTCTATAGAAATGTCTTCCAAACGTCAACTTTTCTATTAAAATGTCTTCCTATTGTCAAATTTTCTATAGAAATATCTTCCTATCGTCAACTTTTCTACAGAAATGTCTTCCTATCGTCAACTTTTCTATAGAAATGTCTTCCTATCGTCAACTTTTCTATAGAAATGTCTTCCTTTTGCCAAATTTTCTATAGAAATGTCTTCCTATTGTCAACTTTTCTATAGAAAAGTCTTCCTATAGTCAACTTTTCCATAGAAAAGTTTTCCTATCATCAACTTTTCTATAGAAAAGTCTTCCTATCGTCAACTTTTCTATAGAAAAGTCTTCCTATCGTCAACTTTTCTATAGAAATGTCTTCCTATCGTCATCTTTTCTATAGAAATGTCTTCCTATCGTCATCTTTTCTATAGAAATGTCTTCCTATCGTCAACTTTTCTATAGAAATGTCTTCCTATCGTCAACTTTTCTATAGAAATGTCTTCCTATCGTCAACTTTTCTATAGAAATGTCTTCCCATCGTCAACTTTTCTATAGAAATGTGTTCCTATCGTCAATTTTTCTATAGAAATGTCTTCCTGTCGTCAACTTTTCTATAGAAATGTCTTCCTATCGTCAATTTTTCTATAGAAATGTCTTTCTGTCGTCAACTTTTCTATATAAATGTCTTCCCATCGGCAACTTTTCTATAGAAATGTCTTCCTATAGCCAACTTTTCTATAGAAATGATTTCCTATCGTCAACTTTTCTATAGAAATGTTTTTCTATCGTCAATTTTTCTATAGAAATGTCTTCCTAACGTCAACTTTTCTATAGAAATGTCTTCCTATCGTCAACTTTTCTATAGAAATGTCTTCCTTACGTCAACTTTTCTATAGAAATGTCTTCCAAACGTCAACTTTTCTATTAAAATGTCTTCCTATTGTCAAATTTTCTATAGAAATATCTTCCTATCGTCAACTTTTCTACAGAAATGTCTTCCTATCGTCAACTTTTCTATAGAAATGTCTTCCTATCGTCAACTTTTCTATAGAAATGTCTTCCTTTTGCCAAATTTTCTATAGAAATGTCTTCCTATTGTCAACTTTTCTATAGAAAAGTCTTCCTATAGTCAACTTTTCCATAGAAAAGTCTTCCTATCGTCAACTTTTCTATAGAAGAGTCTTCCTATCGTCAACTTTTCTATAGAAATGTCTTCCTATCGTCATCTTTTCTATAGAAATGTCTTCCTATCGTCATCTTTTCTATAGAAATGTCTTCCTATCGTCATCTTTTCTATAGAAATGTCTTCCTATCGTCAACTTTTCTATAGAAATGTCTTCCTATCGTCAACTTTTCTATAGAAATGTCTTCCTATCGTCAACTTTTCTATAGAAATGTCTTCCTATCGTCAACTTTTCTATAGAAATGTGTTCCCATCGTCAACTTTTCTATAGAAATGTGTTCCTATCGTCAATTTTTCTATAGAAATGTCTTCCTGTCGTCAACTTTTCTATAGAAATGTCTTCCTATCGTCAACTTTTCCTTAGAAAAGTTTCCTATCGTCAACTTTTCTATAGAAATGCCTTGCTATCGTCATCTTTTCTATAGAAGTGTCTTCTTATCGTCATCTTTTCTATGGAAATGTCTTCCTGTTATCAACATTTCTAGAGAAAATTCTTCTTATCTTCAACTTTACTAAAAAAAGTCTTTCTATCTTGAGCTCTTCTATATAGTATATTTCTCTATAGAAAGTTTTTGCTGTCGTGTCATTTTCACATTTTCTCACACCAGCTTAAGCAAGTTTAAGCAACCTTCCTTTATTATCTTTCACTTCTTAAAATTTCCTCTAGCTCTTCGTTATTAAAGAAATTTGTATTTATTTCATAATAATAATCACTATAAAAAAAGGGAAGGCACGCACACTATTATTATTTAATAATAGAGTGCTTAACCACTTTTAGACCGCCTTAATTCTAACCACAGCCTTCTTCTACCATAAAAAAATGAATTGAGTTAAAGGAAAGAAAGCTTAAAGAACTTTAAAATGATTGCCACCCCATTAAAATGTGAAACGTTCAATTTGTGATTTATACTGTCTGTCTTTCTAGAGTCAGCCATCCATATACAACAGATTGTTGCAAAACTTGGCAGCCAGACAACACTTAGATTCAATCATTTGTACTGATTTCACAATTTAAAGTTCTTTTTTTTCTTTTCTAGTTTTTTTTTGTGCTTTACAAAATTTGCTCATTCATTTTCATTTGATAGACTCTCTTTCTTAAGTTGTTATAGAAAAATATTGTAAAAAATAGATAGACAAGTGTTTTTTATACGTAACTTTTTTCCTTAAAGGATTGTTTTGTGTGATTTTGAAAAGCTTGTTGAGTTCTTAAGGTAATTGCTGCTGTCAATAAAACTCCCCCTATTACATGGTTGCTATGATGATTTCCCCCTCTTTTTATACATTATTCTTTTTCTGTGGGCTATTAAATATTATTATTATTATTATTATTGTTGGTTGCCAGACAAAGGTGCTAATGTGGCATGTTTTAAATTGTCAGATTACATGTTCAATTACTGGTATTGTTATGCCTCGATTTAGGAGTTATTTTGTTGGTAAGGTGTTGCTGTTGCTTATCTTTCTCACCTAAGACTTGTGATAATAAAAATTAAGTTATTGATGATTTAATAGCAATAATTAGAGGAAATGTTATGATTTTTGTAGTGGTTTTTAGTGAATGAGAGGACTTGATGACTTATGCTTTCAGTTTTGCTCTAGACTTGTTCATTGGCTCAGTAAAGATTAAATTCTAGTTTATCTATTTTCCTCGCTCTGATATAAACAAGCGTATTTCTTAAGTCTTTTGTTTATGTACAATTTTACAAGTTAAGTAACTGTAAAAAAGTTATTAATATAATTTTCTATTATTTAAACATATTTTTTTACATTTTTTCATATAAAAAATTTTTATAGAAAATTTTTCATATACAAATTTTTTATCGAAAATTTTTCATATAAAAATCTTTTATCGAAAATTTTTCATATAAAAATTTTTTATAGAAAATATTTCATATAAAATTTTTTTAAAGAAAATTTTTCAGATAAAAATTTTTTATAGAAAATTTTTCATACAAAAACTTTTTATGAAAAATTTTTAATATAAAAATTTTTCCAGAAAATTTTTCCTGTAAAAATTTTGAATTGAAAATTTTTCAAATAAAAATTTTTAATTGAAAAATTTCATGTAAAAATTTTTTAGCGAAAATTTTTCATATAAAAATTTTTTATAGAAAATTTTTCATATAAATTTTTTTTTTACGTTTAAAAATTTTTTATAGAAATTTTTTTTTTATAAAATTTTTTTATAAAAAATTTTTTATAGAAGATTTTATGTATAAAAATTCTTAATTGAAAATTTTTTGTATAAAAATTTTTATAGAAATTTTTTCGCATAAAAATTTTTTATAGAAAATTTTTCACATAAAAATTTTTTGTAGAAAATATTTCGTATGAAAAATTTTTATAGAAAATTTCATATAAAAATTTTATAGAAATTTTTTTTTATATAAACATTTTTATATAAAATTTTTCATATGAAAATTTTCATAGAAAATTTTTCATATAAAAATTTTTTTTAGAAAATTTTTCATACAAAAACTTTTTATGAAAAATTTTTAATATAAAAATTTTTCCAGAAAATTTTTCTTGTAAAAATTTTGAATTGAAAATTTTTCAAATAAAAATTTTTAATTGAAAATTTTCATATAAAAATTTTTTACCGAAAATTTTTCATATAAAAATTTTTTATAGAAAATTTTTCATATAAATTTTTTTTTTACGTATAAAAATTTTTTATGGAAAATTTTTTTTATAAAATTTTTTTATAGAAAATTTTTTATATAAAAATTTTTTATAGAATTTAATGTATAAAAATTCCTAATTGAAAATTTTTTGAATAAAAATTTCTATAGAAAATTTTTAGCATAAAAATTTTTTATAGAAAATTTTTCGCATAAAAATTTTTTATAGAAAATATTTCGTATGAACAATTTTTATAGAAAATTTTTTTGTATAAAAATTTTTTATAGAAAATTTTTCGTATAAAAATTTTTTATAGAAAATTTTTTGTATAAAAATTTTTATAGAAAATTTTTCATATAAAAATTTTTATAGAAAATTTTTCATATAAAAATTTTATAGAAAAATTTTTTTATATAAACATTTTTATAGAAAATTTTTCATATAAAAATTTTTATAGAAAATTTTTCATATAAAAATTTTTTATAGAAAATTTTTCGTATAAAAATTTTTTATAGAAAATTTTTCGTGTAAAATTTTTTTATAGAAAATTTTTCGTATAAAAATTTTTTATAGAAAATTTTTCGTATAAAAATTTTTTATAGAAAATTTTTCGCATAAAAATTTTTTATAGAAAATTTTTCGTATAAAAATTTTTTATAGAAAATTTTTCGTATAAAAATTTTTTATAGAAAATTTTTCGTATAAAATTTTTTTATAGACAATTTTTCGTATAAAATTTTTTTATAGACAATTTTTCGTATAAAAAATTTTGATAGAAAATTGTTTGTATAAAAAATGTTTATAGAAAATTTTTCGTATAAAATTTTTTTATAGAAAACTTTTCGTATAAAAATTTTTTATAGAAAATTTTTCGTATAAAAATTTTTTATAGAAAATTTTTCGTATCAAAAATTTTTTATAAAAAATTTTTATAGAAAATTTTTCATATAAAAATTTTTTATAGAAAATTTTTCATATAAAAGTTTTTTATAGAAAATTTTGTACATAGAAATTTTTTATAGAAAATTATTCATATAAAGATTTTAATATAACATTTTTTATATAAAAATTTTAATGAAAAATGTTTCTTATAAAAATTTTAAAAGAAAATTTTTATATTCATTTTTTTTAAAGAACATTTTTTATATTAAAATTTTTTATAGAAAATTTTTCATATAAAAAATTTTTATAGAAAATTTTTCATATAAAAATTTTTTTATAAAAAAGTTTTCATGTAAAAATATTTTATAGAAAATTTTTTATATAAAAATTTTTAAGAGAAAATTTTTCATGTACAAATTTTTCATAGAAATTTTTCATATAAAAATTTTTCTTATAAAAATTATTATAGAAAGTTTTTCATTTAAAAATTTTACATATAAAATTTTTTAAAGAAATTTTTTTAACAAAATTTTTTCATATAAAATTTTTTATAGAAAATTTTTTCGTATACAATTTTTATAGAAAATTTTTCATATAAAAATTTTTAATGTAAAATTTTTCACATACAATTTTTTTTAGAAGACGTTTTGATAGAAAATCTGACATTTAAATATTTTTATAGAAAATTTTTCATATAAAAATTTTTTATAGAAAATTTTTCATAAAAAGTTTTTTATAGAAAATTTTTCATATAAAAATTTTTATAGAAAATTTTTCGTATAAAAATTTTTTATAGAAAATTTTTCATAAAAAAGATTTTTATATAAAATTTTTCATATAAAAATTTTTATAGAAAATGTTTCATATACAAATTTTTATAGAAAATTTTTCATGTAAAATTTTTATAGAAAATTTTTCATGTAAAATTTTTATATAAAATTTTTCATATAAAAATTTTTTATATAAAAATTTTTATAGAAAATTTTTCATAGAAATTTTCATGGAAAATTTTTCATATAAAAATTTTTATAGAAAATTTTTCATACAAAAATTTTTTATAGAAAATTTTTTATATACAAATTTTCAATAGAAAATTTTGCGTATAAAAAATATTTTATAGACAATTTTTCACATAAAAATTTTTTATGTAAGATTTTTTTATAGAAAATTTTTCATACAAAAATTTTTATAGAAAATTTTTCATATAAAAAATTTTATTAGAAAATTTTTCGTATAAAAAATTTTTATAGAAAATTTTTCATATAAAAATTTTTTATAGAAAGTTTTTCATATAAAAAATTTTTATAGAAATATTTTCATATAAAATTTTTTCTAGAAAATTTTTCATATACAAATTTTGAATAGAAATTTTAATACATAATTTTTCATTGAAATTTTTCATATATAATTTTTTATAGATAAATATATTAGGGTGAGATGATGTTATCTTTAGGTATAGCGATTGACTCAAATCAATTGCTATTCGAAACTACTTTTATACATACCCAATATAACACAGACTCATATTAAAACATTTTTGCTTATTATTTTTTTAATAATATCATATTTTTATTATTTTTTCTAATACATTTATGAAATTGTTTCTTTTATTTTTATTATATAAAAAATAGATATAAATATTTAAATAAATTATTTTATATATGTATATATTTTTTATTGATTTATTTTATTATATAAATATAAACATTTGCTAATTGACTAATAAAAAAATATATAATTGACACTAAATTTGCGTTTTTATTTTTGAAATTATAATAATATCTAATAATAATTAATAAATGTCTAAAATTTTATAATACAAGATTATTTTTTGATGATTGGTCAGATAAGAAATATTTTCTAAAAGAAATGTCTTTATTTAGAAAATATTGGGTTTTTTTTTAGAAAAAGTCATAGAAAGATAAAATCTCAATTTTATTTTTAAATTAATAACTTTTGTCTAAAACTATTTAAAATCTTTAATAACTTTAATTTTATAATACAGTTTTGAGTTTTGCTAAATTTTGATTAATTTTCATTGATTAACAATTTGATTTTTTTAAATTAAGTTAAAACCATTTATATTATTTCCAAATTTCTTCGAAAATTTTGTTTATTTGAAAATCATTTTCTCCAAATTTTTAGATTTTTTTTACAAATTTCTTTTGAAATTCTGTTAAATTTAAAAACAATTTATCAGAATTTTTACATTTTTTAAAATTTTTTTTCTTAATTTTTGTTAATTTCACAAAAATTTTTTAAAAAATCTTTTTTTTACAAAATTTTAGTTTTCAATCTCAATTTTTGTTGTTAAGGAAACATTTAAAAATTTTATTTCAAATAAAAAGAAATGTCAAACTTTACTTTATTTTTTCTAAATAAAATTTCCATACTTCTTAAAATTTTCTCTAAATTAAATTTAAATTCTACTGGTCAAATCCAAGGCAGAACCTCGCTTTTTGGCCGCAACTTCCTCCTCTTCTTTCTGAGGTTCCTCCAATTTTCTCTTAACTCCTTTGCCTTTAATACTTAACTCCTCTTCGCTGTCATTATTGTTATTACTCAAACAGTTCTCCTTCCAAGGACCATCTTCCCTTGGCTCTTTGGGTTCCAGGGATTCGTTACCATAATTTTCCGGTTCCGAAGAGGAATCACATCTATTGCTGTTGCTCAAACTGGTCACAGAACTGACTGTCTTCATACTCAAATCAATGGGATTGTCTTGATTACTATTTGAAGACTTATCCCTAGTTTCATCCTCTATATCTATGGGCGATCTAGGTGGAGTCATGGAGACCACTAAATCCTCTTCCTCCTCCTCTTCATTAGGCTCACTAGCCTGACCATTGGAAAGTGAGTCATTTAGTGTATGAGTTTGTTGCCCTCCTCTTTCATCTTCTTCGTTATCCTCATTCTCCTCCTCATTACTCTGTCTTGATGTGTTACTATGATTGCGTCCACTTTCGGAATTGGGTGTTACCAAGGCCGAAATGGAATGATCATGTTTGGTATGATGGGGTATTTTGGTACTCATGGGCGGGGGAGATTGTTGCTGAGACTTGAGTACTGCATCCAAATAGAAACGTTTGGTTAATTCCTCGGCTGCCTTGCTGCCATTTGGTAGGTGATTGTTGTTCAAGGCATCAGAACGAGGATTTAGTTCCTCCGTTTTGCGTTCTTCTGACGAAGTATTCGTTATGGTGGTGGGATGAAATCTTGGAGCATTATTGAATAACTGATGTACAGCTGCTGCTGCCGCCTGTTGCTCGGGCGAGGGTTTGAGCAAACCTGCATGAGCCTGATGATAAAGAGCAGGATGATAGCCAGGGAACAGTAAGTGCGAAGGAGGCAGAAAACTGGGGGGAGGCATGACTGGCATTGAGGATAGGGCAGGAAAAGGCAAAGGCAGAAAGGGAGGTAGATCTTTGCGTAAATGGGCAGGATGTGTGGGAGGAGGAGGTCCCACCGAGGAGCTAGGACTATTCGAGGCTGCCTCTAAGGCTCCATGTTTATTCGCCAGATGCATAAGACCGGCATTAGTTCGGCCATTAATCTCCACCGAGCTATCAGAGTTATGAGAATCTGGGGAACTTACTGAGGGAGAGGCGGCAGGATGTTTGGCATACTCCTCCAGACTAAGCATCATGAGCTCTTCTTTCGTTCTAGGAGGATATAAGCCAGAATAGGCTCCTGCATGACCCAGCATGCCCAAGGCAGCGGCAGCCGCTGCCGGTGGAGGTATACCCCCTGGCTTGGCATGTAAGCCCGCTGCAGTATTATGAGCCTGTTGCTGGTTGTTTTGATGGGCAGCCATGGCGGCAGCAGCCTGCTGTTGTTGCTCCTGCAGCAGGCAATGAATCTTGAACCAATTGGATCTCCTACCATATCTAGAGCCACTCTTGGACATGCCCACCATCAGGCATTTCCTTAATCTACAAGCCTTGCAGGCCGTTCGATTCTTTTTGTTGATAATACACTCACCATTATTCTTGCAGTCCGATATGGAAGACAAGTTATTATAGGAGCGGCCAAAAAATGACTGAAATGAGTTCAAAAAAGGAAAAATTATACTCATTATTTCAAAAAAAATTTTAAACTAAAATAAATTATGGCGTTAACCTTTTTCTAGCCCCCCAACTTAAAACTTTATAAGCAACTTTTAGTTCTTAACAATTTGCAAAACAAATTTGTTTAAACTAAATGGCCCTCTTTTGTCATTATTAAATCATGTTACATGCCACAATATTACGACTTTTTTGTTGCATTTAAACAAAAAATGTGGGTGTTTGTCTCAAACCAAAACATTCAAATCAATGTGGGTTCTATTTGGCAAAAAAATATACAAAGTTTGAGTCATTAAGATTTATATGACTCTGGCTCTGGTACACCAAAGCAATTTGTTTGGTTTCTTTCCATTTTAAAAAGATTAATTTGTCAACAAAATGTTCATTTAAGTTTCAATTTTTTGCCTTAATTTTACTTAAAATTCAAATTAGTTTTTGACTTTTTTTTTTGAATTGTTGAAATAAAAATGCAACTAATTGAGAAAATATGACAAATGCTGGTCAATTGTCGTAACAAATTTTAGTTCTATTGCCATTATTTAAGAGTTGTGGGGTTTAAGTATTAATTTGTCAACAAAATGGTTAGATAATTTATTTTAAAGTTATATTATTTACACGATTTTGTGGTTTAAAACAAAAGACTTAAGTCACAAACTTGGTTAAATTTGAGATTTATTGTCTCAGCGTGGTATGCTATGGCTAAAGTAACTGTGAGAATTTGTTAAAGATATTAACAAATCAGGCATTAATTTATGTCTTAACAATTTGTTCTCACAGATTTTTTTTGTTATATTTCTAATTTAAATAGTTCTTGTTTTAAAATTATAATTTATCTAATTTTTACTTAAATTCTAGTTGATTTCTAAGTTTAGTTCTGGGTCTATTACTCGGTTCATTGGTGGGTTAGTTTCCATATTTCTTCAAGATCATTCCTTATATAAATTTAAGTTTTGTCCTTTTAGTCTACCTGCATTCAATATTCTTTGTTTATGTCTGGGTCCTGCTATTGGTATAGTTATTTATTTAGTTCGATAACAAAAATTAATTATTTTTATAGGAAAATTTTTAATAGCAAACTTTTTAAATAATTATTTTTTTACAAGTAATTTTTTAAAAATTTCTTATTTTTATAGAAAATTTTTGAAAATTTTTTCAAACGTTTTCTATTTCTAAATTTTTTTTAATTTCCTATTTTTATAGGAAATTTTTCAAAACTTTCTTATTTTTATAGAAAATTTTTAAAATTTTCTTATCTATATAGGAAAATTTTCAACATTTTTTTAAATTTATAGGAAATTTTTCAAAAAATTTTTTATTTTTTTTATGAAAATTTTCAATAATTTTTTTACTTCTATAGAAAATTTTTCAAAAATTTCTTATTATAGGAAATTTTTCAAAAATTTCTTATTATTATAGGAAATTTTTCAAAAATTTCTTATTTTTATAGGAAATTTTTCAAAAATTTCTTATTTCTATAGGAAATTTTTTAAAAATTTCTTACTTATATAGACATTTTTCAAAACTTCTTATTCCTATAGAAAATTTTTTAAAAATGTCTTATCTTTATAGGAAATTTTTCAAAAATTTCCTATTTTTATAGAAAATGTTTCAATAATTTCTCACTTTTATAGGAAATATTTCAAAAATTTCCTATAATTCTAGAAAATTTTTCAAAAATTTCTGATTTTTATAGAAAAACTTTTAAAAATTTCTTATTTTTATAGGAAATTTTTTAAAAATTTCCTATTTTTAAAAAATTTCTTAAATTTATAGGAAATTTTTCAAAATATTCTTATTTTTATAGGAAATTTTTCAAAAATTTCTTACTTTTATAGAAAATTTTTCAAAAATTTGTTATTTTTATAGGAAATTTTTCAAAAATTTTCTATTTTTATAGGAATTTTTTCAATAATTTCTTACATTTATAGGAAATTTTTTAAAAAATTTGTTTTGTTTGTAGGAAATTTTTCAAAAATTTCAAATTTTTATAATTATTTTATTTATTATTTTTGAAAATTTTCCTTTAATTTTCCCATTTATTTTTATAGAAAATTATAATTTTATTGAAATTTCTTATTTTTATAGAATTTTTTTTTAAATTTCTTAATTCTGTGAGAACATTTTCAAAAATTTATTATTTTTATGAGAAAATTTTCAAAAGTTTATTATTTTATGGGAAATTTTTCAAAAATTTCTTATTTTTGTAGGAAAGTTTTTAGTTTTGTTCTGTTCTAGTTCTGTTCTAGTTCTGTTCTAGTTCTGTTCTAGTTCTGTTCCAGTTCTGTTCTAGTTCTGTTCTAGTTCTGTTCTAGTTCTGTTCTAGTTCTGTTCTAGTTCTGTTCTAGTTCTGTTCTAGTTCTGTTCTAGTTCTGTTCTAGTTCTGTTCTAGTTCTGTTCTAGTTCTGTTCTAGTTCTGTTCTAGTTCTGTTCTAGTTCTGTTCTAGTTCTGTTCTAGTTCTGTTCTAGTTCTGTTCTAGTTCTGTTCTAGTTCTGTTCTAGTTCTGTTCTAGTTCTGTTCTAGTTCTGTTCTAGTTCTGTTCTAGTTCTGTTCTAGTTCTGTTCTAGTTCTGTTCTAGTTCTGTTCTAGTTCTGTTCTAGTTCTGTTCTAGTTCTGTTCTAGTTCTGTTCTAGTTCTGTTCTAGTTCTGTTCTAGTTCTGTTCTAGTTCTGTTCTAGTTCTGTTCTAGTTCTGTTCTAGTTCTGTTCTAGTTCTGTTCTAGTTCTGTTCTAGTTCTGTTCTAGTTCTGTTCTAGTTCTGTTCTAGTTCTGTTCTAGTTCTGTTCTAGTTCTGTTCTAGTTCTGTTCTAGTTCTGTTCTAGTTCTGTTCTAGTTCTGTTCTAGTTCTGTTCTAGTTCTGTTCTAGTTCTGTTCTAGTTCTGTTCTAGTTCTGTTCTAGTTCTGTTCTAGTTCTGTTCTAGTTCTGTTCTAGTTCTGTTCTAGTTCTGTTCTAGTTCTGTTCTAGTTCTGTTCTAGTTCTGTTCTAGTTCTGTTCTAGTTCTGTTCTAGTTCTGTTCTAGTTCTGTTCTAGTTCTGTTCTAGTTCTGTTCTAGTTCTGTTCTAGTTTTGTTCTAGTTCTGTTCTAGTTCTGTTCTAGTTCTGTTCTAGTTCTGTTCTAGTTCTGTTCTAGTTCTGTTCTAGTTCTGTTCTAGTTCTGTTCTAGTTCTGTTCTAGTTCTGTTCTGTTCTAGTTCTGTTCTAGTTCTGTTCTAGTTCTGTTCTAGTTCTGTTCTAGTTCTGTTCTAGTTCCGTTCTAGTTCTGTTCTAGTTCTGTTCTAGTTCTGTTCTAGTTCTGTTCTAGTTCTGTTCTAGTTCTGTTCTAGTTCTGTTCTAGTTCTGTTCTAGTTCTGTTCTAGTTCTGTTCTAGTTCTGTTCTAGTTCTGTTCTAGTTCTGTTCTAGTTCTGTTCTAGTTCTGTTCTAGTTCTGTTCTGTTCTGTTCTAGTTCTGTTCTAGTTCTGTTCTAGTTCTGTTCTAGTTATGTTCTAGTTCTGTTCTAGTTCTGTTCTAGTTCTGTTCTAGTTCTGTTCTAGTTCTGTTCTAGTTCTGTTCTAGTTCTGTTCTAGTTCTGTTCTAGTTCTGTTCTAGTTCTGTTCTAGTTCTGTTCTAGTTCTGTTCTAGTTCTGTTCTAGTTCTGTTCTAGTTCTGTTCTAGTTCTGTTCTAGTTCTGTTCTAGTTCTGTTCTAGTTCTGTTCTAGTTCTGTTCTAGTTCTGTTCTAGTTCTGTTCTAGTTCTGTTCTAGTTCTGTTCTAGTTCTGTTCTAGTTCTGTTCTAGTTCTGTTCTAGTTCTGTTCTAGTTCTGTTCTAGTTCTGTTCTAGTTCTGTTCTAGTTCTGTTCTAGTTCTGTTCTAGTTCTGTTCTAGTTCTGTTCTAGTTCTGTTCTAGTTCTGTTCTAGTTCTGTTCTAGTTCTGTTCTAGTTCTGTTCTAGTTCTGTTCTAGTTCTGTTCTAGTTCTGTTCTAGTTCTGTTCTAGTTCTGTTCTAGTTCTGTTCTAGTTCTGTTCTAGTTCTGTTCTAGTTCTGTTCTAGTTCTGTTCTAGTTCTGTTCTAGTTCTGTTCTAGTTCTGTTCTAGTTCTGTTCTAGTTCTGTTCTAGTTCTGTTCTAGTTCTGTTCTAGTTCTGTTCTAGTTCTGTTCTAGTTCTGTTCTAGTTCTGTTCTAGTTCTGTTCTAGTTCTGTTCTAGTTCTGTTCTAGTTCTGTTCTAGTTCTGTTCTAATTCTGTTCTAGTTCTGTTCTAGTTCTGTTCTAGTTCTGTTCTAGTTCTGTTCTAGTTCTTTTCTAGTTTAGCTTAAGGCTCTTAAGCAATATTTCGTTTTTCTATTGTATTTAGCCCTTAGTTACTAAAATCTATAACAGAACCTCCTCAATGCCATTAACAACAATTGCATTTACGAGTTTTAAACAAATAAACAATTTAATTCAATGGGGGCAAAAATAAACAACTTAACCAAGAAATGTACAAAAAAATTCAACAAAAGAGCATTTGGAAAACGAAAATTTTTTGTACTTCATAGTATATGGATGAGGGGCTGCACTTTGGTAACACAAAAGGTTAAACAATAAACTACTCCAAAAACAATCAGCTCTAAAGAGTTAGAACACTTATGCCAACCGAAACATGATGGCAGTAAATCACAATTGCTACTCGAAATGAATGGCAAAAAAAAGACTTAAAACTGACAAAAAGTTTGCCAAAATCTAAAAAAACTTACAATGCAAACAAGCACTTTTAAGGTTAATTGGGCATCAAGATTACTAGGTCGGAAATGGGATTTACGGTTACATTTGAAAGAGCAACCAGCCTTTTAAGTTACTTTGTCTGTCTGTCTCTAGGTCTAACAGTTCTTCATGCATAGACTAACACCATCATTTTCAAATGAAAAATTAAAAAAAAAAAAATTCACTACTGATTTGCTCTTTTGATGAGTTGAAGTTTGATTTGTTTGCCATACAAAACTAAAGTAATTTAGCAAGAAACTTAGCTAAACAAAACAAAAGACTTAAGCAACAAACTTTGAGGAAAAACTACTTCGTACAATTTTTTAAGGTAAATTGCAATTAATTTTTGTTTATATTTTTTTTTTTTAAGAAAAACTCCTCCATCTTTCTAAGGGGAGGTCTAGACGGGGGCAGTTTAATGAAAAAATGATGAAGGTATTTTTATGCTTTTAGGGTTTGTTGCTGTATTTTGCTGGCTTTTGTTTAAAAAAACGTTTTTGATTGAAATAAATTAACGTGTAAAAATAACAAATTAGTTTGACCGACAAATTGTTTAAAAGGTTTTACAAGATATTAGGCAAAATTGTTTAAAGGCTTTTTGCCGGCTTTTGCTGGTTAAACAAATATTTACAGATATTTAACATTTGTTAAGTTTTTAAGGTAATTTAAAAAACGTTTTTGCTTAACCTTTTAACCTTGAGGTAGTTAATTTTGGCAAAAGAGTGTATGAGTGAGTAATTTTTGTCGAGAATTTTAGTTACATTTAAATCAATTTAATTTGTTTAGTTGTGATTAAGCCGCCGGCTGTAGTTAAACTTTGACTTTTTAAAAAAAGTTTTTTTTTCATTTTATTAATTTGAAGTGTTTCATTTTATGTCATTTTAATTTTGGACTAAATTATGGATTTCCAAAAATTCTAATTAATTTAATAAAAAAGCAATAAATTTCTTAATTTTTTTTTTAAATAAGATATTTTTGAAAGGTTTTGAAAAAATGTATTAAAAAAGAAAAAAAAAAATGTTGGACAATTTCTTTCAATGTATAAAATTTTTGAAAAATTAAAAATCTTTTAAAAATTTCCTATAAAAATAAGAAATTTTTGCAAAATTTTCTATAAAAATATGAAACTTTTTCAAAATTTCCTATAAAAATATGAAATTTTTGAAAAATTTGCTAAAAAAAATATGAAATTTTTGAAACATTTCTTTCAAAAATATAAAATTTTTGAAACATTTCCTTTAAAAATATGAAGTTTTTAAAAATATTCCTATAAAAATCAGAAAATTTTTAAAAATTTCCTATAAAAACATGAAATTTTTAAAAAATTTTCTGTAAAAATAAGATATTTTTAGAAAATTTCTTATAAAAATAAGAAATTTTTTAAACACTTCCTTTAAAAAATTGAAATTTTTGAAAAATTTCCTGTAAAAATAATAAATTTTTTAAAAATTTCGGTTAAAAATAAAAATTTTTAAAAAATTTCCTGTAAAAACAAGAAATTTTTGAAAAATTTCCTATAAAAATAAGAAATTTTTGAAAAATTTCCTATAAAAATAAGAAATTTTTGAAAAATTTCCTATAAAAATAAGATATTTTTGAAAAATTTCCTATAAAAATAAGAAATTTTTGAAAAATTTCCTATAAAAATAAGAAATTTTTGAAAAATTTCCTATAAAAATTAGAAATTTTTGAAAAATTTCCTATAAAAATATATTTTTGAACAAAATTTTTCAGAAAAAAATTTTTCTGTCAAAAATTTTTCGTTTAAAAAAAATTGTTCTATAAAAAAATTTTCGTTTAAGCAACATTTTTCTATAGAAAATTTTTCGTTTGAGCAAAATTTATTCCTAAAAATGTATTAAGGTTTGTGTCCTAAGTCTTTTGATTTAAAAATTTAGTAGTTCATTAGAATATTAAATAAAGTTTGTTTTCTAAGTCTTTTGTTTTGAAAAATGTAAGCTTGTATTTAGACACTTACCTTGCAGCCCTCACATGTAAAGGCTCCAAAATGAAATCCTGCTGCAGGTTCCCCACAAACCTTGCAGGTCTGATTCATCTGAAAAGAAAGAACAAGATCAAATCTGTGAAAATTGTTCAAAAAGAAACTGTAAAATATTCTATTTATTTTTAGAAACTTTTTTTAATTTTTAATAGCAAATTCAAAAATCTATAAGCCACCAGCAAAATTCACACGCATGCTAATACTAATAGATGAGTTTTCTATGCAACCTGATGTTAAAACGAATTGAAAGTCACAAGACAAGAAAACGCATGGCCAAATGATTAACTGAAATACTTTTTCTTTTGAAGTAAAATGAAGAAGCCACCAGCAGCAGCAGAAACTCTTAGGCTGGCACTTAGAATAACAAATCTCTGCACAAACAAACCCGTTGGTTTTTTCCGCAAAAAACTTTTCTTCCCATAATTTTCTTTCAGACATTTTGTCTGAAAGTTGTAACATTGAAAGCAGCAGTTTATAGATTAAAAATTAAAATAAATAAATAAAAATATATTGAGTGGTGAGTGAGCATTTTATAACATTTAATATCTGTCTATGGATTTATGTATTTGTTTTGTAAAAGCAATTCATGCTAGAGGCTTGAAAAACTAAATATTTGCATATTTGGGGGAAAAAAATCGAAAACAGTAGTATCCAAAAATATAGCATTTTAATGCATTTTTTTAATGTTACTTTCAGCTAAGACTTTATGTTTTTTGTTTCTATACTTTATATTTATTACTATTGCCAAAAAAATTACTATCATGACATTTTCATTTTCTTGTGTTTGGACAACCAATAAATCGTTGGGAAATCTTCATTTGAGAATCAAACTAAATTGCTTAGATTGTTTGTTGCACGCACCACAAATAAATGACTTTTTGGGGGAAAAACTAAAGCACAGGCGGAATGATGACAAAGACGAATTTAAATGACTCTACACCAGAAAGAAATTACCTTAAAAAAAATTTCATATAAAAAAAAATTTTTTTTATTTGTTTCTTGAAATATAAGAAATTTGTCTATAAATGAGCAATGTTTGAAAAATTTCCTATAAAAATAAGAAGCTTTTGAAAAACTTCCTATTTAAAAACAAATTTTTGAAAAATTAGAAATTTAAAAAAAAAAAATAAGAAATTTTTGAAAAATTTCCTATAAAAATAAGAAATTTTTGAAAAATTTCCTATAAAAATAAAAAAATTTTGAAAAATTTCCTATAAAAATAAGAAATTTTTGAAAAATTTCCTATAAAAATAAGAAATTTTTGAAAAATTTCCTATAAAAATAAGAAATTTTTGAAAAATTTCCTATAAATACAAGAAATTTTTGAAAAATTTCCTATAAAAATAAGAAATTTTTGAAAAATTTCCTATAAAAATAAGAAATTTTTGAAAAATTTCCTATAAAAATAAGAAATTTTTGAAAATTTTCCTATAAAAATAAGAAATTTTTGAAAATTTTCCTATAAAAATAAGAAATTTTTGAAAAATTTCCTACAAAAATAAGAAATTTTTGAAAAATTTCCTATAAAAATAAGAAATTTTTGAAAAATTTCCTATAAAAATAAGAAATTTTTGAAAAATTTCCTATAAAAGTAAGAAATTTTTGAAAAATTTCCTATAAAAATAGGAAATTTTTGAAAAATTTTCTATAGAAATAAGAAATTTTTGAAAAATTTCCTATAAAACTAAGAAATTTTTGAAAAATTTCCCATAAAAATAAGAAATTTTTGAAAATGTTCCTATAAAAATAAGAAAATGTTGAACAAGTTCCTATAAAAACAAGAAATTTTTGAACACGTTCCTATAAAAATAAAAATTTTTGAGAAATTTCCTATAAAAATAAGAAATTTTTGAATAATTTCCTATAAAATTAAGAATTTTTTGAAAATTTTCCTATAAAAATAAGAAATTTTTGAAAAATTTCCTCTAAAAATAAGAAATTTTTGAATAATTTCCTATAAAGATAAGAATTTTTTGAAAATTTTCCTATAAAAATAAGAAATTTTTAAAAAATTCCCTTTAAAAATAAAAAAAAAAATTATAAATTTTCTATAAAGATAAGAAGTTTTTCAAAAGTTTCCTATAAAAATAAGGAATTTTTGATAAATTTCCTATAAAAATGAAATTTTTTCAAAATTTCCTGTACAAGAAATTTTTGAAAAATGTTTTATTTTTATGGGAAATTTTTCAAAATTTCTTATTTTTATAGGAAATTATATTATATGAAATTTTTGAAAAATTTCTTATTTTTCTAGTAAATTTATCAAGAATTTTTTAGAATTTCTTATTTTTTGGGAAATTTTTTCAAAAATTTCTTATTCTTATATAAATTTTTTGAAAATTGTATTATTTCTGTAGAAAATTTTTCAAAAATTTCTTGTTTGTACAGGAAAGTTTTCGAAAATTTCTTATATTTATACAAATTTTTTGAAAAATTTCATATTTTTATAGGAAGTTTTTCAAAAATTTCTTATTTTTATAGGACATTTTTCAAAAATTTCTTATTTTTATATGATTTCTTTTTTATTTTCCTTAAAGCCGTTGTAGGGTATCTCCCCCTATAAACAGCAAACAACAATCTCTAAATGTAAACACGCATGACTTTGCTTAGACAAAACAATGTTAACGCTTGTTACTCATAAATATTCAAATTAAATATTGTTTTACTATAACCCGGGCATCTATGCAAAAAAATGAAAAAGAGATCTCTTCGAACAAAAATCAGCCAAAAACACAAAATGCAAACAAATCATCTAGATGCCATAAATAAAGAGCAGTAAAACAGAGCGAGCGGGCTTTAAAGCTTTGGAGCTGCAACATCAGCGAATAAATACAACAGAGCAATATTGTACAATTGCTAAATTGCATGAGAAATTTACATTGACATCTTGTTTGCTTGCAACATTTAACTACAACTACAACAACTGCAACAGCAACTGCAACTACAACGGCAACATGCATAAAATTCAAATTGGTTATATGTTTCTTATTATTTTGTTCCAATCCATTTTTT
Source organism: Stomorhina lunata (assembly GCA_933228675.1). NCBI lineage: Eukaryota > Metazoa > Arthropoda > Insecta > Diptera > Rhiniidae > Stomorhina > Stomorhina lunata. The sequence continues at coordinate 121,737,580 of OW121742.1, read as the reverse complement.
GTGGCATTTGGAGATCCCAAAGGTGATGGTGGTTGGTTGCATTTACTTTTCAAGTGCTAGCAGTTAAAGCCAAGAAGTAGGAAAAAACGCCAACAATGTGAACCTTTTATTTTGTGTTGTTTTTTTTGTTGCTCCTCTAAAGAAAAAGGTGATGATGCTCTATTTTTTTTCATTTGCTTGCCTTAGTTTTTCTTTCTTTAAGATTTTAACGAATTGTTTGCCTAAACCTACAAGTATATTATGTTTACAAAAAATATTTTATTTTTTATTATTTCGTTTGTTTGTTGCTAGATTTTACTAAGCAGATTTTTATGCATCTTACATTTAAATATACAATATTTCTACACATATGTTTTGTTAGAGTAGAGTGGAGAGGAGACCTTGGCCTTTTTTAACGATTACAATTTGTTGATAAACATTTGCAAGGTAATAAATATTTTTTACTACTAGTTACATTTATTTCGAATGAACTTTTTTACGCCACCAAACAGAAACAAACGTCTTCCTTTGCCTTAACATATTAAGTCTATAAGATTTTATATGCTTGAACTTTTTTTTGTGTAGTCTTGGTTTAGTTTTTATATGTTTAGCTTCCAAGTAGTTAAAATTGAAAAAGAACAGAAAAGGGCAAAAAGAAAGCAGAAGATTTTGGGGAAGAAAACCAAACCTTAAAAAAAATATTTATAAAATGAAGGATGCCCTGGAAGAGGATGGCATGGATAAAAGCCTTTAACGGGTTAATAGTCTTTCAAAAATTTTCTATTTTTTTTTAATTTACTATAATAATAATAAAATTTACTATAATAATATACATAATGGGATTTTCTTTTAAATTTCCTAAAAAAATAACGCATTTTTGAAAAATATCCCGTAAAAATAAGAAATTTTTAAAAATATCCCATAAAAATAAGAAATGTTTAAAAATATCCCATAAAAATAAGAAATTTTTAACAAATTTCTTATAAAAATAAGAAATTTTTGAAAAATTTCCTATAAAATTAAGAAATTTTTGAAAAATTTCCTATAAAAATAAGAAATTTTTGAAAAATTTCCTTTAAAAATAAAAAATTTTTGAAAATTTTCCTAAAAAATAAGAAATTTTTGAAAAATTTCCTATAAAAATATGAAATTTTTTTAAAAATATCTCATAAAAACAAGAAATTTTTTAAAAATTTCCTATAAAAATAAAAAATTTTTAAAAAATTTCTATAAAAATAAGAAATTTTTGAATAATTTCCTATAACAATAAGAAATTTTGAAAAATTTCCTATAAAAATAAGAAATTTTTGAAAAATTTCCTATAAAAATAAGAAATTTTTGAAAAATTTCCTATCAAAATAAGAAATTTTTGAAAATTTTCCTATAAAAATAAGAAATTTTTGAAAATTTTCCTATAAAAATAAGAAATTTTTGAAAAATTTCCTATAAAAATCAGAAATTTTTCAAAAATTTCCTATACAAATAAGAAATTTTTGAAAATTATCCTATAAAAATAAGAAATATTTGAAAAATTTCTTATAAAAGTTAGAAATTTTTAAAAAATTTTCTATAAAAATAAGAAATTTTTGAAAAATTTTCTACAAAAATAAGAAGTTTTTGAAAATTTTCCTACAAAAAATTTTTTGAAAAATTTCTTATAAAAATAAGAAATTTTTGAAAAATTTCCTATAAAAATAAGAAATTTTTGAAAAATTTCCTATAAAAATAAGAAATTGTTGAGAAATTTCCTATAAAAATAAGAAATTTTTGAAAAATTTCCTATAAAAATAAGAAATTTTTGAGAAATTTCCTATAAAAATAAGAAATTTTTGAAAAATTTCCTTTAAAAATAAGGAAATTTTATTCCTATAAAAATAAGACATTTTTGAAAAATTTCCTATAAAAATAAAAAATTTTTGAAAAATTTCCTATAAAAATAAGAAATTTTTGAAAAATTTCCTTTAAAAATAAGACTTTTTTGAAAAACTTCCTATAAAAATAAAAAAAATTTTGAAAAATTTCCTATAAAAATAAGATATTCTTGAAAAATTTCCTATAAAAATAAGAAATTTTTGAAAAATTTCCTATAAAATTGGAAAATTCAAAATTTTCGAAAAACTTTCTAAATAAAAAAATTCTTATAAAAATAAGAAATTTTTGAAAAATTTCTTATATAAATAAGAAATTTTGGAACAATTTTCTATAAAAATAAGACATTTTTGAATAAGAAACTTTATAAAAATTTCTTAAAGAAATAAGAAATTTTTGAAAAATTTCCCATAAAAATAAAAAAAATTTTGAAAAAATTTCTGTAACAATAAGAACTTTTTGAACGGTTTCCTATAAAAATAAAAAAAAAATTAAAAATTTCTTATAAAAATAAGAAATTTTTTAAAAATAAGAATTTTTTTGAAAAATTTCCTTTAAAAATAAGAAATTTCTGAAAAAGAAAGTTTTGAGAATTTTTCTTCAAAAATAAACGTAACCATTTTTTATGGATATTGATTTTTGAATGCTTAGAATTAATTGCACTTTTTCATAGACAAACGATCCTCTGACAGTAAAAACGAAATTGCTTTTCAAACAACCCAATATTATTATATATACCTTATTATATTAATGGATCATAAGCAAAATTAGTTTGTTTTCAAATTAAAAACATTTTTACTTAATAAAATTTATTGGAGATCTTTAATATTCTTTATGATTTATTAATTTTATTTGGAACATTAAAGTGTAAAATTTATTTTTTCTTAAAAAAAGAAATGACTGTAAGCAAATCTCACTTGATACCTATAACTATATTAGCAGTTAAATAATCAATTGCTATTGGAGAATTGATATCAAATTGGGATTTTGAAAATGAAGTGGTTAATATGGCTTAACCAAGAAAATTAGTATGATTTTTGAATTAAAAATGATCAGTTGTAACACCTTGAGTTTCTAGTAGAATATTTTTTTAACCTAATGTTGTAAATTGTATGCCAGAAAAAAGGTATCTAGTATGAGTTTTCAATACCCTACACTATAAAGTCTTCAACGAATTAGTCTTAAACTGAGTTCATAATATGTCTACATATCAACTCAAATATATGATCGATAATAACATGATCTTGACCTGTGTGACACTGATCAGTTTGAGTTTCTAAAGGACTAATTCCTCCCCAACCTAGGGTAGGGTGTCTTTTCTTATATCTATATTTCAAATTATAACATTTTTGCAGCATTTGTTTTGCTTTAAATCTTTATTCCGTCCATACTCCCAGTAAGCGGTGGGACTTTCTGCATAAACTCATAATTTTTAATTTATTTTTATGTGATTTTCATTTGGCGATTACATGCAACATAAAACTATTAAAACTAAGTTGAAAATAGAAAAACCTAAGCCAAACTAAGCAAAAAACACCCAAGTTTTTAAGCCAGGAGTCAGATGTTTAAACCTAGCAACTGTTAGTTACTAGATCCAAACAAATCCAACCTAAATGTTTAATCCATGAATTTTACATTACAAATGAATGTTCGAGTAACACACACATGAAATCAGATTAGACCGAAGAAACAAACAACATTTGCAACATGTGAATATGTCTGAAGATACAGATTTTTTGTGGCAATTTTAGGCTTTTTTGTGGGATTTATACTAACAAGTGAATAGTCTTTTCTAAATAAAGTTATGTTGGGAATTGTAACTAACACTGAAGAAAAAATCCTGGACCACAAAAACGATTTGTTATAAATAAAACATATTGAAATGATGATTTCTATGTTTTAGTTCTTTGTTAGTTTAACAGCAAAAAAAAAGCAAAGTGTTAATGTTTGCGTGGAAAAATAATAATCGAAAAGAAAAACACAATTAGAATTTGTTTAATTAAAAAGAGATGAATATCTCAAGTTTTATTTACCTTTAATATATTATGGTGAAATATAAAGGGTTTTTATATTTGTGATACGGCTGCGAGGTGGCGGTAATGGCGGTCACTCAACAAGTAATTAAAAAATAGTTGAAGACAACTATAACTAGTAAAACACCGTTAGATTACTCGTTAGAACTTAAGTCTTCCCATCAAAACACCCAAAGGTGATAAAAGAGGGTAGTACATTTAAGCCCTAAGGAGTAAATACACGTAACGAAACAAATAACTATAATTTATAAAAATGGACTTAAACATTGCCGCCCACCTTGCAACAACGTAGTGTATGCAATATAATATATATAAACATATTTACATAAATTGCTTTATTTAAATGAAACTTAACAGATTTAAATAAAGACGTCGACGATGTGGTTTTTGACAGGCCCACTAACTGACCCTTGCGGGAATGAACAGGGTTTTTGACAGACCCCTAAACTGACCCTTGCGGGAATGAACATGGTTTTGACAGACCCATAAACTGATTTCAAATAATCTTAACAATCTAATATAGATAAGGAATTTTAAATATGTATTTTAGAAAAAAAAAAAGAGAATTTATATAAAAATATTATTAGTTAAATCGGCGAAGTCCCCGATATTACCCATCCAAATATCGTGTATTGCGCCAACGGAATCCCCGGACTCGAATAAATCTTCCCCTTCAAAACGCGAGAGCTGACCTCAGGTCCCAAAACTAATGCTACTTGCGCGGACCTGTAAAATGTCGGGTCAGCTAGCGGAAAACCCTCGAATGAATCGCGAACAACTTCCGGTACGTCTTCCACTGGCGTTTTTATGCGGTTCATTTTGAGAATCTTAGCAGACAACGTTAAACTTTGTTGTTGATCATAAATAGACCGAACGGTCAACCGACAATAATCTTCGTTGTCCACTCGCGTAATTGGTAACCGAGTGTGCCGAATAAGCTCTTCACTGACGTAGCTGTGGCTGCAACATAAGTCCAGCACAGCTCGAACGTCAACACACTGGTTACCAAACTGCATTTTCACGACCATGGTCGGCGAAAAATTTATTGCATGGCGTACCGAAAGTCTAACCGAAGACGAACTCGGACCCGAAGCAGACTTTTGGTTTTTCATATTACGGCTTTTGGTCTGCGGTAAGGTTTTTTGTGGCGAAGAGTGTAACACCGTGTGATGCTCACCTTGGCACTTCCGGCATTTAGCAAGGCTTGGGCAGTCTTTTGTCACATGGGCCGTTCCAAGACAACGAGCGCAATGACGGAAACTTACGACGTGTCGTAAACGAGCGGCATGGGACAATTTTAAAAATTTAAAACAATAACGCAACGCATGCGTTTTTTTGCAGAGGCTGCACTCTTTGACCTTGCCAGGGCTTGCTACGGGGAGGTTATTCGAACCCGAGTTTCCGATGGGCGCAGTGGAGGTAGCTGGCAGTTCTGAGACTGGTTCGGGGGCCATAGAAGGGATTGGGTCCACAGATGGAGTGGAAGGTGGACCTGACACCTCCATCGCTTCTTCATAATCCTCCAAAGCACGGTCGATAGACTCCTCAAATAGCTTGGATACTTGCATCAGAGCATCTTCGTTTTCCAAGATAGAGTCATTAACCAACTTTTGCATTTCGGCCATGGTGCTAGGAAGGAAATAGGTTAATTATAACATTACTTAACAACTTGTTTTATCATTGGTTAGAATAACCAATTTAGTGATTGGTCGCTTTACCATACCATTTTCCGTTTTAACATCGGCGACGCGAACATGACCGTCCGTACCGGGATAAATTTTTTCTACAACGCCTAATTTCCATGCCGTTGGCATTAATTGCTCGTTACGTATCACAACAATATCTCTAACTGATACGTCACGTTCAGGAAATTTCCATTTATAGCGTTTATGTAAATTAGCTAAATACTCTTCCTTCCATCGTCGACAGAATTCATGAGTAAAAGCTTTCATTTTCCGATATCGATTGACCATTCCAATCGGCGACTCATAAATTGACGGTTCAGGGGGGGTAAGGATAGGCGACCCTATCAAAAAATGACCTGGTGTCAGGGCTAGATCTTCGCCAGGATTGTCGGACATAGGACATAGCGGTCTTGAATTTAGACACGCTTCAATTCGGGCGAGAATTGTTGAGAGCTCTTCAAATGTATATTTAACCGAATGAGACTCTTTTTTAAAATGGGATTTAAAACTTTTAACAGCTGCCTCCCATAAACCACCCATGTGAGGAGCGCCAGCTGGTATAAAACGCCACGAGAGGCCTTGAATATTAAAGGTTGACACCAAACGAGCTTGGCATTCCTTTAAAAAAGTTTTAAATTCATTTTCTAACTCACGCGAAGCTCCCACGAAATTGGTTCCGTTGTCCGAAAACATTGTAGCAGGGCAGCCTCGCCGAGCGATGAACCTATGAAAAGCGGCCAGAAAGGCATCTGTCGACAAATCAGATGTAGCTTCCAAATGTACCGCTTTAGTGGCAAAACAAACAAAAATGCACACATAGGCTTTGGTTATTTTGCAAGACCTAGCGGTGAAATTCCTCAAATCAAAGGGCCCTGCAAAATCTACTCCAGTATTTGTAAAGGGCCTATCCAATGTAGTCCTTTCTGGTGGCAAAGCTGCCATAATCTGATTGCACGTACGTTTGCGATACACTATGCAACGTTTGCAACTATTATAAGTGGCACGCACCAAATTCTTCAAACGTGGAATCCAATATTCGTTGCGAATAATTCGTAACATAAGTTGGTTTCCACCATGAATAGTAGATTTGTGGGCAGAATCAACTAACAGACGGCTAAATCGACAAGAATAAGGCAGGATGATCGGATGTTTTTCCGAATACGACAACGAAGGTGATTTTGCTAGTCTACCGTTTACTCGCATGATTTGCTCATTATCCAGAAAGGGGTTCAGAGTTATTAACGAACTTTTTTTAGATACCGATTCGCCCGATAGCAAGGATTGGTACTCCTCAGCGAAGAGAACTTTTTGAGCTAAAATGGCCAAGCGTGACTTGACTTTTTTAATCTCATCGCTGGAAACCTCAACCGTTGTGAAGGAATGTTCTTTTCGGTAAGAGGGGTGAGTCCGATGAAGAAACCGCACCATGTACGCGATGACTCTAAGCGCGCGTTCAAGAGACGAAAATCTATCTAAAACCTCCTCATATTCAGTGAAAAACGCCGCATGGGCTTTCACCACTTTTGCTTCAAGGTCTGTTTCCGCAAGAGATGAATCGGAGACATTCCATGAGGATTTCGGTTTTTTAAGCCAAGTTGGACCATGCCACCAAAGAGAACTATCCTTTAATTCAGAAGGCGTAGCACCGCGGCTACCTAAGTCTGCAGGGTTGTCCTCTGACCTGACATGATACCAATTGTGTTGCCCTACGTTCTCTTGAATCCGACATACCCGATTAGCAACGAATGTAGTCCAGGTTTGCGGAGGTTTTCTGAGCCAACAAAGCACAATGGTAGAATCTGTCCAGCAATAAACTTTATCGAGGCTAATGTCGATTTCGCTGACGACAGATTTCAATAATTCGGATGCTAAGACAGCACCACAAAGTTCGAGCCGAGGCAACGAAACTGATTTTAGGGGTGCTACTTTGGTCTTGCACGACAGCAAATGAGTATAAACTCCACTAGCATCTGAAATTCGGATATAAATCACCCCCGCATATGCTTTCTCTGAGGCATCAGAGAAGGCATGAAGTTCGACTGATGAATCGCGAGTATACTGAACCCATCTTGGGATCTGAATGTTATTTGCTTCGATATACGACGAAGCAAAGTTTTGCCAAACATTTTCGGTTGTTTCTGGCAAGAAGTCATCCCACTCAATATGATCTTGCCAAAGACGCTGCATAATAATTTTTGCAGTGACTATGACTGGACCTAGCCAGCCAACGGGATCATACAATCTAGCTATTGTAGACAATACTTCCCTTTTGGTGTGTCTAGGCTTATTCTCAATTGACTCTACTCTAAAGTAGAAGGAATCCAATTGAGCGTTCCACTGAATGCCTAATGTTTTTGAATTACTGGATTCAACAAAGGTCAAAAGTTTTGAATCCACTAAAATTTCAGGGGATAAGCCATCCAAAATACGAATATCATTTGAGGTCCACTTTCTCAACTCAAATTTAGCAGACGACATCACCGTACGCAATTCGTCTCGTGCCTGTAAGGCGGATGAAACATCATGAGCTCCCGTAAGCACGTCGTCAACGTACATACACTTGCGTAATATATAAGCCGCAATAGGATACTCAGTCTCTGAATCATTGGCTAATTGTAACAAAGTCCGTATAGCTAAAAACGGAGCACAATTAACCCCAAAGGTTACGGTTTGAAGCTCAAACTCCTCAACGGCCTCCGTAGGAGAATCTCTAAAGAATATCCGTTGATATTGAGTATGAGCAGGGTCAAGACGAATTTGCCGATACATTTGAGTGATGTCGCAGTTGAAAACATAGCGATACAAACGCCAACGAAGTATTAACAGTACTAAATCTGCTTGCAAAGTGGGACCAACAAAAAGGCAATCATTTAAACTAACACCATTGGAAGTTTTGTTTGAAGCATTAAACACAACTCTTAATTTGGTGGTCTTGCTGTCTGGCTTAATCACCGGATGGTGAGGTAGATAGCATGAGACAGCAGATTGTGGACTGTATGGAATTGCCTTCATATGGTGAAGGTCCAAATATTCCCTAAGAACTTTATGGTATAACTCTTTCACTTCAGGCTTCCGTGAAAGGTAGGACTCGATTCTATTATATTGGGCTCTAACATTATTTCTAGACGACCCTATATTTATATTCTTAGGAAAATCTGGCTTAAAGGGTAGCGTAACTACATAACGACCTTCCGCGTCGCGTCTTGTCGTTAACCTGTAATTTTCCTCGCAAAATTTGTCCGAAGGACTCAAAATTTTCCTTTTGGGGGACTCCTCTAATTCCCAAAATCTAAGCATATTTTTATTAAGGGTATCTTCCGGGGAACACTCAATGGTTGTGGAATATACCTGAATTGGTTGTTCGCGAATGGGTCCGGTGATAATCCATCCAAAAATTGTCCTTTGACCGATAAGAGATCCTAGCACATCCCGATGAATTTCGCCAGTAATGATTTGAGGGTACAAATCAGCCCCTAAAAGAAGATCTACAGGCCTACAGCTATAGAAATGAGGGTCGGCTAAGGTTAAACTTGAAAAACTACTACGTACTTCAGAACCGATATTAAATGATGGTAAGTTACCCGAAATATTTGGAAGGACTAAAGCAACCGTTTCTAAAACTAAAGAGTGATTTATTGGAGAACTAATTCTCAAGGGGCAAAGTTTTCTAGACTGCGCAGAGGTGACCTGATTGATCCCAGAGACTCTAACATTCGTCGAATGCGTAGTGAGCTTCAGTCTATTCTGAAGAGATTCAGCAATAAATGAAGTCTCAGCTGCTGGGTCAATTAAAGCACGAGCGGGGTACGTCATACCCTGGTGGACGATATTCACCATCGCTGTTCCTAAAAGCACCTTACTATTCTGCGATACATAGAAAACTTGATGATTCCTAGTGGCACCCGAACTAAAACCTCTCGAAGTTGAGGGCTGAATAGAGTTGGCCGCATTATTATTAGTAGTTTGTGTCGAGTTATTATTTCTAGAGGGGCTAGGGACCGAATTACTATTTCCCTCCCCCGCGGGCGACGAAGTGTCTCGGTGGAGCATAGTATGATGCCTCTTTCTACAGTTAGAACAATTGAAGGAACTGCTACAATTTTTCACTTCATGTTCTGTAGAAAAGCAATTTATACAACAATGATACCGTTTAACTAACGAAAACCGATCAGCTACCGAAAGGCTTTTGAAACGCCTGCATTGTCTCAAGTAATGACCTTGGCCCCGACAGGCGATGCATGCTTTCGGAGAGTCCGATGAATTCACTACATGAGCTTTGACTCTATGCTCAGTAGCTCTTCTATTCGAAGAAGAGGAAGAAGCAGAGGCGAGATCACTAACACATTCTAGGGTGTGGATCCGCTCTGTTAAGAAAGCATCAAAATCTTTCCATTTCGAAAGGACCGATTTGTCCTTGACGCTCTGTTCCCAAAAATTGATCGTCACCGTAGGCAAACGTTGAATACAGATAAAAATGAGAATTGGATCCCAATCTGTAGTAGGAACATTGTATATTGATAGTGCCGAAAGACAACTATTAACACCTCGTTGTAATGCCTTGAGGCCCGCAGCCGTCTCTTTATCTACCGTAGGTAAGCTAAAGAGCAATTTAAGTTGGCTGTTAACCAACATGCGTGGGTTCTCATATGCCGACTTGAGAGTACCCCACGCGAGTTCGAACCCAACCTCTGAAAGAGGAAATTTTGAAACTATTTCCTTCGCTTCACCGCTAGTCTTCCTAAGAAGATGACAAAGTCGTTCGACGTTGCTAATACGCGCGCTTTTAATATATAAAGCCGTGAAAAGTTCACGGAATTTAGGCCATTCCAGATAACCGCCCTCGAAAGTGTCTACGTCGCAAGGTGGCAGCATTAAATTATGACCTAAATCTGAATTAGCTGCAAGTGTCGCAATAGGTTTAACTTGGGGCGTTAACAAATTAATTTTTTCCTCTATTGCCCCAATACACGATGCAAAATCATTAAAAGTCGCGGTATATTTCGCTATAGCAGCGTCAACTTCGTCGCGAGTCGATTTGGAACTCTTCATAAAAATGATGCAGTTCTCATACGACTCCTTGACTTTGTCCCACATACTAACTAACTCATCCCTATGCGTCCGTAAAGTCGTTACCGATTGGACGTCATCTTTAATATCGTTAAAATTTGCATTAAACGCGACGACAACATCGGAAACTCTAATAAATTTAGCAAGTGGAGTATCGGCCATTTTTCTTCTTAATTACTCGTGAATTTGAATTCAAATTATTTCAAAAAAATTTAATTAAAAATTATTTAAAAATTCGAAATTTTCCAAATTATTTTAAAAATTGCAATATCTAAACTTAAATTAATTTAAAAATTAATTTATCAAAAAATTATTTTAATTAAAATAAATTAATAGAGCAATAGCCAAACAGACCGACTGTAGGGTGTCTTATTTGCAATTAAGAAGAAGCACTGAGAAAACACAACAAGTTTGTTATATTTATTTATTTATATTTGGCACTAACACACACCACTGGTTAATCTTATTAGACTCAGATTAATAAAATAAATTAAAAACACTATTTTTTTTTCCAACTATTTATATTTCTTGGTTTTATTTTAAAAGTAAATTTATTTTATTTTAAATTAAAAAATTAATTAAAAAAAATGTCGCTCGCGAAAAAAGAAAACAAAACAAAAAACGTCAAAAAAATTTGAAGGTTTGATAAACTATCAAACAGTAATATCAAACGTCAATCACAATAACGAAAAGGATTGGCAAAGCGATCAATCAATCAAAGTAATGTTATTCACAATAGATAAATTAACATATGTATGTATGTATGTATTCTTTTATTCTCTTTTATAGTTATAAATATGTAAACAAATTTTTTATTTTCTTTTGATCTTAATTTCTTTCGATCAATAATTCCACACTTGAATTTTATTTCTACGCACCTTTTTTTCCTTCAAAGTTTAATAAATTGTCGAAAAGAATAATAAAAGGCTGATGTCCAACGAAGCTGTTGTAGATCTTTTATATAAAAGAAAAAAAGAGAGACGATTAAAATCCAACAAAAAACTTCCAAGTAAAATTATATCCGGTTCGAAGGACCAAATGTTTGCGTGGAAAAATAATAATCGAAAAGAAAAACACAATTAGAATTTGTTTAATTAAAAAGAGATGAATATCTCAAGTTTTATTTACCTTTAATATATTATGGTGAAATATAAAGGGTTTTTATATTTGTGATACGGCTGCGAGGTGGCGGTAATGGCGGTCACTCAACAAGTAATTAAAAAATAGTTGAAGACAACTATAACTAGTAAAACACCGTTAGATTACTCGTTAGAACTTAAGTCTTCCCATCAAAACACCCAAAGGTGATAAAAGAGGGTAGTACATTTAAGCCCTAAGGAGTAAATACACGTAACGAAACAAATAACTATAATTTATAAAAATGGACTTAAACAGTTAAAATGTTTTGTATTTTTTTCAACTAATTCTTTCGGAGTACTCTTGCTACTATCTATGGCTATTTCTTTGCCTTATTTCTCGGTTTTTATCAAGGTTTGTGATATGTTCAATTCATTAGTTTTTTTAGTTAGCAAGTAATTTTGGTCTTTGGAATAGATTTGCTTCAGTAAATTTGAAATGTAGTTGAAAGATATCTTACAACAAAATAAATGTTATGATTGAATATATTAGAGATGGCAATAAATTTTAAAATTTTGACATGTTTATAACACTTGTAAAGTGAAAATCAGTAAATGCAAATACCAGTAAAAGATAACGAATACAAGCATACTTTTATAGAACAGTTGACCATAGGAAGACATTTCTATAGAAAAGTTGATGATAGGAGGACACTTATATGGAAAAGTTGACGATAGGTAGACAATTCTATAGAAAAGTTGACGATTTCTATAGAAAAGTTGATAGGAAGACATTTCTATAGAAAAGTTGACGATAGGAAGTCATATCTATAGAAAAGTTGGCGATAGGAGGACATTTCTATAGAAAAGTTGACAATAGGAAGACATTTCTATAAAAAAGTTGACGAAGGGAAGACATTCCTATAGAAAAGTTGACGATAGGAAGACATTTCTATAGAAAAGTTGACGATAGGAAGACATTTCTATAGAAAAGTTGACGATTGGAAGACATTTCTATAGAAAAGTTGACGATAGGAAGACATTTCTATACAAAAGTTGACGATAGGAACCCATTTCTATAGAAAAGTTGACGATAGGAAGACATTTCTATAGAAAAGCTGACGATAGGAAGACATTTCTATAGAAAAGCTGACGATAGGAAGACATTTCTATAGAAAAGTTGACGATAGGAAGACATTCCTGTAGAAAAGTTGACGATAGGAAGACATTCCTGTAGAAAAGTTGACGATAGGAAGACATTTCTATAGAAAAGTCGACGATAGGAAGACATTTCTATAGAAAAGTTGACAATAGGAAGACATTTCTATAGAAAAGTTGACGATAGGAAGACATTTCTATAGAAAAGTTGCAATAGGAAGACATTTCTATATAAAAGTTGACGATAGGAAGACATTTCTATAGAAAAGTTGACGATAGGAAGACATTTCTGTAGAAAAGTTGACGATAGGAAGACATTTCTATAGAAAAGTTGACGATAGGAAGACATTTCTATAAAAAAGTTGACGATAGGAAGACATTTCTATAGAAAAGTTGACGATAGGAAGACATTTCTATAGAAAAGTTGACGATAGGAAGACATTTCTATAGAAAAGCTGACGATTGGAAGACATTTCTGTAGAAAAGTTGACGATAGGAAGACATTTCTATAGAAAAGTTGACGATAGGAAGACATTTCTATAGAAAAGTTGACGATTGGAAGACATTTCTATAGAAAAGTTGACGATAGGAAGACATTTCTATAGAAAAGTTGACGAGAGGGAGACATTTCTATAGAAAAGTTGACGATAGGAAGACATTTCTATAGAAAAGTTGACGATAGGAAGACATTTCTATAGAAAAGTTGACGATAGGAAGACATTTCTATAGAAAAGTTGACGATAGGAAGATATTTCTATAGAAAAGTTGACGATAGGAAGACATTTCTATAGAAAAGTTGACGATAGGAAGACATTTCTATAGAAAAGTTGACGATAGGAAGACATTTCTATAGAAAAGTTGACGATAGGAAGACATTTCTATAGAAAAGTTGACGATAGCAAAACATTTCTAGAGAAAAGTTCAAGATAACAAACATTTCTATAGAAAAGTTGATACAAGACATTTTTAATATAAAAATATGAAATTTGAAAATTTTCCTATCAAAATACGAAATTTTTGAAAAAATTCCTATAAAAATTAGAATATTTTTGGAAAATTTTCTTAAAAAATTTGAAATTTTTGAAAAACTTGCTATAAAAATAGGAAATTTTTAAAAATTTTGGTGAAGGGTATAAAACAGAAAATTTTGAAAAATTTCCTACAAAAAAAAAAAAATTGAAAAATTTCCAATAGGAATAAAAAAACTTTGAAAAATTTCCTTTAGACAAATTTTTGAAAAAGTTTCTTTAAAAAAATAAGAAATTTTCAGTTTAAGTCCTGGGAAAAGATTCAGTAATAGGTTTAGTTGTGAATTCCGATTTAAGCTATAAATTCAATTTTGTGAACTAGTGTATTTCTGTTAAATTTCAGTTTTATTCTTGTTGTCTTTTACCCTTTAGCAGATACTCTCCAAAATATCGCTGTTATGAATCTAAATACAATATTCCATTTAAATACTAAATATCCGTTTTAAAATGTAATTTTCATTTAACATGCGACCTCAAGTCTTGAATCTTTATTAAAAGCACAAAATTTAGTTTAAATAAGTATAACAAATTTGTAGCCTACAAAAATCTATTTTGTGGCCATCTAAAACCTCATCACGCACTTATGGCACGCGTGTCAATCTTGGCTTAAAAAAAATCGGTCTAACTGGTAAAAGCATTAACTAACAAAAAAAAAAAAAACAATAAAGCCAAAAAACAAAATTGAAATTGAAATTGTAACAAATGCTAACAATACGTGTGGCCTAAAGCCAAAAATCATCATAACAGACAAAAGACAAAAACTATATGAAAGAAAAAAAGTGAAAAACAAGTTCAAACTAAATTTAAACAATTTACAGACATATACAACAACAACAAAAAACTGAAACAATTGTTATGAAGAAAATCAGAAAAATTGTTAAGATTTTAACAAAAAAAAACAACTAAATATTTGCATAAGTCAATTGCACAATGAAATTAGATGTAAAGAAGACGGACTGAGCTATGGTTGGACAGTCGTTTCTATAGACGGACCTCTGGACGTTTGAACAAATGGACGCTTGGTCTGACAGTCATTTAGTATTAACAAGAATTGTTTCTTGTTTTATGCCAGTTACAAAAATAAATAAATAGTTTTTCAAATTGTAACATACATGTGTCTGTTTAGCAATATAAAGCTTTTGCAAAAAATTGTAATTCAAGGCTAATGTACAAGTTATAGCAAATAATAACTATAAAGTCCTGTTACGCGGCATTAAATAAAGGAAATAACTATATATGATCCATTCTTTTTCTATGGCGTTACTTTATTATCTTAACTTAATACTCAAACACTTGACACTAGTCCTAGCTTGAAAACGGCCTTCACTGGTATAATCTAGTTAATGCTTTTCAATTTAATAAAAGTTCTTATTTTTGATTTTTTTTTTCAATTTTGCCCCATTGTGCACCTTTTTTCCGTAGCATGAAAACTCAACAAATAAATCTCAAAGCACACGCATAAAATTTGCATTTCGAATTTAATTTATACAACAATTTAGAAACAAAACCACACTTCAACTCAATGACTCACTTTAAATGTGAACTAGTTTTTCTTACTACAAATTGCAAAAACAGAATAAATAAGAAAATCAAAGAAAATTTCCATGTAATTCTCAATAATGCTATAATTTTATTGGGAAACGTTTAAAAAGCTACTATTACTAAATAAACTAAATAAAAACTAGAAAATCTATTTGGAAAGTCACACTAGAGTCAAACTGAAGATGCTAAATACTTGTGTTAAAAATCAACTAAAACATAATAAAATTATTTTAAACATGACTTCCTAGAAGTTATGTATTAACTAATTTCTAAGACAAATGCATAAAATAAATTATATATAAAAATTTCATAGTATAAACTATTAAGATTTGATATAATAAATTAAATAATTATGGAAGCACTAGACTAGAGAAACAAATTTTTAATAACTAAATGTTTACAAGTGAGCATCGCTAATTTAAAAATTACAACCTTGAGCAAAAAATTGCACTTCAGAGCAAAAAACTATGAATGGTTAATTAAATTCACATACAAGCGCAAAGCTTTGAATATAAGGTAAAACGGACTAAGTAAAAATATTTCTTAAGAAAATTTTATAAAAATTTAATACTTTATTATTAAATTTTTTATGTTAATTTTTCGAAAATTTCTTGTTTCCTATTTTTACAGGAATTTTTTTGAAAATTTAATATTTTTATAGGAAATTTTTTAAAACTTTCCTATTTTTATAGAAAAATTTTTCAAGAATTTCCTATTTTTATAGGAATTTTTTCAAAAATATCCTATTTTTATAGGAAATTTTTCAAAAATTTCGTATTTTTATAGAAATTTTTCAAAAATTTCATGTTTTTATAGGAAATTTTTAAAAATTTCCTATTTTTATTGGAAATTTTTCAAAAATTTCTTATCTTTATAGTAAATTTTTTAAAAATTTCTAATTTTTATAGGAAATGTTTCAAAAATTATCTTGTTTTATGGGAAATTTTTCAAATTTCTTGTCGGAAATTTTAACTGTTCTATTCAAAGGTCTTCCTATCGTCAACTTTTCTATAGAAACGTCTTCCTATCGTCAACTTTTCTATAGAAACGTCTTCCTATCGTCAACTTTTCTATAGAAATGTCTTCCTATCGTCAACTTTTCTATAAAAATGTCTTCCTGTCGTCAACTTTTCTATAGAAATGTCTTCCTATCGTCAACTTTTCTATAATTATGTCTTCTTATTGTCAACTTTTCTATAGAAATGTCTTCCTATCGTCAACTTTTCTATAGAAATGTCTTCCTATCGTCATTTTTTCTATAGAAATGTCTTGCTATCGTCAACTTTTCTATAGAAATGTCTTCCTATCGTCAACTTTTCTATAGGAATGTCTTCCTGTCGTAAACTTTTCTATAGAAATGTCTTCTTATTGTCAAGTTTTCTATAGAAATGTCTTCCTATCGTCAACTTTTCTATAGAAATGTCTTCCTATCGTCAACTTTTCTATAGAAATGTCTTCCTATCGTCAACTTTTCTATAGAAATGTCTTCCTATCGTCAACCTTTCCATAGAAATGTCTTCCTATCGTCAACTTTTCTATAGAAATGTTTTCCTATCGTCAACTTTTCGACAGAAATGTCTTCCTATCGTCAACTTTTCGACAGAAATGTCTTCTTATTGTCAACTTTTCTATAGAAATGTTTTCCTATCGTCAACTTTTCTATAGAAATGTCTTCCTATCGTCAACTTTTCTATAGAAACGTCTTCCTATCGTCAACTTTTCTATAGAAATGTCTTCCTATCGTCAACTTTTCTATAGAAATGTCTTCCTATCGTCAACTTTTCTAAAGAAATGTCTTCCTATCGTCAACTTTTCTATAGAAATGTCTTCCTATCGTCAACTTTTCTATAGAAATGTCTTCCTATCGTCAACTTTTCTATAGAAGTGTCTTCCCATCGTCAACTTTTCTATAGAAATGTCTTCCTATCGTCAACTTTTCTAAAGAAATGTCTTCCTATCGTCAACTTTTCTATAGAAATGTCTTCCTATCGTCAACTGTTCTATAGCAATGTCTTCCTGTCGTCAACTTTTCTATAGAAATATCTTCTTATTGTTAAAATTTCTATAGAAATATCTTTCTCTCATCAAGTATTCTTTAGAAATGTTTTTCTGTCTTCATATTTTCTATATATATCTCTTCCTATCGTCAACTTTTCCATAATGTCTTTCTATCATCAATTTTCAATGTCTTCCTATCATAAACTTTTCTATAGAAATGTTTTCCTATCGTCAACTTTTCTATGCAAGTGTCTTCCTATCGTCAACTTTTCTATATAAATGTCTTCCTATCGTCAACTTTTTTTATATAAATGTCTTCCTATCGTCAACTTTTCTATAGAAATGTCTTCTTATCGTCAACTTTTCTATAAAAATGTCTTCCTATTGTCAACTTTTCTATATAAATGTCTTCCTATCGTCAACTTTTTTATAGAAATGTCTTTCTATCGCCAACTTTTCTATAGAAATGTCTTTCTGTCGTCAACTTTTCTATAAAAATATCTTCCTATTGTTAACTTTTCTATAGAAGTGTCTTTCTGTCATCAAGTTTTCTTTAGAAATGTCTTTATGTCTTCATTTTTTCTATATATATGTCTTCCTATCGTCAACTTTTCCATAATGTCTTTCTATCGTCAACTTTTTTATGGAAATGTCTTCCTATCATAATTTTTTCTAAAAAATGTCTTCCTTTCGTCATATTTTCTATATAGATGTCTTCCTAAGTCAACCGTTAATTAAACCCCAAATAGAATTAAAACCGAAATTTACCCTTAAACAAAACCCTTTACTTTCATTTAAACTCATTTTAACTTTTAACGAGTTTTTTGTTAGTCACTCAGTCTCATGTCTTAGTCATTATTTAATTCCCATTTGATATATAAAAAACGTTTTTTCATAATTATTTTTATGCCTTTTCTGCAAATCTAAAAAATTTGCTTAAAGATCTGATCCAATTTACTTTTATACTGAGTCATGACAATTTGTCATTTTAAACTCAAACAAAACAATTTCCATCAATTGTTAAATAATAATAATAAAAATCTGTATCTCTTTTGTTGGACTCAATATTTATCTGGGTTTATAGTTATTGTTTATTGTTTGCTAAAATTGTTAACAGTTTATTTTTGTTGATTTTTAAAAAGCCAATTTTTAGTTTATTTTACTTATTTTCTCATTTTTACGCCCCTTAGGGAGTGATCAATCATCGGTGTGAAATTTTATCACGTTTGCTCTTTTTTTTTAAAGATTTAAAGATTTTTGCTGAAGTAATCAAATTACTTCACAATTGCTGTTTTTGCTTTGGGTTTGCAGAATTAAAATTAACTTAAGATTTTCAGCTTGACTTCAACACCAGCCACCACTTTTTTCAATATAATATTTTTTTGTTTAAAATAAAGTGCTGATGATCTGGCTAAACTGATCTGATACATCTAGAGTTTTGAGTATGATGATGCGAAAAAATATTTTTATGATTTGTTACACATTTTTTATTTGTTTGTTTATGAGGCAGTTCCCCTACTTTACAGTTTCAATACATTTTAGTTAAATTTTAACAAATTTATTGTTTTTGTTAAAATGACAAATGATTGTTGCCCTTAAAATTTACAATTTTGGCATGGCAGTTTTAACGACTTGACATGTGAGATCAGCTCGTTTTGTAGACAATGAAAGTAAGTTAAATAAATAAATTTTTGTTTAAGCTGAACAATTGGATTTACTAACGAAAACTACAGCAGCCTTAAAAGGGAGTGTTCATTTTAAAAGATGATCGATCCATCATAATATTGTTGAACAAACATAAATAAATAATTTGGGGTGAAATTGCAGAAACATGAAAATCACTGAGAAGTACAAATTGAAATGTGTGAAATATGAATGTTTTACAAAGTTTAAATTAATTTTCAACAGTAATCAATTATACAAATTAAAAAAATCTTCATATTTAGTTTTTCGAAACAAAAGACTTAAGAAACAAGCACAAATTATTTGCTCTGTTCCAAGGGCTTTTGGAACATAACAAATTCTTTTAAACAATTATATTTATCTGCATTAAAGGCAATGAATATTATGTTTCCTTAATTTTTAATTAAATAATTTAAAAAAACATGTTTGTTCTACAATAATTTTTCAGCTTTATTTAATTCATCAAAGTTAATTTAAATTACTTGGTCATGTTTTTTTAACTAATTATTATATGCATGATAAGCTTAAATTTTCTATGTTACAAATCACGAAAATGAGTAAGCTTTAAAGCTGCACTGTAAAATTATCTAAAGCTTTTACACGTGACAGTTTCATTTAATATACAGACAGATTTCCAAGTCTGTTCTACTACAGAACAAAAATATTATTATTTTTATAGGAAATTTTTCAAAATTTTTTTATTTTTATGAAAAAATATTTCAAAAAATTCCTATTTTTAATCGAAATTTTTCCAAAATTTCTTATTTTTATAAAAAAATATTTCAAAAATTTCCTACTTTTTTAGGAAAGTTGTCTAAAATTTTTATTTTTATAGGAATTTATTCAAAAATTTTTTATTTTTATAGTAATTTTTTTTAATTTTTGCTATTTTTATAAGAAATTAAAAAAAAAAATCTTATATTAAAAGGAAATGTTTTATTTTTATAAGAAATCTTTCAAAAATTTTCTATTTTTATAGGAAATTTTTAAAAAATTTTCTATTTTTATAGGAAATTTTTAAAAAATTTTTATTTTTTAAGGAAATTTTTCAAAAATTTTCTATTTTTATAGGAAAGTTTTCTAAAATTTTCTATTTTGATAGGAAATTTTTCAAAAATTTTCTATTTTTATTTTCTATTTTTTTTTAAGGAAATTTTTCAAAAATTTTCTATTTTTATAGGAAAGTTTTCTAAAATTTTCTATTTTGATAGAAAATTTTTCAAAAATTTTCTATTTTTATAGGAAATTTTTTAAAAATGTTCTATTTTTATAGGAAAATTTTCAAAAATTTCCTATTTTTATAGGAAATTTTTTAAAAATTTGCTATTTTTATTGGAAATTTTTTAAAAATTTTCTATTTTTAAAGGAAATTTTTCAAAAATTTTCCTATTTTATAGGAAATTTTTCAAAATTTTCCTATTTTTATGAAAAATTTTTCAAAAATTTTCTATTTTTATAGGAAATTTTTAAAAAATTTTCTATTTTTATAGGAAATTTTTCAAAAATGTTCTATTTTTATAGGAAATTTTTTAAAAATTTTCTATTTTTATAGGAAATTTTTCAAAAATTTTCTATTTTTATAGGAAATTTTTCAAAAAATTTCTATTTTTATAGGAAATTTTTCAAAAATTTTCTATTTTTATAGGAAATTTTTATAGGAAAATTTTCAAAAATTTTATATTTTTATAGGAAATTTTTCAAAAATTTTCTATTTTTATAGGAAAATTTTCAAAAATTTTCTATTTTTATAGGAAATTTTTCAAAAATTTTCTATTTTTATAGGAAATTTTTCAAAAATTTTCTATTTTTATAGGAAATTTTTATAAAAATTTTCTATTTTTACAATAAATTTTTCAAAAATTTTCTATTTTTATAGGAAATTTTTCAAAAATTTTCTATTTTTATAGGAAATTTTTCAAAAATTTTCTATTTTTATAGGAAATTTTTCAAAAATTTTCTATTTTTATAGGAAATTTTTCAAAAATTTTCTATTTTTATAGGAAATTTTTCAAAAATTTTCTATTTTTATAGGAAATTTTTTAAAAATTTTCTATTTTTATAGGAAATTTTTCAAAAATTTTCTATTTTTATAGGAAATTTTTCAAAAATTTTCTATTTTTATAGGAAATTTTTCAAAAATTTTCTATTTTTATAGGAAATTTTTCAAAAATTTTCTATTTTTATTTTTCAAAAATTTTCTATTTTTATAGGAAATTTTTGAAAAATTTCCAATTTTTATAGGAAATTTTTCAAAAATTTTCTATTTTTATAGGAAATTTTTCAAAAATTTTCTATTTTTATAGGAAATTTTTCAAAAATTTTCTATTTTTATAGGAAATTTTTCAAAAATTTTCTATTTTTATAGGAAATTTTTCAAAAATTTTCTATTTTTATAGGAAATTTTTCAAAAATTTCCTATTTTTATAAGAAATTTTTCAAAAATTTCCTATATTTATAAGAAATTTTTCAAAAATTTCCTATTTTTATAGGAAATTTTTCAAAAATTTCCTATATTTATAGGAAATTTTTCGAAAATTTTCTATTTTTATAGCAAATTATTCAAAAATTTTCTATTTTTATAGGAAATTTTTCAAAAATTTTCTATTTTTATAGGAAATTATTCAAAAATTTTCTATTTTTATAGGAAATTTTTCAAAAATTTTCTATTTTTATAGGAAATTTTTCAAAAATTTTCTATTTTTATAGGAAATTTTTCAAAAATTGTCTATTTTTATAGGAAATTTTTCAAAAATTTTCTATTTTTATAGGAAATTTTTCAAAAATTTTCTATTTTTATAGGAAATTTTTCAAAAATTTTCTATTTTTATAGGAAAATTTTCAAAAATTTTCTATTTTTATAGGAAATTTTTCAAAAATTTTCTATTTTTATAGGAAATTTTTCGAAAATTTCTTATTTTTATAGGAAATTTTTCGAAAACTATTTTTATAGGAAAATATTTCAAAAATTTAATATTTTATAAGATATTTTTCGAAAATTTCCTATTTTTATAGGAAATTTTTCGAAATTTTCCTATTTTTATAGGAAATTTTTCGAAAATGTCGTATTTTTATAGGAAATTTTTCGTAAATTTCCTATTTTTATAGGAAATTTTTCGAAGATTTCCTATTTTTATAGGAAATTTTTCAAAAATTTCCTATTTTTATAGGAAAATTTTCAAAAACTTCCTATTTTTATAGGAAATTTTTCAAAAATTTAATATTTGATAGGAAATTTTTTAAAAATTTTTTATTTTTAGAGGAAATTTTTCAAAAATTTCCTATTTTTATAGGAAATTTTTCAAAAACTTCCTATTTTTATAGGAAATTTTTCAAAAATTTCCTATTTTTATAGGAAATTTTTCAAAAATTTCCTATTTTTATAGGAAATTTTTCAAAAATTTCCTATTTTCATAGGAAATTTTTCAAAAATTTCCTATTTTTATAGGAAATTTTTCAAAAATTTTCTATTTTTATAGGAAATTTTTCAAAAATTTCCTATTTTTATAAGAAATTTTTCAAAAATTTCCTATTTTTATAGGAAATTTTTCGAAAATTTCCTATTTTTACAGGAAATTTTTCGAAAATTTCTTATTTTTATAGGAAATTTTTCGAAAATTTCCTATTTTTATAGGAAATTTTTCGAAAATTATTTTTAGAGGAAATTTTTCAAAAATTTCCTATTTTTATAGGAAATTTTTTGAAAATTTCCTATTTTTACAGAAAATTTTTCGAAAATTTCCTATTTTTATAGGAAATTTTTTGAAAATTTCCTATTTTTATAGAAAATTTTTAAAAAATTTATTTTTGTTTGTAATTCACTTCTAGTTCTCTTCTGGTTCTGTTCTAATTCTTGTAGCGTTATTTGCTAGTCTATTTAGATATTCTATCTGATATAAATTTATTTAGTTTATTTTTCTAAGCAAACCTCAACATTGTCATGACTATTTGGGATTTAATCTTAACAAGAATCTAGAACATTTGGTCTTGAGTGTTGGCATGTTTGTTTGCTTCAATCTTCTAATTAAATTTATTTTTTTTCATTTTATATGTTATTTTTTATATTTATGACCATAAATTGCATGATTGCCATCATTGTGGAACGATTTTTTTTTAGCTTTGGATTCTCACTCTAAACTAAGCTAAAAATCTAAAGCAAACTTAAGCAGTTGAGTAAATTATAATAACATTTTGTTTGTTTTTGTATTTGCCAAGGTCATAAGCAATTATTTTAATTTTTTTCTTATTTTGCTTTTTAAGTTAAATATAATAAGTTTAGATTTTTGCATTAGTTTTTTTTAGCATTATAAAGCAAACATTTTAAATTATATCCAAAACTCATCAATTCTTATGAAAATGAAATACTTTGTTTATTTTGTCTAATTTGGCTTAATGCCATTGATGGCTTGAAATAAATTTATTTTATATACTAATTATTAAAAGAAGCTTAATAATAATGTTAGCATTATTATTTAAGTGTTCTCTGGTTTATTGCCTTTTTTGCTTTTATAGTTTTCATTCAAATGGAGAAACTAGAGTAAAACGTGTTAAATTTTAATCATTTTTTAGTAGCTTTAAGAATTACGTTTGAGCTTTTGTTAAATTGTTTTGTTGAAATAAATTTGTAAGTCATTTAGTGCAGAAATTAAAAGTAGATCAAGTTTAAAGTTAATGTAAATTTAACAATATTTGTTAGTCATAATTTTACAAATTAGTTTCTATTGTTTAAAATGTTGTGAGGTTAAATATTAAAAAGTTAAATTATTACGATATTAAAATTTGTATATGATTGCATGCCTAAATAATAGGAAATATAAGCTGAAATGTTTCTTGAATTATTTCTTTCTAAAAAGCTTTTTAATATGAAAAAATCACATAATTTCTTAAATTCGTGTATTCTTGAAAACAAATTTTGAAATAGTTTTATTGTTAATATAAACCTCTATAAAGGTTTTTTCAAAAAAACTTGGACATTTTTATATTATTACTCCCACCTTAATTAAACATGTTCAAAAGCTTTGTCATAAATAAAGCCGGAATTATATATACGACAAAGTTTTTAAGCAGAGAGTTTTTAAGAGATCTAAGATATCCTTAAAAAAAACTTTTTACAATAATTGCCTAAATTCTTATACTCTTAAATCAGCTTTTGAATCAAGTTTATTGTCCAAATAGTTTTCTGCCTCATTTTAACTTGCTTAAAAGCTTTGTCATTAATAATTCCGTATTTATATATACAACAAAGCTTTTATATACCAAAGCTTTTTATATAAAAAATTACTTAAAATACCAGGACCTTAATAGATAATTAGATTTTGCTGCAACTATCAAAAGCTTTTAAAAGGCCGAGACAAAATTTTAAAATACATATAAGCTTTTTACCCCAATTTTTTTAAGGGAAATAACACTCAGGCCAATACTGCCTTTACAATTGTATATAGAGTTCATACAAATTTAATTACCATCTTTGGAAAGGGCTATCCCCTTAGAGAAGCCAAAGGTGGTGAAAGGGAGAGATAAAGCTTTATATTATTCAACACTCGTATCCAATTGTAGAATAGTGAAGTTTCGCCGTTTGTTGTTATTTAGACGCATTTGTTTAAGCTTCTTTGTTCTACAGCCAATTTTATTTATTTTTCCTCGACGGCATGTAATTCTCATCTTCGATGAGTATATTTTTCTATAAAAAAAAATTAGATAAAAATATTTTCTATAGAAAATTTTTTGATAAAAAGTTTTCCATAAAAAAATTTTATGTACGAAAAATTTTGATAAAAAACTTTTTTATAGAAAAATCTTTTATAAAAAATTTTCTATAGAATAATTTTGGATCAAAAAAAATTTATATAAAAAAATTTTCTACAGGAAAATTTTTGATAAAAAATTTTATATAGGAAAATGTTTGATAAAAAAATTGAGTAATTTTCTATATAAAAAATTTTTGATAAAAAGATTATAAAAAAAAAATTTAATAAAGAAATTTTCTATAGAAAATTTTTTAATAAAAAATTTTTCTTAAAGAAAATTTTGGATAAAAATATTTTATAGAAAAACGTTCGACAAAAATATTTTTCTATAAAAAAAATTTAGATTAAAATATTTTCTAAATAAAATTTTTTGATAAAAAGTTTTCCATAAAAAAATTTTCTATACGAAAAATTTTGATAAAAAACTTTTTTATAGAAAATTTTTTTATAAAAAATTGTCTATAGAATAATTTTGGACCAAAAAAAATTATATAAAAAAATTTTCTATAGGAAAATTTTTGATAAAAAAAATTGAGTAATTTTCTATATAAAAAATGTTTGATAAAAAAATTTTCTATAGAAAAAATTACGAATAAAAAATTTTCTATAGAAAAAATTTTTAATAAAGAAATTTTCTATAGAAAATTTTTAATAAAGAAATTTTCTATAGAAAATTTTTTAATAAAAAATTTTCCATAAAAAAATTTTCTATACGAAAAATCTTGATAAAAAAATTGTTTATAAAAAAATTTTCTATAGAATAATTTTGGATTTCTATAGAAAAATTTTTGATTAAGAAAATTTCTACGTATTATCAATTATCAAAAATTTCTATAACAAATTTTTGATAAAAAAATTTTTTTATGAAAAAATTTTCTAGAAAAATTTTTGATAAAAAAATTTTCCAGAAAAATTTTTGTAAAAAAAATTTTTGTAGGAAATTTTTTGATAAAAAAAATTTCGTTGAAAAATTAGGTTTCATCAGGCTTGAGTTCATTTTAATTTTCAAATTATTAATTTTGAAAATTGGAAAGTAAATTATGGAGAAAAACTGAAAAATTATTTTTGAACGCGGCTAGTGGATTGCAATTTCTGTCCCGCCACAGGACGTCATCAGCACTTAGCGCCCTCGACCACAGTCGAGTTGTCAAATTGCAGAGATAATCATCAATTTAACTCATTGAGTTTGATCGAACATCACTACGTTTAATTGATTGTGTATTCTCCTATTACTTGTTTTGCTCGATCTTTTCACTTGCCGTTGGCATGTAGAGAAGAACAAGACTTTTTGGTTTGATGATATTTTTAGAATAGTAATAATGTTAACAACATATGTATGTAAGTAAATTACATGAATGTATGAAAATGCAACGTGCCCTTTGCTTTTAATTATTTGGGAATTAATTATTCGAACTTTAGAATTAATTGAAAAATTAGGTTTCATTAGGCTTGAGTTCATTTTAATTTTCAAATTATTAATTTTGAAAATTGGAAAGTAAATTAATTCCCAAATAATTAAAAGCAAAGGGCACGTTGCATTTTCATACATTCATGTAATTTACTTACATACATATGTTGTTAACATTATTACTATTCTAAAAATATCATCAAACCAAAAAGTCTTGTTCTTCTCTACATGCCAACGGCAAGTGAAAAGATCGAGCAAAACAAGTAATAGGAGAATACACAATCAATTAAACGTAGTGATGTTCGATCAAACTCAATGAGTTAAATTGATGATTATCTCTGCAATTTGACAACTCGACTGTGGTCGAGGGCGCTAAGTGCTGATGACGTCTTGTGGCGGGACAGAAATTGCAATCCAATAGCCGCGTTCAAAAATAATTTTTCAGTTTTTCTCCATAATTTACTTTCCAATTTTCAAAATTAATAATTTGAAAATTAAAATGAACTCAAGCCTGATGAAACCTAATTTTTCAATTAATTCTAAAGTTCGAATAATTAATTCCCAAATAAAAAAATTTTCTATAGGAAAATTTATGATAAAAAAATTTTCTATAGGAAAATGTATGATAAAAAAATTAAAAAAAGAAGTAGAAAACTTTTTCTTTTAAAAACATCTGAACTACATATTTCCGCCAGATCTAATTTTGTTTGAATAAGAAAATTATAAATAAAAAATTTTCTATAGAAAAAATTGTTAATGAAGAAATTTTCTATAGAAAATTTTTTATTAAAAAATTTTCTATACGAAAAATTTTGATAAAAAAATTTTTTACAGAAAAAAACTGAAAAATGTTTGTTTTTGTTCAGTCGATAATCTACGCTTTTACTTTTGGTTTATGAACATAATTCTTAATAGTTATGTTTGTAAATTTAGTAATAATGCGAGGTTTTCGATCTGTCTAAATTGGGGATAATCCTCCTGAAGAGATGGCTTAACCAACCATCGAAACGCGTCGAGGAATTTGGTTTCTCCGCAAACATTTTTTGGCTTTTTATCAATAAATTGATCTGTTACATTAATAAATAAATGTAACAGGTTTGGGATCAAATGCAAATACACTTCTTTTTGAAGAAAAATTTTTTATACAAATATTTTCTATAGAATAATTTTGGGTTAAAAAAAAATTTCTATAGAAAAATTTTTGATTAAAAACTTCTACATATTGATTAAAAAATTTCTATAACAAATTTTTGATAAAAAGTTTTTTATGAAAAAATTTTTGATAAAAAATTTTTCCAGAAAAATTTTTGGAAAAAAATTTTTTGTAGGAAAATTTTTGATAAAAAAAATTTTCTATAGGAAAATTTTTGATAAAAAAAATTTTCTATAGGAAAATTTATGATAAAAAAAAAATAAAAAAAATTAAGTAGAAAACTTTTTCTTTCAAAAACATCTAAACTACACTTAACTTTATAAATACATAATCATTTTAAGTAAACATCAGTTTTTAGAGACAGTTTTTATTGTGTTTTTTGTGTTTTAGAAAAATCTTTGTGACTAGAAAAGCCTTTAATGAGCACTTTAGCTCCATATTCATAAAAATTGAAAATACTAATTTTAGATAAAAAATTATTAATTTGTATGCATATGGGAGTTATAACTATAAAACCTTTGTCAGTCTGTTTAGGTTTAGTTGTTCCATGGTCTCTTTCGTATTTATGTCTGTGTGAAACTCTGTGTGAATGTATGTTTGTATACACCATAGAATCATAGAATATATCTGTATATATATGAATGTGTGTCTAAATATCTGCACATATAGCTGTCCTTCCATCTCTTTGCAAGCTAGTTGTTCCATCTAACTATTTTTTTATATATATAAAATTTTCGACTAATGTGATTTTCT
Source organism: Stomorhina lunata (assembly GCA_933228675.1). Taxonomy (NCBI): domain Eukaryota; kingdom Metazoa; phylum Arthropoda; class Insecta; order Diptera; family Rhiniidae; genus Stomorhina; species Stomorhina lunata. The sequence goes on along the minus strand of OW121742.1, from coordinate 121,709,404 downwards.
TTTACATTTTTTACTTTAAATTAGTTTAGTAACACATTTAATACCCAAATAATTTCACTTTCTTAACTTTAACCTTTCAAGGCTCAGCATTAGTTTTTCCTTAAAGCATTCAGCAAAACTAATGTAAAAACTAAAAATCCCATAAAAATCTAAAGAAACTGAAATTTTCAAATAAAAAACACTTGACTATAGAAAAAAAAAAACAAAACTCAAATCCTGAAGACTTTGCGAGAAAACCAAAAATAAGTTTTTGTTAATGGAAAAGGCAAGAAAAAAGTCAAACAAAATCAAATAACAATTTAAAAATGTCTCGCCTGTAAGCAGACTTAGATTTAGAAAAAAATGAAAAAATAAAAAACAGACTAAAGTTTGAAAGTAGTTAAGCAGCCTAGTAGTGTTTAAAATCGACGAAATAGAAGAAAAAGGTGGTGGAGCATTAAAGTAGTTAAGGCTGTTTTTTCCTGCCACACCACCTTCACTTTAAACTAAAAATTTAATGTTAAGCTAAGTAAAGCTGTTTGGAGGCTGCTGCTGCTAGAGCTTTCAAATTGGTGGTCGTTTGTAGTGGTTTTATTTTATTTCTTTTTTTTTTGCTAGTTTTTTGTTGTTATTCGTGGGAATTGGTTCATTAGAATTTTCTTTTTATATAGATTTTCATTTTCCCGCTACCTGGTAAATATTGGTCATCATCATCTGGAGTCTAACAAAAACAATTTTTCAATGATTTTCTTTTAAGAGTTTTATTGTATTTTTTTTTGGAAGATCTCTAGAGGTTTTAAGCAAAAATCTTTGGTAACCATTTTGCATGTTGTAGTGGTAAATGGCTAAATGTTGCTGTCTTTGTAGCAGTATTAGGCGCGTTAAGTAAATGTGTCGTTTTCTTTCATTTTAACATGGCACTTGCAACACACTTTTTTAATGTTTTTTCTTTCTTTAACAATTTTAAATAAATATATTTTTTTCTCTTCATTTTTCTTTTACGGACTGATTTTGTTAACAGCAATTTTTGTGGCAAGTTGCAAGATTCTGCAACTTGTTGCAAGTTTTTCTTTTTTGCTTGTATTTGTTTTTTAACTTGTGAGATTTATTTGTTTAACGTTTTAGTTTTTTTTGTTGGTTTGGTTCGGCTTTAGAGATGGGTTAGGTTTTGTCTGGTTTATCTGTGAGTTAAATTTAGAGTTTGTTTCTTAAGTTTTTTGTTTAATGTTGTTAAACACAAAGTCAAAAGTCAATTAAATAAGAGCACTGATTTTGTTAGTTAATGTTGAATGTTGTTAACAATTTTTTTTGTTTCTTCTTATTATTATTGTATTTTTATGTTGGAGGTGGTGGTAGTTTAAGGTATTTGTGGTTTAGAAAAAACTAAATAAACATTGATTTTAATTTGGTTGATTTCTGGGATTTTAATGGTGGGAATTTTATCATGTCTTCTAAGTGAGAGACAAAAAGTTAAAAACAGAAATTCAAAAAAGAAAATTTTTATGAAAAAGAAGCCAAAATTACCTTCAGAGAAGATTTTAGTATAAACATTTTTATTAAGTAATAAAAATGTTTTAAATTTTATAACTTAATTAAATAAATTTTCGTTACAAAACAATCAAGTAATTCTATAGATTTAAATAAAATTGAAATTAAATTTGCTAAGTCATCAAATCTATTAAGATCTTCTATATACAAATTTTTTGCTAATTTATTTACTTCAAAAATAATTAAATTTTACTACAGTTCCCCTTAGCTCTCACCTTAATCCTGCATAATCCCGTATATTCTCTTTAAAGTCAAGCCGCTTAATATCTGTACCCTACACTATTTTAGGCAACTGAGATATAATAAAATTAAGCTGATGAAAACAGCTCCGAACGGATCACATCAATTCAACATTAAACAATCCTATTTGCTGACAGACATGGCAGTATATTCAATGGTATATCAGACAAACTAAAAATCGTAGTCTTTATCTTCGTCTAATTCTTAGTCTATGTCTTAGTCTATGTCTTAGTCTATGTCTTAGTTTATGTCTTAGTCTATGTCTTAGTCTATGTCTTAGTCTATGTCTTAGTCTATGTCTCAGTCTATGTCTTAACCTATATCTTAGTCTATGTCTTAGTCTATGTTATACTCTATGTCTTCGTCTAAGTCTTAGTCTATATTTTATTCTATCTCCTAGTCTATATCTTAGTCTATGTCTTAGTCTATGTCTTAGTCTATGTCTTAGTCTATGTCTTAGTCTATGTCTTAGTCTATGTCTTAGTCTATGTCTTAGTCTATGTCTTAGTCTATGTCTTAGTCTATGTCTTAGTCTATGTCTATGTCTTAGTCTATGTCTTAGTCTATGTCTTAGTCTTAGTCTATGTCTTAGTCTATGTCTTAGTCTATGTCTTAGTCTATGTCTTAGTCTATGTCTTAGTCTATGTCTTAGTCTATGTCTTAGTCTATGTCTTAGTCTATGTCTTAGTCTATGTCTTAGTCTATGTCTTAGTCTATGTCTTAGTCTATGTCTTAGTCTATGTCTTAGTCTATGTCTTAGTCTATGTCTTAGTCTATGTCTTAGTCTATGTCTTAGTCTATGTCTTAGTCTATGTCTTAGTCTATGTCTTAGTCTATGTCTTAGTCTATGTCTTAGTCTATGTCTTAGTCTATGTCTTAGTCTATGTCTTAGTCTATGTCTTAGTCTATGTCTTAGTCTATGTCTTAGTGTATGTTTTAGTCTATGTCTTAGTCTATGTCTTTGTCTATGTCTTAGTCTATGTCTTAGTATATGTCTTAGTGTATGTTTTAGTCTATGTCTTAGTCTATGTCTTAGTCTATGTCTTAGTCTATGTCTTAGTCTATGTCTTAGTCTATGTCTTAGTCTATGTCTTAGTCTATGTCTTAGTCTATGTCTTAGTCTATGTCTTAGTCTATGTCTTAGTCTATGTCTTAGTTTATGTCTTAGTCTATGTCTTAGTCTATGTCTAAGTCTATGTCTTATTCTATGTCTTAGTCTATGTCTTAGTCTATATCTTAGTCTATGTCTTAGTCTATGTCTTAGTCTATGTCTTAGTCTATGTCTTAGTCTATGTCCTAGTCTATGTCTTAGTCTATGTCTTAGTCTATGTCTTAGTCTATATCTTAGTCTATGTCTTAGTCTATGTCTTAGTCTATGTCTTAGTCTATGTCTTAGTCTATGTCTTAGTCTATGTCTTAGTCTATGTCTTACTCTATGTCTTAGTCTATGTCTTAGTCTATGTCTTAGGTTATGTCTTAGTCTATGTCTTAGTCTATGTCTTAGTCTATGTCTTAGTCAATGTCTTAGTCTATGTCTTAGTCTATGTCTTAGTCTATGTCTTAGTCTATGTCTTAGTCTATGTCTTAGTCTATGTCTTAGTCTATGTCTTAGTCTATGTCTTAGTCTATGTCTTAGTCTATGTCTTAGTCTATGTCTTAGTCTATGTCTTAGTCTATGTCTTAGTCTATGTCTTAGTCAATGTCTTAGTCAATGTCTTAGTCTATGTCTTAGTCTATGTCTTAGTCTATGTCTTAGTCTATGTCTTAGTCTATGTCTTAGTCTATGTCTTAGTCTATGTCTTAGTCTATGTCTTAGTCTATGTCTTAGTCTATGTCTTAGTCTATGTCTTAGTCTATGTCTTAGTCTATGTCTTAGTCTATGTCTTAGTCTATGTCTATGTCTTAGTCTATGTCTTAGTCTATGTCTTAGTCTATGTCTTAGTCTATGTCTTAGTCTATGTCTTAGTCTATGTCTTAGTCTATGTCTTAGTCTATGTCTTAGTCTATGTCTTAGTCTATGTCTTAGTCTATGTCTTAGTCTATATCTTAGTCTATGTCTTAGTTTATGTCTTGATGTACTTTTTAGTCTATGTCTGACTGATGGCTAAGTCCTGTAAGGCATAATATGGTCAGGCTTAATCGACTACGAAATTTTACATTTTTTGTATAATTTTTTTTTAATAAAATTGCACACTTTTTTCTCTAAAGCAATCATTAGTGAGCTAAATTTCGCACATCATTATACTTTCCAATTTATTTATTGATATTAAAATAATGTATTACGTTTTTTTCAATTTAATACCTAATTTTTGAGATCATCTTTGTTTTTTACTTATCAACATTTGTTGAAGCTAACAAATTAGCCAAGAACAAAAGATTTGATTTTATGCGAAAAATTTTATTTTTTTGGTATTTATTATTGCACAATAACTGACAGAATTATTAATGGAAAGTGAGATATTAAATTAATTAATATTAGCAAATTAATTGAAAAATCGAAATTTATAATTTACGGTATTTTATAAGATTTTTTGCATAATTTAAAAGGAGAATATAATTCTAAAGACTCGTTTGGAAGGGGAAGCAGGGACAAAATATCATATATTTTTTATTCCACAGCAAAAATCATGTTTATGTTTAAGTATAAGTTTTGATATATATTTAAGTTTTCTTATCCTATGTGTTAAATATGTGTCGTAAGTCTTTCGTTTTAGATAAGATGAAGAAGTCTTATTATAAGTACTAAAAGCACACAATATAAACTAATTTTTAAAGGAATATTTATATAAAAGGTGTAAAGTTTGTGTCTTAATTCTTTTGTTTCAGAACAAGGTAAACATTTTTTACAATATGAAATAAAATTGAATAATTAATAAAATAAGGGTATCAAACTCGTCAAGAAAATCTTAAACCGATAAGTTTTATAGTTCGTCATATTATCTCTTAAAATAAAGAAATAAAATCAAATTAAATTCGTAATCATTTTAAAAGTTTTAATTCCATTCATAAAATTATATTTCTTTCATCTTTAATTTTTTAACTCATTCACATAAAAGTAATCATCCAAAATGATTACAACCCACATTTAACAATATTATCTGAGATACATACAATACACAAAACATTTAATATACACAAAAAATTCTAATGCAATTATAGCAGAACAAAAGGTCTAGCACAGAAAATTATATATCTCGTATATAAAAGTTTTACCAAATTAAGCATTTAATTCATAAAATCAAAATATATGTGTATGTACTTTTAAAATAACAATAGCAAAACAATTTTATTTCAAAGTTTTGTAGGAGAAAAATTATGTATGAACTATAAGAAGTTGCTTAAACTTAACTTTAACCTTGACAAAAATCTTACACATGAGTGATTTAATAGTTCAACTAACAAATGCAATAAAAACTATGCAAAAAATACAAATTGTAAAATGCTCATGCTAAAAAAAAGAAATAATAACAATTTGAAACATGTTAGAAAACTAAGAATATTCAAAGAAGCAACTTTAATAAAATAAGTAGTTCCAAAAAATGGGGAGTTCCATAAAAAGTAAGCAGACTTCCATAGTCTATATCACAGTCAATAATTTAGTATATATTTTGGTATACACATTAGTCTGTAGTTTAGTCTATATCGTAGTCAATGTTGTCTAATAATTAGCCTATATCTTATTCTATGTCTTAATCTATGTCATAGTCTATGTATTAGTCTATGTCTTAGTCTATGTCTTAGTTTATGCCTTAGTCCATGTCTTAGTCTATGTCTAAGTAGTGTATGTGTTGGTCTATGTGTTAAACTATGCCTTAGTGTTTGTCTTAGTGTATGTCATAGTCTATTTTAAGTCTATGTCTTAGTCTATGTCTTAGTCTATATCTTAGTCTATATCTTAGTCTATGTCTTCGTCTATGTCTTAGTCTTAGTCTATGTCGTAGTCTATGTCTTAGTCTATGTCTTGGTCTACGTCTTAGTCTATGTCTTAGTCTATGTCGTAGTCTATGTCTTAGTCTATGTCTTGGTCTACGTCTTAGTCTATGTCTTAGTCTATGTCTTAGTCTATGTCTTAGTCTATGTCTTAGTCTATGTCTTAGTCTATGTCTTAGTCTATGTCTAAGTCTATGTCTTAGTCTATGTCTTAGTCTATGTCTTAGTCTATGTCTTAGTCTATGTCTAAGTCTATGTCTTAGTCTATGTCTTAGTCTATGTCTTAGTCTATGTCTTAGTCTTAGTCTTAGTCTATGTCTTAGTCTATGTCTTAGTCTATGTCTTAGTCTATGTCTTAGTCTATGTCTTAGTCTATATCTTAGTCTATGTCTTAGTCTATGTCTTAATCTATGTCTTAGGCTATGTCTTAGTCTATGTCTTAGTCTATTTCTTAGTCTATGTCTTAGTCTATATCTTAGTCTATGTCTTAGTCTAAGTCTTAGTCTATGTCTTAGTCTAAATCTTAGTCTATTTCTTAGTCTATTTCTTAGTCTATATCTTAGTCTATGTCTTAGTCTATGTCTTAGTCTATGTCTTAGTCTATGTCTTAGTCTATGTCTTAGTCTATGTCTTAGTCTATGTATTAATCTATGTCTTAGTCTATGTCTTAGTCTATGTCTTAGTCTATGTCTTAGTCTATGTCTTAGTCTATGTCTTAGTCTATGTCTTAGTCTATGTCTTAGACTATATCTTAGTCTATGTCTTAGTCTAAGTCTTAGTCTATGTCTTAGTCTATGTCTTAGTCTATTTCTTAGTCTATGTCTTAGTCTATATCTTAGTCTATCTTAGTCTATGTCTTAGTCTATGTCTTAGTCTTTGTCTTAGTCTATGTCTTAGTCTATGTCTCAGACTATATCTTAGTCTATGTCTTAGTCTAAGTCTTAGTCTATGTCTTAGTCTATGTCTTAGTCTATTTCTTAGTCTATGTCTTAGTCTATATCTTAGTCTATGTCTTAATCTAAGTCTTAGTCTATGTCTTAGTCTATGTCTTAGTCTATTTCTTAGTCTATGTCTTAGTCTATATCTTAGTCTATGTCTTAGTCTATGTCTTAGTCTATGTCTTAGTCTATGTCTTAGACTATATCTTAGTCTATGTCTTAGTCTAAGTCTTAGTCTATGTCTTAGTCTATGTCTTAGTCTATTTCTTAGTCTATGTCTTAGTCTATATCTTAGTCTATGTCTTAGTCTAAGTCTTAGTCTATGTCTTAGTCTATGTCTTAGTCTATTTCTTAGTCTATTTCTTAGTCTATATCTTAGTCTATGTCTTAGTCTATGTCTTAGTCTATGTCTTAGTCTATGTCTTAGTCTATGTCTTAGTCTATGTATTAATCTATGTCTTAGTCTATGTCTTAGTCTATGTCTTAGTCTATGTCTAAGTCTATGTCTTAGTCTATGTCTTAGTCTATGTCTTAGTCTATGTCTTAGTCTATGTCTTAGTCTATGTCTTAGTCTATGTCTTAGTCTATGTCTTAGTCTATGTTTTAGTCTATGTCTTTGTCTATATATTAGTCTATATCTTAGGCTATGTCTTAGTCTATGACTATTATATATCTAAATCAATATTCTATGATCTAGCATTTGCCTCAGTCTGAAACTCCCCCTATAAATTAATTTATATAAAACGCACAGCAAAACAAATGAATAGAACTTAGAACAAAAGATCATCAAATAAGCCAAAAAAGTCATGAAGAAGAAGAGGAAGAAACCAAATAATTCTTAACAAAATAATTTTTTTAACAGAGCATAAATCCCTCTTAGGAAACAACACAAACAGTCTAAACCAAAAACCACAAAGTGATGAAAATGAACAGAATTCAGCTGAAAAATTTTAAACAAATCATACAAAATTATCTCAAATAAAAAAAAAATACAATGAAAAATTAAAAAGTGATGCAATTTTTTAGAAACTAAAGCATGAATGAAAAAGTTTAAAATAATTAATGTGGGTGGTATATAATTAAAGTAATTTTTTTGTTGACTTCAACAAATTTTGCGCTTTAATTTTTGTTTGCTTTAGTTTATTTAATCTCTAAACCCCTCTTAAAAATCTATTTATGATTATGATACATTATTTTCAAATTAACGCTTTTGATTATAAAACTCATTTATCTTGGTTTCTTCGACTTTTTTTATATCTTAAATGTTAAACTTTTTGTTTATGATTACTTACGAAGTTTTGTTAGACTAATTTGAAATTATAACGCTTTCAATTTCATTTCAAGTTCAAAGCATTTATTTCCAGTTGCTTGACTTCAGTTTGGAGAAGAAAAAAAAAAAACGGTAGCATTCAGTTAACTGGTAATAAAAAGAGGGGTTTACTTAACCGAAAACTAATTTCTTGCTTTGAATTTGTTTCCATGTCATACTAATGGTATAAGACTTTCTTTAAACAGGCGTAACGAATTTTCGTTACATATATTTTTTTTTATGTTTTGTTATACTTATAATGGAGGTTTTATATGAGTAGTTTCTTTAGAGTTTCAAGGTTAAGGTTAAATATTAAGAAAATTGTTATTTAATTGAATTGTTATTACTGAAAATGTTAGATGTTAAGATAATGTAATGAAAATGTCAATAATTGTCTCAAATTAGAGGAACATTTTAACAAAGAAACAAATTTGTAATAGGGTATGGAAGATTAAAGTGTATGTGTCTTAACTCTTTTGTTAACGGATAAGATAAAAATTGAGTTTTAATGTCAAATACTTGTCTAAAGCGACCTGTTGTATAAGTATTAGTCTATGTCTATATCTTAGTCTATGTCTAAGTCTATGCCTTAGCCTATGTCTTAGTCTATGTCTTAGTCTATGTCTTAGTCTATGTCTTAGTCTATGTCTTAGTCTATGTCTTAGTCTATGTCTTAGTCTATGTCTTAGTTTATGTCTTAGTCTATATCTTAGTCTATGTCTTAGTCTATGTCTTAGTCTATGTCTTAGTCTACGTTTTAGTCTATGTCTTAGTCTATGTTTTAGTCTATGTCTCAGTCTATATCTTAGTCTATGTCTTAGTCAATGTCTTAGTCTATGCCTTAGTCTATGTCTTAGTCTATGTCTTAGTGTATGTCTTAGTCTATGTCTTAGTCTATGTCTTAGTCTATGTCTTAGTCTATGTCTTAGTCTATGTCTTAGTCTATGTCTTAGTTTATGTCTTAGTCTATGTCTTAGTCTATGTCTTAGTCTATGTCTTAGTCTATGTTTTAGTCTATGTCTCAGTCTATGTCTTAGTCTATGTCTTAGTCTATGTCTTAGTCTATGTCTTAGTCAATGTCTTAGTCTATGTCTTAGTCTATGTCTTAGTGTATGTCTTAGTCTATGTCTTAGTCTATGTCTTAGTCTATGTCTTAGTCTATGTCTTAGTCTATGTCTTAGTCTATGTCTTAGTCTATGTCTTAGTCTATATCTTAGTCTATGTCTTAGTCTATGTCTTAGTCTATGTCTTAGTCTATGTCTTAGTCTATGTTTTAGTCTATGTCTTAGTCTATGTCTTAGTCTATGTCTTAGTCTATGTCTTAGTTTAGTCTTAGTCTATGTCTTAGTCTATGTCTTAGTCTATGTCTTAGTCTATGTCTTAGTCTATGTCTTAGTCTATGTCTTAGTCTATGTCTTAGTCTATGTCGTAGTCTATGTCTTAGTCTATGTCTTAGTCTATGTCTTAGTCTATGTCTTAGTCTATGTCTTAGTCTATGTCTTAGTCTATGTCTTAGTCTATGTCTTAGTCTATGTCTTAGTCTATGTCTTAGTCTATGTTTTAGTCTATGTCTTAGTCTATGTCTTAGTCTATGTCTTAGTCTATGTCTTAGTCTATGTCTTAGTTTATGTCTTAGTCTATGTCTTAGTCTATGTCTTAGTCTATGTCTTAGTCTATGTCTTGGTCTATGTCTTAGTCTATGTCTTAGTCTATGTCTTAGTCTATGTCTTAGTCTATGTCTTAGTCTATGTCTTAGTCTATGTCTTAGTCTATGTCTTAGTCTATGTCTTAGTCTATGTCTTAGTCTAAGTCAATATCTTAGTCAATGTCTTAGTCTATGTCTTAGTCTATGGCTTAGTCTATGGCTTAGTCTATGTCATAGTCTATGTCTTAGTCTATGTCTTAGTCTATGTCTTAGTCAATGTCTTAGTCAATGTCTTAGTCTATGTCTTAGTCTATGTCTTAGTCTATGTCTTAGTCTATGTCTTAGTCTATGTCTTAGTCTATGTCTTAGTCTATGTCTTATTCTGTGCCTTAGTTTATGTCTTCGTCTATATCTTAGTCTATGTCTTGGTCTATGTCTTTATCTATTTCATAGTCTATGTCTTAGTCTATATCATAGTCTTTGTCTTAGTCTTTGTCTTAGTCTATGTATTAGTCTATATCTTAGTCTATGTCTTAGTCTATGTCTTAGTATATGTCTTAGTCTATGTCTTCTTCTATGTCTTAGTCTATGTCTTATTCTATGTCATAGTCTATGTCTTGGTCTATGTTTTAGTCTATGTCTTAGTCTATGTCATAGTCTATATCTTAGTGTATATCTTAGTCTATATCTTAGTCTATGTCTTAGTCTATGTCTTAGTCTATGTCTTAGTCTATGTCTTAGTCTATGTCTTAGTCTATGTCTTAGTCTATGTCTTAGTCTATGTCTTAGTCTATGTCTTAGTCTATGTCTTAGTCTATGTCTTAGTCTCTGTCTTGGTCTGTGTCTTAATCTATGTCATAGTCTATATCTTAGCCTTTGTTTTTATCTTAGTCTTAGTCTATGTCTTAGCCTTTGCTTATATCTTAGCCTTAGTCTATTATTATATTATTATGTGCCTTAATCTATGGTCTTTGAATTAGGCCATTTCTTAGTCTATTTCTTAGTCTATATCTTTGTCTATTTTTCTCTGTCTGTGTCTTAGCGTATGTCTTTTTCTTATTTTTTGTTTAAGTCTATATCTAACTACGTCTTAGTATTGAAGATAGTTCATGTGTCTTAAGTCTTTTGTTTTAGATATTAAAAATGTTATCTATTAATTTATTATCAACATCATAATTGCCTTAATGACTGGAAACTAGACAAAATCCTTGACATTTTTGTAAATCTTATTTTTTATATTAATAAATTAGCATAACATAGTATTATTAGTATTTAAATATTAATTCCTTAATACTGTTTATCATCATAACTTAATACCTATTTATATAGTTATATTTAATTTATTGAAGCTATTTACAGTATAATTAAAAAAGTACGTTATAAAGAGATATCCATCTCTGTTGGCAACAATAAGATTATTTTTTTTTTTTTGAGTTTTGCTTTGAAAATAATGGTTTTTTAAGTAAATTTTTTATTAAGCTACTTAAGCGAGACTGTGCTATAATCTTTTTATGTTTTACATAAATTTCTATTTACTTTTATTTTGAGATAGGATTTTTTTGCAAATATTTTTCATATGTAAACAAGTTTGCTTCCTAAGTCTTTTGTTTGTTTTTCATGTTATTACCCATTAAGGCACATCAGGGGGTGTTGCTGGTTAAATTTGTCTGAATTTTTATATTTTAATTATAGACCTTTTCTCTCAACCCCAAAACTTTGTACAAAATGATCTATTTATTATGTGTATGCACTAGTAACAAAATAATGACAAATTTCCCTCAACTGCCCATAAACTTAGAGTTCATTCGCTGAGATATATTACCAAGAGGCCAACCCACTAAACAATAAAACTAGATTGCAAGGAGAAAAACTAAATCACTTGCTTGGAAAGGAAAGTAACAAAACGATTACAATTCAATGATTGGTGTGTGTGAGTGTTAAGGAAATAACTTGAGAATGTTGGATACATGTTTATTAGGGAAATAAATCTGTTTGGTAAAAAGCCTTAAGGTTTGTAAACATGAGATACTCTCAATTCACATGCATGATATAGAATCACATAACTGCTGGTTGTAAAGATCGAGCATGAACATGATGTCTATGATGGAATTGTAAGGAAAGCTAAGCAAAAGCTGCAAATGAAACCAAAGTTTAAACAAATGAAGTTGTTAGTTTGGAGGAAAAAGAATGTAACAATTTACCCAGATCATTCTTCTTTCATTTCACATAATATTAACAACTTAATCTTCTTAAGCATCTGAAGGAAAAATTCCCCCAAAAAATATATGGGTTTTTAGATGTAGCTCAATTCTGAGTCATTTGTTTGGTTGAAAAGGAAATATATCATTTCCAATTTAACACAAACTGGCTGACTTACTAAAACCAGTACATGGGCACCAGAACCATCAAAGATGAGATAAATTCTTATAACAAAACATATTTGTCTAACATGACTAACTGTCTGAAACATTGATCTTTTGCCACTTACCAAATAAAACTAACTCAAAATATGAAAAACTAGTAAACTAACCGATTTAACTTATTTTTATAAGGCAAGAAATATTTCAGTTTTAACTGAAATACAAGAAAATTGAGTTAAGAAAACGTGCCATGACATGACACTGTATCGCATTGTATAATTTCTTGAGAATGTTCGTTGTTAGCGATTATAAATAGTGCAAATGCGTGCAAGTTTACAATACACTTTATACTTTTTTTTCTGTCCAGGCAACATCAACCTCATTTCAAATATTACTTAAAGCTAAAGTCTGTGTTTTTTTTTATTTTCTTTCAGTTTGGCTTTGGACGACGTCATCATCATTAGTTTTCCAAACGTCAGTCTGGCCCAAACTGAAAAAGAAATGAAATCTATATATTTTTGCTTTAGAAAAATCTACCAAAAAACCAAATAGACTCATCAAACAAACTGCTCAAACTCTCAGGCTTTATAGCAGGACATATTTTTCAAAACTATAAAAAAATCTGTTTTACAAAATTGTATATGCAGTTAAATCATTTTGTACATGTGTTAGTTAGGCCTTAAGTTTAACACTAAAGCAATTAACACACAAATAAGATGAACACAATTTTAGGAAGGGAAGGAAAGCTTAACTGATTCGTTCAAATTCAAAAACTAAACTAATAATAATTTTTAAAAAATTTACTGAAAAATTTTTTATAAAAACAGGAAATTTTTGGAAAATCTCATAAAAATACCAAATTTTTGAAAAAATTTCTATAAAAATAGCAAATTTTTGAAGAATATTCTATAAATTTGCTATTTTTATAGAAAATTATTGAAAAATTTTCTATAAAAAAAACAAATTTTTGAAAAATTTTCTATAAAAATAGCAAATTTTTGAAAAATTTTCTATAAAAATAGCAAATTTTTGAAAAATTTTCTATAAAAATAGCAAATTTTTGAAAAATTTCTTACAAAAATAGGAAATTTTTCAAAAATTTCCTACAAAAATAGGAAATTTTTGAAAAATTTCCTTTAAAAATAGGAAATTTTTGAAAAATTTTCTATAAAAACAGGAAATTTTTGAAAAATCTCATAAAAATAGCAAATTTTTGAAAAATTTTCTATAAAAATAGCAAATTTTTGGAAAAATTTCTATAAAAATAGCAAATTTTTGAAAAAATTTCTATAAAAATAGCAAATTTTTGAAAAATTTTCTATAAAAGTAGCAAATTTTTCAAAAATTTTCTATAAAAATAGCAAATTTTTGAAAAATTTCCTACAAAAATAGGAAATTTTTCAAAAATTTCCTACAAATATAGGAAATTTTTGAAAAAATTTCCTATCAAAATAGGACATTTCCTACCAAAATAGGAAATTTCTATAAAATTTCCTATAAAAATAGGAAATGTTTAAAAAGTTTTCTTTTTTTTTTGAAAAATGTCCTATTAAAAAGGGAATTTTTTTTTTAAATTTCCTATAGAAATAGGAAATTTTTGAAAAATTTTCTATAAAAATAAGCAATTTTTGAAATTTTTTTTTATAAAAATTAGAAATTTTTTAAAACTTTCTTATAAAAAAAGAAATTTTTGATTTTTTTTTTAATAAGAATTTTTTGAAATATTTCTTATCAAAATGAGAAATTTTGAAAACATTTCTTATAAAAAAATGTTTGAAAAATTTCTTATGAAATTAAAAAATTTTTCAAAAATTTCCTATTTTTATAAGAAAATTTGTAAAAAATTGTCATTTTTTTGGGAAATTTTTCAAAAATTTCCTAATTTTATAGGAAGTTTTTCAAAAATTTTCTATTTCTATAGGAAATTTTTCAAAAATTTTCCTATTTTTGTAGAAAGTTTTTCAAAGTTTTTCATTTTTATAGAAAATTTTTCAAAAATTTCCTATTTTTATAGGATATTTTTTTAAAATTTCCTACTTTTATAAGAAATTTTTCAAAAATTTAATATTTTTATAGGAAATTTTTCAAAAATTTCCTATTTTTATAGGAAATTTTTAAAAAATTCTCTATTTCTATAGGAAATTTTTCAAAAATTTCCTATTTTGATAGGAAATTTTTCAAAAATTTCCTATTTTTATAGGAAATTTTTCAAAAATTTTCTATTTTTATAGGAAATTTTTCAAAAATTTCCTATTTTTATAGGAAATTTTTCAAAAATTTTCTATTTTTATAGGATATTTTTTTAAAATTTCATACTTTTATAAGAAATTTTTCAAAAATTTAATATTTTTATAGGAAATTTTTCAAAAATTTCCTATTTTTATAGGAATTTTTTAAAAAATTTCGTATTTTTATAGGAAATTTTTCAAAAATTTCGTATTTTTATAAGAAAATTTTTCAAAAATTTCCTATTTTTACAAGAAATTTTTCAAAAATTTCCTATTTTTATAGGAAATTTTTCAAAAATTTCCTATTTTTATAGGAAATTTTTCAAAAATTGCCTATTTTTATAGGAAATTTTTCAAAAATTTGCTATTTTTATAGGAAATTTTTCAAAAATTTGCTATTTTTATAGGAAATTTTTCAAAAATTTTCTATTTTTATAGGAAATTTTTCAAAAATTTCCTATTTTTATAGGAAATTTTTCAAAAATTTCCTATTTTTATATGAAATTTTTCAAAAATTTCCTATTTTTATAGGAAATTTTTCAAAAATTTCCTATTTTTATAGGAAATTTTTCAAAAATTTCCTATTTTTATAGGAAATTTTTCAAAAATTTCCTATTTTTATAGGAAATTTTTCAAAAATTTCCTATTTTTATAGGAAATTTTTCAAAAATTTCCTATTTTTATAGGAAATTTTTCAAAAATTTCCTATTTTTATAGGAAATTTTTCAAAAATTTTTATATGAAACTTTTCAAAAATTTGCTATTTTATAGGAAAATTTTCTAAAATTTCTTTTTTTTTTTATGGAAAGTTTTAAAAAAATTTCCTATAAAGATAGGAAATTTTCATAGGATTTTTTTTTAATTTCTTATTTTTGCAAAGCTATCCTTCCCCTCACCCCGACCTAACAAAAGTATCATGCTCTTCCATCACAAAAAGTTCACTTTATTGGTCTGCTGCCAACGAAAATTTTCTGGTTTTATTATTTTAGTTTTTCGTTTTCCATTTTTTTTCTCTAAATTGTTTTAATTTGTTTGTTAGTACGCTTGTGATAAATGTTGTAACATTAGCTGGGAAGTGCTTTGTAATTGGTGGCATCTAGGCAAGCTAAGGAAAAGTGCATCAAGCCATAAAGATTTGAGCTTTCTGCTTGATTTGTGCTATGTATAATTATTGGGTTGCTTAAAACAAATTGTTAAGGCAATTATTGCTAAATACATGGTTTAATATGAGGTACTTTTTGTGCGAATAAGAGCCTTAAAAGCTCTACAAAATTAAGACATTAACTAAAAAAGTTTTGTTTGAAATTAAATGTTTTCGTTTTTGGTTGGGGGCTTTTTTGGGTGGCAGGAAAAAAACGGGTTTGTAGCTTAAGTCTTTTGTTTGGAATGAGTTTGTTTGGAGGTAGAAGATGGAATATTTTGGACGAAAAACAAAATTAATATTCTTGAAAGGAAAAAAAGAAATTTTTGTAATATTTTCTAAAAGAATTAGAAATTTTATTTTATTTTTAAATTCTAAAAATTTTTTTCATAAAATTCTAAATTTTTTTTTAAATGTGTAAAAAAAAATTGAAATCTTCTTTTGAGACTAAGAAATCAAAAAAACAATATTACAGCTTTTCCTTGAAATTGTATGTAAGGTTTGTTTCTTAAGTCTTTCGTTTACTTGTTATTTAGATTTATTATTGCCTTTAAAAAAATCTTCGGAATTTGACCTTAAGCTACACGTGTCTATTTGTTTATTAGTTAAAATATAAAATCATATTTTTAATTAAATCATATTTATTTCTTTTTATTAGTTTTTTCTTTGAATTAATTTGTATAATCTTTTTAAACTCGAAACATTTTGATAATTAAATTAATGTCATTTGACCATAAATTTTAAATAGGAATTTTTAAAATTTTAAATTGCGGAATCTAATATATGATATTGAAAAAGCCAACCCCTTTTAGCACCAAAATTGTTATTTAAGGTTTAATAACTTAAGATAATAATTTTGTTTCCTCAGCCATAAAACTGTAACAACAAACATGAGACTAAATGCTCAGAATAGGTTTATTATGAAAAAAACTTTGTAATCTGCCCGGCCGATAAAGTGTTAGAAATAGGATTAGATTCATAAAATATGAGATTATTAATTAGTGTCAAAACTGATATTTGTTTCTTAAGAAAAATATGACGAAAATTCAAGTTTTTGAAAAAGAATTAACTAAAACCCATAAAAATCTCATAAAAATTTTAAGTCTCTGTTTCGTTTATTAAATAGATCAATTTGTTGTTATTTTGAGCCTCATAAAAATTAGTAGTTGAAAAATTTGAATAAAAAATAAAATATTTATGTTAATTTCCATAAACAGGTGACATATTGCTAATGGACTTGACCAAACGTTTTAAAATTAAACCGAAAAAAAAGTTTTGTTTTATATTCAATTTAAGATTTTTATGGAAATTTGTTGTTTAAACTTAATTTAAATTATGATATCATAAATATGAATTTTAAATTGAATAAAATTGTTTTGTGGCTAAAAAAAGATTAAGGCAAATGAAAAAGATTAAAGCGAAATTGACGTCAATGTTCGCTAGATCAAAACAAATATTTAGAAACCTTGTTATAGCAACAGACTGGCATCAGGCCAACAATAAAGCGATCTAGTTTCTTTTATGAATATTCATAAAAAAGCTATTTTTAACAAAAATAACATTAGTAACACAGACAAATTGTAACACAAATCTTTAATTTTCTTGCCAAGCTCATAGTCTTATTTCAAAAGCTCATAAAATTTATTTTTATTATCAAAAATATTTGAAATTTTTTCTTAAAAAAAATTTTAGCTTCAAGTTTACACCACAAAATTTTGTATAACTATTTATTATTTAAATTTTTGATAAAACTGGTCATAAATAAAGAGTACATTTAACACTTACCGCATATGGATTGTCCTGATTCATCATTGAAGAAGAATGTGGGGTGGAAAAAAAGCTGCAATAGAAATAACATAAAAAAAGAATTAACAATTACGTCATGGCAAAACGTGCTAGAGAAATTGAAATAGAAGACAAGTGTCAAATTCCTCTTCTTTTGTTTTATCTTATAAAAACTCCCTAAGCGGCATGTGTCTTAAGTCTTTTGTTTTATGGCATTCTTTGTTTTTGTAGAATAATAAAATCACAACCTTTAAAGATTAACGAGATTAATAACAATAAAAACTGTTATCAAGATCAATAAATCAAAGACACAAAATACTTAAATTATAAACAAATACAAATTTTAAATAAAAATTGGTTTTAGGGAACAAAAATATTTTTTTGTTTTAGAAAAGTAGCTTAGATTTGAAAACCCGTCCACAGACTCATGGTATCTCATCTTTAATGTTTAAGAAAATATTGAAAGAATTTGTCATAACTCTAATAAAGAGTGAGAAAACTTTAAATTGAACTTTCAAAAATTCATATTAAGGCTTTCAAAAGCTTTTCTAAAGTTCTATAGAAACGATGCTTTAAATAAACTGATCTAGAAGGTTACATAACCGCTTTTTATTCAGATTCTTAGCAAACTCTTCTATCTTCAAAATTAAGGAAACTTTCCTATAGAGTTTGGAAAAATCTTGGCAAGTTTAGAAAAAACACTTTCAACAGAAACTCTTCTTTGTTTTAGAAACTCATCTATAGACTTCCTAAAACTCATATTTAGAGTTACATAAGCTTTTCGTAAGAGTTACAGAAATTCTATATCAAGGCACAGAAACTTTTTATAGAGCTTTATAAATAATTCCAAGAAATTCTAGAAACTGTTTTGTGGAGATTTCAAATCCTAAAAGCTCTTTTTGGAGTCTTAGGAAGTTTTAAACACAGTTTTGAAAACTCTTCTGTAAAACTTTAAAAGCTCCTCCTTTAGAAACTTGTCTTGTAAAGACTTTTAGAAACTCTTCTACATAGTCTTATAAAGTCTCCTACAAAGTTTTAGATACTCTTCTAAATAGTTTTAGAAACTCTTCTATAGAGTTTTAGAAACACTTCTATAAAGTTTAAAAACTCTTCTAAAGAGTTTTGGAAACTCTTCTACATAGATTCAGAAAGTTTTCTACAAAGTTCCAGATTGTCTTTTTAGTAGTTTCAGAAACTCTTCTATAGGGTTTTACAAACTTTTCTCCAAAGTTTCATAAACTCTTCTTTAAAGTTTCAGAAACTCTTCTAGGGAGTTTCGAATACTCTTCTACAGAGATTTAGAAACTCTTCTACAGAGTCTCAGAAACTCTTCTATAGATTTTCTGAAACATTTCTACAGAGTTTCAGAAACTCTTTTACAGAGTCTCAGAAACTCTTCTACAGAGTCTCGGAAACTCTTCTATATAGCTTCCGAAACTCTTCTATAGATTTTCAGAAATTCTTCTACATAGTCTCCGAAAGTCTTCCACATAGTTTTCAAAACTTTTCTACTGAGTTTCCGGAACTCTTTTACATAGTTTTCGGAACTCTTTTACATAGTTTTAAATAATCTTTAACATAGTTTCAGAGACTCTTCTATAAAGTTTTAGAAACCTTCTTCAAAGTTTCAGAAACTATTCTACATAGTTTCCGAAACCCTTCTACAAAGTTTCAGAAACTCTTCTATAGAGATTTATAAAATCTTCTGAAGAGTTTCAGAAACTCTTCTACATAGTTTTCGAAACTCTTCTACAGAGCTTTAGATACTCTTAAACATAGTATCCGAAACTCTTCTACAGAGTTTCAGAAACTTTTCTACCGAGTTTAGAAAAAGGGAAGAATTAGAAACTCTTTTAAAGAGTTTTGTTAACTCTTTTACAGAATTTCAGAAACTCTTTTACAGAGTTTCCGAAACTCTTCTACAGAGTTTCCGAAACTCTTCTACAGAGTCTCAGAAACTCTTCTACAGAGTCTGAGAAACTCTTCTACAGAGTCTCAAAAACTCTTCTACAGAGCCTCAGAAACTCTCCTACATAGCTTCCGAAGCTCTTCTATAGGTTTTCAGAAACTCTTCTACAGAGTTTCAGAAACGCTTCTCATAGTTTCCAAAACTCTTCTTCTGAGTTTCCGAAACTATTTTACAGAGTTTTAAATACTCTTCTACATAGTTTCAGAGCCTCTTCTATAAAATTTTAGAAACGCTTCTACAGAGTTTCTTCTACATAGTTTTTGAAACCCTTCTACAAAGTTTCAGAAACTCTTCTATAGAGTTTTATGAAATCTTCTGAAGAGTGTCAGAAACTCTTCTACATAGTTTTTAAAACTCTTCTGCAGAGTTTCAGAAAATTTTCTATAGAGTTTTAGAAACTTTTCTTTTAAGTTTCGAAGCTCCTTAATAAAGTTTTAGAAACCCTTGTATAGAGTTATAGAGGAGTTTCTTAAAAGCTTCAGAAGAGTTTGTGAACATCTATAGAAAACTTTCTAAGACCCTATAGAAGACTTTTGTTTCTAAAGCTCTATAGAAATTTTTTCGAAACTCTATTGAATAATTTCTGAAACTCTACAAAAAAGCTTTTTAAACCTTATAGAAGATTTTTTTAAACTCTTTAGAAGATTTTCTGGAACTATAGAGAATATTTTCTTAAACTCTATAGAAGTGTTTCTGAAAGTCTATAAAAAAGTTTCTAAAGCTCTAATGAATAATTTCTGAAACTCTACAAAAAAATTTCTTAAACTCTATATTCGTAGAAGAATTTTTAAAACTCTGTAGAAGATTTTCTAAAAGTGTATAGAAGAGTTTCTTAAACTCTATATAAGTTTTTCTAAAAGCCTTTAGAAAAGTTTCTGAAACTCTATAGAAAAGTACCTGAAACTCTGCAAAAGAAATTCTTTGACTCCATCAAATACTTGCAGAAGCTTTGTCGAAGTCTTTGTGAAGCTTTATAGGAAGCTTTCTGAAACTCTTTAGCAGACCTTCTGAAAGTCTATGGAAGACTTTTAAAAACCCTATAGATAATTTTCCTAAACTTTATTGAATGATTCTGATGCAATATAAAAAAGTTTCTGAAAGTCTATAGAAAAAATACTTTGACTCTATCAAAGACTTTTGGACCCTATAGAAGAGTTTCCAAGACTCTATAGAAGTATTTTTAAAAGTCTATAGAAACGTTTCTTAAAAACCATTGAACTATTTCAGAAGCTCTAAATAAAAGTATCTTAAACTCTAGAAAAGCTTTTCAGCAGAGCTTGAAACTCTTCTATGGAGCTTCTGAAATATTCTAAACCAGGAAGTTTTGCTTTTATTTAAGTTATTTACTAAAAAAAATTATTTAATAAATCATTGATTATAACTATAACTTAAAATTAATTTATTACTTTAAGACACTTTATGGCTGTGCAATGTTTATCTCCGCAATTAATGTATCAACTTTAAATTTAAGCTTGTGTCTTAAGTCTTTTGTCTGCTAACTCGCCAATAAGTCATTAGACAAGCTTGTGTCTTAAGTCTTTTGTATCGTACTAGAGCCTTAAGTCTAATTGAAAAATTATTATAATTTTGTCTTGTTTCTAAATATGTAAATCAATTAAAGTATTAAAATGCAAACGAAGAGGGAGTATAACCGTTTTTTGCTTTTTTGCTGACTTTAGAAATAAACAAATTCGTTTTGCAGATCCATGAAGATCCGCCTTAAATTTAATTATTTATAAATAAAACATTGTGGAAAAGACAAACATTTTAACTAAAGTAAATAATGCAAAATAAGCAACAGCAAGAATTTAAGAAACAGAACAGAACAGCAGTGAAGCAACTACAGCTCAAGTTAATTAACAAGTCAAGGTCGTTGTTAAAAGTTTTAAAATGAACAAAATAATATTGCAAAAAAAAAAACAGAACATCTGCAAATAATTTAGTTTAGCAGAGATTTAAGAAAAAATAAAATAATTTTTTGCCTTTAAAAGAAAATCGTTTAAACAAAAGCTAAACGTTTTTTGTTTATTAAACAATGAAGTGCTAAATGTTATAAATATTAAATGTTAACTAATATAGAACAAAAGCAAACAATTATGAACATTATTTAAAATAGAAGGAACAAAAAAATATAGAGCTTTACGTTGTGTCTCAAGAAACAACACCTGTTTTCAGTTAACACAATCATCTAGAAAATTTAAAGGTCTATATTAAATATAATTAAAGTTTTTTTTTGTTAACATTCATACTTAGGTTTTTGTTGTATGGGTAATGCTGTTGTTTTTTTTATATTTTCAACAATTTATGTAAACAACAACAAATGTAAAATAGTTTAAGTCTTCTTTTGTTTAACTTGATGAAAAACAATATTCTAACATACTTAACTACAATTTCGAGATGGGTGCAGTCTTTATTTATTTATCTATATTTTTTTTTTTTCTTATTTAGACTCCACAAAAAAAAAAACGAAACGAAACATTATTGTTTTAAATTTTTTTTATTACTCGTATTTCAGCTTTATTCTAAACTATTCTGTGTATAAATAAAAATGGTTAATAATATTAACTAATGATGGTTACATTGTTTAGATAGATTTGTATTTTTCAGCTAAACAATTATTTTTGTTTGTTGTTGAAAATGTCATAGCCATTGTCTCCAAGGGCGTGTGTGTGTGTGTGTTTGTGTGTTTTCAAGAAATCTTAGAAGAATCACGTTGAAATGTAGACAAAATGTGATTTGAGTCTAAACATTTGTCAACACTGGCATATGAAAATGATATTAAGGTCAGTACCGGTAATTGGTTTGTGAATAAGTTACAATCAAGCAGCGTATAATTAATATAATAACATGAGTCACTTGAATGAGCAAAGATTAGGTTTCACGAAAAAAAATTCCAAGTTCCCAAACTGCCATATAAGCTATAGAAGAGTTTACAAAATTTTAACAAATAAGTTTAAAAAAATTTAAATAATTTCTAAAAATCTATTTTACACTCCCTAGAATAGCTTTTAAACAGACTTCTACAAACTTACATAAGAGCTTCCGACACGATTTCCAAAACTCTGTAGAAGACCTTCCTAGACTCAGTAGAAGGCCTTCCGAAACTCTATAGATGGCTTTCTAAAACTCTATAGACGACATTTAGAAACTCTAAAATAGACATTCCGAAACTCTATTGAAACTTTCCTAAGCTCTGCAAAGACTTTCCTTAACTCTATAAAAACTCTATAAAAGACCTTCCGAAACTCTACAGAAAATTTACCTAAACTCCATAGTAGCCTTTAAGAGACTCTTTAGAATACTTTCCTAAACTCTATAGAAGACTTTCGTAAACTATATGGAAGACTTCCCAAAACTCTATAGAAGACTTTTTTAAACCTCATAGAAGACTTTCCTAAACTCTATTGAAGACTTCCCTAAACTCTATAGAAGACTTTCCTTAACTCTATAGAAGACTTTCCTTAACTCTATAGAAGACTTTCCTTAACTCTCTGGAAGACTTTCCTAAACTCTTTAGAAAACTTTCCTAGACTCTATAGAAGACTTTCCTAAACCCTATAGAAGATTTTCCTAAACTCTATAGAAGACTTTCTTAAACTCTATAGAAGACTTTCCTAAACCCCATAGAAGACTTTCTAAAACTCTATAGAAGATTTTCCTAAACGCTATAGAAGACTTTCCTAAACTCTATAGAAGACTTTCCTACTCCCTATAGAAGACTTTCCGAAAATCTATAGAATACTTTCACAAACTCTATAGAAGACTTTCCTTAACTCTATAGAAGACTTTCCCTAACTCTGTAGAAGACTTTCCTAAACTCTATAGAAGACTTTCCTACTCCCTATAGAAGACTTTCCGAAAATCTATAGAATACTTTCACAAACTCTATAGAAGACTTTCCTTAACTCTATAGAAGACTTTCCCTAACTCTGTAGAAGACTTTCCTTAACTCTATAGAAGACTTTCCTAAACTCTTTAGAAAACTTTCCTAGACTCTATAGAAGACTTTCCTAAACCCTATAGAAGACTTTCCTAAACTCTATAGAAGACTTTCCTTAACAATAAAGAAGACTTTCCTAAACCCCATAGAAGACTGTCGTAAACTCTATAGAAGATTTTCCTAAACTCTATAGAAGACTTTCCTAAACTCTATAGAAGACTTTCCTAATCCCTATAGAAGACCTTCCTTAACTCTATAGAAGACTTTCCTTAACTCTATAGAAGACTTTCCTAAACTCTTTAGAAAACTTTCCTAGACTCTATAGAAGACTTTCCTAAATCCTATAAAAAAATTTCCGAAACTCTATAGAATACTTTCCTAAACCCTATAAAAGACTTTCGCAAACTCTATAGAAGACTTTCCTTAACTCTATATAAAACTTTCCTATACCCTATAGAAGACTTTAATAAACTCTATAGAAGACTTTCCTTAATCCTATAGAAGACTTTGCTAAACTCTATAGAAGACTTTCCGTAATCCTACAGAAGACTTTCCTATACTCTATAGAAGACTTTCCTAAACTCTATAGAAGACTTTTCTAAACTATTTAGAAAACTTTCCTTAACCCTATAGAAGACTTTCCTAAACTCTATAGAAGACTTTTCTAATCACTGTAGAAGACTTTTCTAAACTCTATAGAAGACTTTCCTAAACTCTATAGAAGACTTTCCTAAACCCTATAGAAAATTTCCTTAAATCTTTAGAAGATTTTCCAAACCTCTATAGAAGACTTTTATGAACTATATAGAAAACTTTCCGAAACTCTACAAAATACTTTTTGAAACTCTTTCGAAGTCTTTCTTAAACTCTATAGAAGACATTCCGAAACTGTATAGAGGACTTTTCGAAACTCAATAGAAAACTTTATAAACTTGAAACTCTATAGAAGATTTTCTGAAACTCTAAAAAAACTCTCCGAATATCTATAGAAGAATTTCCTAAATTCTATAAAAGACTTTCCGTAACTCTGCAGAAGACTTTCCGAACTGCCGAATTTTTGTAGAATTTTTAAGACTCCATATAAAATTTTCTGAATAGTTTTGGGAAGTCTTATTCTTTGCAAGTAGTTTTTAATATCATAATTGCTTCATATTTTGGTCAGGGTCAAAATAATAATTTTTTTTTAATATTTTTTTGTTCACCTGCTTCTGTTTAAGCGGAAATTTGCATTTGTTGATCTTTATCTGTCGCCATGATTTCCGGTTTTGTTGAAATCTTTTAAACAATAATCTGATTAGACCAACTGACACAAAGTAATACAATAAATTCCAATTAGATAATTTAAAATCCAGTTAAAAATTAGCAGCATCCATTAACACCCAGAGCCCTCTAGATGTGACATTTGAAATGAAAACATAATAAATTTGTTTTACTAACCAGAAATAAACCAAACCTCTTTTTGTTTCGAAAAACAAAAATTTAAAACTAAAGCCGAAGCCAATGGTACAAATACATATTTAATAATAGAATACATTTTGAAAATTTAAATATTTATATTAAATAAATAAAATTTTATGATAATATTAAATTTTATTTTAGTAAATTATAAGAGATCAAAGTATATTTAATATATAACGACAAAAAAAAAAAAACGTCAAATACCAAACCCCTTAAATATTATCATAGCCAACCTGAAGTCTAGTGATTCCATAATTCATTGTCTTTTGTATAAAAGTTAAAGTTAACATAAAAAAATGTATAACTAAACAAAAATTTATTTAAATATATTTTTAATAAAAGCAGAAAATTACTGACTTTTTTGTTTTTCTTTTAATATATAAATAAATTTATGAAAGAGAAATTCTTTATTTTAACAAAAAATTTGTTTTGCTATTCAAATAATGGGTTTTTTCGGAAGAGTTTAATTTGAAACACAAAATTAAGGCAATATCATAAATCAATAAGAAATAGCTGCCGTAAAGTGCTAAACAAAAGACAGATCGAAACCGAAATTTGAATATAAAATTTTTAATAACACTAGACAAATTTCGGAATATGATATGCATAAATCAGATTAAGACAAATGAGTCATATCAAAGTATATATAAGGAAGAAACTTTTGTTAATTCCAAAAACATGGTAGAATTGCCTACAAAACTCAACAACGAAGTGTTCAAAGCTTTACCATACACCTTCATAAAAATAAGAAATTTTTGAAAAATTTCTTATAAAATAAAAATGAAAAATTTTTTATATATAAGAAATTTTTGAAGAATTTCTAACAAAAATTAGAAATTTTTGAAAAATTTCTCATAAAAATAAGAAATTTTTGAAAAATTTCTTATAAAAATAAGAAATTTTTGAAAAATTTCTTATAAAAATAAGAAATTTTTAAAAAATTACTTATAAAAATAAGAAATTTTTGAAAAATTTCTTATAAAAATAAGAAATTTTTGAAAAATTTCTTATAAAAATAAGAAATTTTTGAAAAATTTCTTATCAAAATTAGAAATTTTTGAAAAATTTCTTACAAAAATAAGAAATTTTTGAAAAATTTCTTATAAAAATAAGAAATTTTTGAAAAATTTCTTATAAAAATAAGAAATTTTTGAAAAATTTCTTATAAAAATAAGAAATTTTTGAAAAATTTCTTATAAAAATAAGAAATTTTTGAAAAATTTTTTATAAAAATAAGAATTTTTGAAAAATTTCTTATAAAAAAAAGAAATTTTTGAAAAATTTCTTATAAAAATTAGAAATTTTTAAAAAACTTCTTATAAAAGTAAGAAATTTTTGAACATCTCTTATAAAAATAAGACATTTTTGAAATTTTTTTTATAAAAATAAGAAATTTTTTAAAATTTTCTTATACGAAGTAGAAATTTTTAAATAAAATTATATAAAAATAAGAAACTTTTGAAAATTTTCCTATAAAAGAAGGAAATTTTTGAAAAATTTCTTACAAAAGTAAGAAATTTTTGAAAAATTTCTTATAAAAATAAAAAATTTATGAAAATTTATTATAAAACTAACAAAAAGAAATTTTTGAAAAATTTCTTATAAAAATTAGAAATTTTTAAAAAACTTCTTATAATAGTAAGAAATTTTTGAACATCTCTTATAAAAATAAGACATTTTTGAAATTTTTTTTATAAAAATAAGAAATCTTTTAAAATTTTCTTATACGAAGTAGAAATTTTTAAATAAAATTATATAAAAATAAGAAACTTTTGAAAATTTTCCTATAAAAGAAGGAAATTTTTGAAAAATTTCTTACAAAAGTAAGAAATTTTTGAAAAATTTCTTATAAAAATAAAAAATTTTTGAAAATTTATTATAAAACTAACAATTTTTTGAAGAATTTCTTAAACAAATAAGAAATTCTTTAAGAATTTCTTATAAAAATAAGAAAATTTAAAATTCTAATAAAAACAAGAAATTTTTGAAAAATTTCTTATAAAAATAAGACATTTTTGAAAAATTTGTTATACAAACAAGAAATTTTTTAAAAATTTGTTATAATAGTAAAAAATTTTAGAACAATTTTTATAAAAATAAGAAATTTTTGAAAAATTTCTTATGAAAATAATAAATTTTTGAAAAATTTCTTATAAAAATAAGAAATTTTTGAAAAATTTCTTATAAAAATAAGAAATTTTTGAAAAATTTCTTATGAAAATAATAAATTTTTGAAAAATTTCTTATAAAAATAAGAAATTTTTGAAAAATTTTTTATAAAAAGAAGAATTTTTGAAAAATTTCTTATAAAAATAAGAAATTTTTGAAAAATTTGTTATACAAATAAGAAATTTTTGAAAAATCTGTTATAATAATAATAATAATTGTTTGAAAAATTGGTTATAAAAATAAGAAATTTTTGAAAAATTTTTTATAATAATAGGAAATTTTTGATAAATTTCTTATAAAAATAAGATATTTTTGAAGAATTTCTTATAAAAATAAGAAATTTTTGAAAATTTTTTGTACAAATAAGAAATTTTTGAAAAATCTGTTATAATAATAAGAAATTTTTGAAAAATTTGTTATAAAAATAAGAAATATTTGAAATTTTTTTTATAAAAATAAGAAATTTTTGATAAATTTCTTATAAAAATAAGATATTTTTGAAGAATTTCTTATAAAAATAAGAATTTTTGGAAAAATTTTTTATACAAATAAGAAATTTTTGAAAAATCTGTTATAATAATAAAAAATTTTTGAAAAATTTGTAATACAAAATTTCCTATAGAAATAAGAAACTTTTGAAAATTTCCCTATAAAAATAAACAATTTTTAAAAAATTTCTTATAAAATTAAAGAAAGTTTTGAAAAATTTGCTATAAAAAAAAGTAATTTTTGATAATTTTATTAAAAAAATAAGAAATTTTTAAAAATTTCGTAAAAAAATAAGAAATATTTGAAAAAGATTTCATAAAAAAAGATATTTTTAAAAATTTCCTAAAAAATAATAAAGTTTAGAAAAATTTCATAAGAAATATGAACTTTTTGAAAAATTTATTATAAAAATAAAAAATTTTTTTGAAAAATTTTTTATAAAAATAAAGAATTTTTTTAATAATTTCTTATAAAAAATAAATTTTTGAAAAATTTTTTTAAAAATATGAAATTTTTGAAAAATTTTTTTAAAAATAAGAAATTTTTGGGAATTTTTTTTTTTTTAAGAAATTTTCGAAAAATTTCTTTTAAAAATAAGAAATTTTTGAAAATTTTTTTATAAAAATAGAAAATTTTTTTTAAAAATCTTACAAAAAAATTTTTTTTTTAATTTCTTATAAGAATTAGAATTTTTCGAAAAGTTTCTTATCATAATAAGATATTTTTGAAAAATTTCTTATTAAAATAACAAAATTTGAAAATTTTTTTTTATAAAAATAAGAAATTTTTTAAAAATTTCTTATAAAAATTTTTGAAAAATTTCTTATAAAAATTTTTGAAAAATTTCTTATAAAAATTTTTGAAAAATTTCTTATAAAAATTTTTGAAAAATTTCTTATAAAAATTTTTGAAAAATTTCTTATAAAAAGTTTTGAAAAATTTCTTATAAAAATTTTTGAAAAATTTCTTATAAAAGCAAGAAATTTTGAAAAGAATCTTTAAAAAATAAGAAATTTTTGAAAAAATTCTTAAAAAATAAGAAATTTTTGAAAAAATTCTTACAAAAATAATTTTTGGAATATTTCATATGTAAATAAAAGACTTAAGAAACAAACTTGATCAAAATATCATTATAATATAAAAATGTTTTTTTTTCATTAAAAACTTACCTATTACTGTGGAAATCCAGCTTAATTTTTTATATTTTACAGTTGTGAAGAAAATTATATTGATAGGCATTAACTGTAAATGCCTGTGCCCCCAAACTTCCAAGTAAAGCTCCTTAAATTTGTTACTTCTTTATATTTTTGCAAATTCTTTCTTTTGTTTAACACTTAATACACATGCCTTGTGCCATTATTTTATTTCAACTTTAAAAATCTTTAACGATTTTTTTTCTCACCGCTCTAATCTCATTTGTTTATTGAGTTGTGAGTCTAATATTTGCTTTTATTATTTTTATAATTTTATTTTTCTTTTCTGTTATTTGCTTTAGATTTGTTGATTTTGTTTTATTAATTTTTTATTGTTTTTTCTTTTCAATTTTATTTGATTTTTTTTTTCAATAAACTTTTTTTTCTGCTAAACCACACCTTTATTGTTTAGACTGTTTGTATTGGCTAAAAAAGGGTAAGATAAAAACAGTTGGTTCAGATATTTTGCAAATGCAAGTAAATTATTTTAGTAAGAGCAACAAATTTTTTATTTAAATATTTGCTTTTTCCATCTGTTGTATTATATGTATGTAGTTTTACCTGTCAGATATGTGTCTTTATTTTGTTGCTGTTTTATTTTATGAAAGTGTGAAAAGTATTTTTTATTTTATTTGTGTCTGTAGCTTTATTACTCTCCTAAACTTTGTATTTTTTAAATGAGCTTTTTTTATGCATATGTGAACTTTTGCCTATAATTTTTTATTTTTACGATATTTTGCTAAAAAATTTAGAACATTTTTGATGATGTTAATTATTAGAGGAATTTTTTGTAGGGGTATAGGAGCTCATTCAGTTTTCAAATAGGGGAAGTGTCACAATGTTTTGCAATGAAGTAAAAATTTCAAATATTTGTTCTTAAGTTATAAAATGTAATACAAAACTGTAAATTTATTTGTGCAGTAAAAATTAATATTCCATGACAAAACTTAGATGAGGTTGATCATTTAGGGGTGGTTAAGACAAATACTTTGTAAATTTTTTAAAAAGTTCCTTTATATCGTAACTATTTTAGTTTAATAAACATCACCTGAATAAGAATATGACCTTTAGATGTGTATCTCTAGTTCAATCGTTTTATTTAACTGATGATATAAATATAAATTTGTAGGTCTGAAAATTGGATCTATCATATCTTTGAATTATGGAACTAAGAAAAACCTAAAATTTGTTCTCCGGTCTTATTTCGAAATTTTTTTTGATGATATTTCTCCTTAAAGAGTCGTTCCAAAGTCTACAAAAAGTCTAATTGTTTTTCTATACCGCAGTTTAATTATGCTGAACTTTGATATTATAATCAGGCAAATCTTTCCTTCTTCCACACAGATTTTACATAACATTCCTTAGAGTATTTGTATCAATTAAAATTTTAATATTAATGTTGTAAATGTTACTTCAAAGAATATTTTTTGTTTGGCCTACATTTTTTAAAAATGAATATGGAAATACTAGTTTCTGGGTATAAAACTATCATTTATTGAAGAGAAATTACATTTATCCCTTCAAAGTACACTTGTTAGAAAACAAAAGACTTAAGATATATACTTGAAATGAGCTATAAGCGATTTAACAAAAAAATTAATTTAATTACTACTTAATTTATGTTTTTTTTCTGTTAATATGACGGAAGAAGGGACTACATTTATTGCTATTAAATAATATTCCATAGGGGTTTTCAATAGACACTATTGCATGAGCTGGTAGTAAAATAATTTAAGGCTTTTACAAGACATATTTTATCAAATAAAAGACTTAAGACACATGCATAAATATTTATGAAAAAACTTAAATATGTATAAAAAGTGTAATAAAATATCTACCGATATCTGCAGACATAACATCAGCGTATAATATGCTGATGTTATGTCTGGCATAAGGAAAAATACATCAGACTCCTAACGATTTATTTTTAATCATAAAAAAGACTTAAGACACAAACGCATTTTGTAATGAAGGAATCTCTCAAAAAAGTTTTTTAGTTATTGTGATCTAATACATACATACATATATTATTCCCACAACACTCCAATTGGAGCAAGGGGTACTTCTCTCAGACAATGAGCTGCATCCGATTCTATTTTTAGACTCATTAAAGGGAACCTAGGTTTTAACTCCGGCCCTGAACGGCAAATGCATTAGTTAGAGAAGTTTTATATAGCCTAATACTCAATATTCAGTGGCTAGCTGAGTTATGAGGTGAACCGCCGCTTGTTTGAATTTTTTTTTCAATTGGGTCTGGCCGGGATCAGACTTATTACCTCTGGTATACTAGGCGGATGACTAACCTGCTATACAACGGCTGTAGTAATGAAATATCTACCGATATATTATACGCTGATGTAACGTCTGGCATAGGGAAAAATACATCAAACTCCTAAAGATTTGCTGTTAATCATACAAAAGACTTGAGACACAAACGCATTTGGTAATGAAGTAGAATTTCAAAAAAGTTTTTTGGTTATACAAATACTGGCTGATGTATGATGAAATGCTTGTATTGGAAGACTTTTCACAATATTTGGGCTCAGGTTTTTGTATTGCTGGTAAACAAGGCAATGTTCGGGAAGACTACCAGACAAAAAATGGAAGAAGTTCCCTAAGAAATTTATTTTATGACAAGCAATTTGAAGTTGTAGCAAAATAAGACAAGCATTTGTTCACAAATTTATATAATGGAGTGCCTACAAAAATAATTTCTTTCTAAAACTGTCTAGATACGTCTGGACCTGTCAAATTTTTAGCATAACCTGACCACCTGCTTCTAAAATTAACAGAAACTGGTATCATATCTTTAATTAAAGGACTTTTTAGAAAGTCTAACAATTTATTTACAAATTTTCAAAAAGACCCTAACTGATATTTCTACTATAGTATAGTTCAATAGCCTTTGCTATGAGTAAATTATAGTGACTTCAACCAAACTACTCTAAAACGTAGCTTCATTATCTCATCCAAAGTATGAAATTAAACTAAAAACAAACGGGAAAGTGCTATAATCGAACGGCCCGACATCGTTAAGTCGACTTAGGATGTGATTCTAAGTCTATCGGTATACTTAAAGGCCAATATTTCTATGCGGTGGTGGTGAAGGGTATAGTTATAAAAAGCTACCAGCTACTATTTTAAAATGAAGCCTGTAAAGACCTTTAGACTGGATCTAAGTACACTTCTTAGAAAAGATACAAGCATGATCTCTATTATATCTTCTTTCCTTATTAAGTTAGTATTTCACGTTATATTGTATTTACTACATTTTATCAACTACATATTAATCTGTAATATGTTCTTATTTCAATTTGATAAATCTAGCAAAAAGCTCAAAAAATTTCAAGTTTGCTTCTCCTAGAACAAAAGACTTAAGACACATGCATGTAACTAAATAATTTTTGTTCGATTTTCTTATGTAACAAATGTTATATCTCAAGAATTGTTAGATGACTCAAGACTTGTTAATATAAAAGACATTTGATAAATACATGCCTAAAATAGTGTTGTGTTCACTTTAAGTTTCACTAAATTTGAATATGTTCTTATGTTACAAATGTTATAGTTTTCGACTACTTTAAAAGTCCTCAAGACCTCTTAAAACAAAAGACTTAAGACACATACATATCCTAAAAAGTGCTGTCAACCTCATGTTTCATTCAATTTTAATATGTTCTTATTTTAATTTGATAAATCAAGCAAAAAGTTAAAAAAACTTGAAGTTAAGTTCTACTAGAACAAAAGACTTAAGACACATGCATGTAAATAAATGATCAAATTTAATATTTTCCTATTAACCCAAATAGTCCCATTGGCATTTTGAGCGATTTAGCCGATGTAACAAATGTAATTATTTTCGATATGTTAAATCAATGAAAAAGTTCCAAATCTTTGTGATTACTTAACCTAGAACAAAAGACTTAAGACACATGCATGTAACTATACGATCAAATTTAATGTTTTCTTATTAACCCGAAAGTGCCTTTGATTTTCTTATGTAACAAATGTTATTGTTTTCTAAAACCACAAAAGCTCTTTGATAACTTAAGAATTGCTAAAACAAAAGACTTAAGACACCTACAGGTATTTAATAATGTTATATAAACTGCAAGTTTTATTGAATTTTAATATCTTTTATTTCTATTCATTAAAGCAAGGAAAAACTACCAAAACTTTGCTATTACTTGATCTAGATCAAAAGACTTAAGACACATGCGTATAACAAAACAATCATATTTGAAAAAAAGTTCTTTTAATTTAATTTTAAACAATTTGGTTTAGCATTTTATTATAAATTTAAAAACTTCAAACAAATTTTTTAAGACAAAAGACTTAAGACACAAGCATATCATGACTAGATAATAATATCTAACATTTTTTTATGATTTTTGTAGGATTTTCTTGTGTAACAAGCAAAAAGATAATAATTTTAAAGATAATTTTTTATAGAACAAAAGACTTAAGACACATGCGTTAACTAAATTTTTATACTCAATATTTTCTTATTTACCCAATAGTTCCTTTAAATTTTTGTACGATTTTGTTAAGTATTTGAATTGCACTATAAATAAAATATTTTTGATTTATTAAAATGTTTTTTTTTCGTGTTTTTCATAGAATTTTGAAAACATTATTTATATATTTTTATATATTTTAAAATTTTTTTAATCTTTAAAATATTTTAAAAAATTTAAAATTCTGAAAAAACTGTCAAAAAATTTTATTGTTTATTATATTTGTAAGAAAATCATCTTTTTTTCTTTATATTAACTTTTCAACTATTTTTTATCACATATTTTTAAAGAAATTAAATTTTACTAAAGAAATTTTGAATAACTAGTTCTAAAATTTTCAAACCTTTTAACATTTTTTTTTAAATTTATTTTACTTATTCTTAAAAACATTAAAAAAGTTTTCAAAATTTTAAAATAAAAACTAGTGGCAATTATTTTTTCAATTTGTTCTTGAATTAAAATTTTGAATTTTGTTTTATTATTTCATTTTGTTTCTTAAGGTTTAAAAAGTTTAACTAAATTGTTCAGAAAATTGTTCTGCTGTTAATTAGTTATTTTTTTTTTAATTGATGAATTTTTTTCAAAATTATTGAAATTTTTTTAGAAATTGTTTGAATAATTTTAAAAATTGTTTAAAATTTTTTTAAAAATTGTTTAATTTTTGTTAATGTCTTAGATGGTTTAAAATTAATCATTTGTAATTTTTAAATGAATATTTTTTTAGTTTAAAGGAAATATTATTGTTTTTGTACTGATTATATTCTTATAACTTTTATGTTATTATTTTTAAAAATTTAATTTAATTTTTTTGAGTTCCTATTTAATTATAAATTTTTCTATAGGTAAAATTGGTTTATTTTATTTGATAACATTTTGTTTTTTTTATTTTTGTATTTACTTTAACTTTTTTTCATTTTTTTCATGATAACATTTTCCAGATAATTATCATACGCACGTGCGTATGACAATATATATACATGGGTACATGCTTATGTACTTATGTATATAATGAGTATTTACTTTATGTTCTCATTTACTTGTTTTGTTATTTTTCTTGTAATTTTTGTTTTCTAACACCCACAAATTTCAATAATGTTAAGTTTTTATTTAAACCATTTTTGTAAATTTTAAGAAAACGAAAAATTTTATAAAGGAAAAAACGTTAAAGCGACGGCATTTTTCGAACTTGATTTTTCTTTACATTTACAAACATTAATCGATCGTATTATGATTTTTATATAATTCTTACTGTTACTAAACGGTTGCCTTGTTTATTCGGTTTCTAAATAAACACGAACGTTTCTTTTCATTACTTTATTTATTTTTTTATT
This sequence comes from Stomorhina lunata, assembly GCA_933228675.1. Classification (NCBI taxonomy): domain Eukaryota; kingdom Metazoa; phylum Arthropoda; class Insecta; order Diptera; family Rhiniidae; genus Stomorhina; species Stomorhina lunata. The sequence goes on along the minus strand of OW121742.1, from coordinate 121,675,235 downwards.
TCTTTGCTTTTCTTAACTCGATTGTGTTTCTTTTTGTTTGTTCTTTTGTTGGGGTTACGCTAAGTTTTTTATATTTTTTTTTTGTGTGAGATATATTTTGTATAGCGAACGTAGGTACGTGCACCAGCAAGAAGCGCGAAGTACCACTAAAGACTGACTGTGATGTTAAACAGTTCTGCAAAATGCCTTCAAAATACACACAAGCATAGACAGACAGACCTGATACAAACGTACACATTCATTGGGGAGATTTAGAGGCGAACAGACACAATGTGAGACGACTACACAGAGACTAGGAACAAAAAACTAAGATACACGGTTATACGAACAAAAAAAAAAAACTACTATAGTCTACTACTTCACTAAATATAATACGAATAAGAGTATCTTCTAATGTTGTAGGAAGACAAGAAAACAACAGAAAAAAATTTTATAGAAAAATATTAACAACAGATGCTAGTGTTTTTTTTTTGTCTAAGCAAATCCATCTCCTCAAAATAAAACACATAGCAGCAGCTCTATTAAAACCAAAATCTACTACTCTAGTCAGTCCAGCCACCACCAGTCACCTTAAGACTTCAGAGCATTCTATGTTTAGTGGTAAACAGCCATAGCTGCTATATAACAACAACAAGACAAGAATTCATCTGAATGTAGTTTTGTAAACATTAACAAATACAACAACAACATTAATATATAACCATTTTTAAATCATAAACCGTAAGACTTTCCTCGCCCAACATGATAAAGAAGATTTCCCTAACAACATTTGAAGAGTATTTTATTTGTCAGGTCTCAAAACAAATGAAAATTTCAAAAATGTTGAAAATTTGTAAAAGAAAAACTAAGGCGAATGCTAAATTTAACATAATATTAATTTATTTTAACAAAATGTTAAGCAATTGGTGTAACAAAAATAAAGAGAGTGATATTCTCAATTTTTCTCTTTGAAATATCCATAAAATATAAGCATAATGTTAAGGTTTAACAGCTCTACTGTTATCATTACATTTTCTGTTACTGTGTAACATTATGTTAAAAAATATTTACCATAAGTACTAGTTACATCACTTTTGAGGATAACATTGTTTTGGATCATTTTAAAAGATTGACTGTTAGACGTTATGTGTCTTAAGTCTTTTGATTTTAACATTTCAGTACATTTTAGTTTTTCTTTGTATATTCTCATGCAATTTCATGTTATTTAAATGTGTTTTAATAGATTTTTTTTATTTGTGTTAAAATTTTTAGTCTAAAATGAAATAAAATTTGTTTTATTTTATACCAATCAATCAATGCCTTGATTGTCTGAATTGCTAACCTTAAAATTTGTATTTATGAAAACCTTCAATACACATACACTGATTTTTTAAATTGTTAAGATTTTGATTTTTTTGTCCTTAAGTCTATTTTGTTTGTTGTTTGTTGTTTGTTCTATATAAAATTAAAGTCAATATACTAATTAAAGATCTAGGATTTTTATATTTTTTATAACAATTGTATGAAATAAGAGAAACTGTAGCCTTGTTAGTGTAATTTCGAATGATTAATCCAATGCATATATATTTACATATTTATTGATTATTATGGTTCCATATTGGAAAAAAGTAGCACAGCAAAGTTGCTCAAGGCTAGCATTTTTACTTAAGTCCAGTTTTTTCACATTGAGTTGGTTTCAGCTTCGATTTGCCTCCTCGAGGTGTTAGCTGGTCTACCCTTTTTACCATTGTCTTGTGAATTAAATTCAATTACTGTTTTGACTACCTTATTATGAATGCGTATCAGAATAATGTTAATACAGCTCTATTAAAGCTTTATTTCAATGAGTTTTGGTGTTTTCTGGGTCTTTCCCGCAAGTCCCTAGTTTGAAATGATATTCGGCCAGAATATTTTGTGCAGTTTTCTTAAAAAGCGGAGTTATTTGAGGGACTTAATATTGTTTACATAGGTCAAAACTGCTAGTATTTTGATTACATTCGCAATATATATTTGAAACCATCGGTTGCTCATATTAATATAAATTATTGCACATCTCCGAGTTCGATATTATTTATTTGTTATAAAACTTTAAAGAGTTGGAAGTGCTTTTGCTTATAAGTAAATCAGAGATGTTTCCAGTAGTTAATATTTAATGTAGCTTAGATGCTATATCGCTGTAAGTGTTGGCAAAGATATACATGTCATCGATGTAATAGAAGTCTTCAATACTTCCCCTTTAGTCCTAAGTGGTGAGTCTTCTAGTGTTGGTTGCTTTAAGCATTATAATGTTAAGTACTATATTAAAAATTTGAGGAAAGAGAACACAGCCCTGTCATCTACCTATATTCACTTTAAAGCATGTTTCTATATTTCATTCATGTACAACTTTTAATGTCTAGTTCCTTTATAAAGCATGGATTAGTTAGGTCAGTTAATTTATTGAAAGGTCCTTTGAAGGGTTTACCAGATTATCTAAAGTAAGTAAGTAGGGTATCTAAAGTTTTAGTTAATTGTAACAACGAATTAGTAGTAAAATTGCTATACAAATAAATGTTCAATTTCGGAATAAAATTTATAGCTCAGCAAACTAGGAATATATAAAAATGTTATGAGAATGCAGTTGATAGGAGCAAATGTGAGTAAATAATTTTAAAAGAGCCATTTCTTAAAAAAAGAAAACAAAAATAAGTACAGGTAAAACCGGGTATAACGAATCTCGATTTTACGAAAATTAGATATAACGAACGTTATAATTTATTCCATTAGCGATAAAACAAATAATAAAAAAGTTAATGAAAATTTATATAAATTTAAATGAGACTGACATTGTTAAATCGACCGAGTTATTGATTATGGGTAGATCAATATTGTCTCAGAACAATATTATTATAGTCGTGTAGAGTATAAAAACTTTGCTATATAACGAATTTGTTTCTTTGAAATATAACGAAATTGTTTGTTGCTGAAAAACATAAAAATATCTAAGAAATTTCCTTAGCGTTCTTATAATCGACTAATTCACTTTGAAATAATCTTATATACATTATACATTTTATATACTATATACATTTTTTTAACTATAGATAAAATAATGAAAATGTGACTTTAAGTTTAAGGTTTATTTCTTAAGTCTTTAGTTTAATGAAAGTATTAATTTAAAATATCAGTTATAACATAAGATGCAATGATAAAAAACTTCATTGACATTTTTAAAACTAAGCTAATGTTTATTAATTAATATATTTTTATACCCTTCACCACCATGGGTGGAAAGGGTATTATAATTTTGTGCTGATGTATGTAACGCAAAGAAATATTTGTCTTAGACCCACCTTTAACGATGTCAGTCCGATCATCCGTCCGTCTGCCTGGCTGGACGCCCATGTAAACCTTGTAATCAAAGTACAGGTCACAGTTCTAAATATAATTTCATGAAATTTACTTGCCGGAATTGATATTTTGGCCACAAACATCAATAGTTTTTCATGAAAGTTAAAACAAATACTGCTTATGTAAACCAAAATCATGGACCAAATGAGACAAAAATCACTAAAACGCTCGTAAATCTAAAGATAATGAGAATTTTTAGTTTCTTAGATGCATAATTTTTGTTGAAACTGTAATCAATTAGCCAAATTTCGAGATAATCGTTCATTATTTGACCATAGCACTTATTTAAGTCTAAATGACGAAAACAGCTTAAATATATAAGTTTTGAGAAAATGTTTGTATGATGGCAAAATTTAGCAAATATTTTTCTTTATATAGGAAAAGGAATATCTTTGACCTTAGTAGTGAAGAGTATCGTATGGTCGGGCTTGACCGACTTTAGCACTTTCTTACTAATTTTAATTAAATTACAGGAATAAGGTTCATATATGTTTTAATATATTTATGGGCATTTCCTGCGGATGGTCAAACAGGATCGAAAAATAAAATCTTGATAAAAGTCATGTTTAACTGCTTATAATTGTAAAAAAAGTATATTTTTTTATAATAAAATATGGTTTCATATCATATCTCAGCTATTGTGCTTGAAAAAATTCAGCCAGAAACTGGAAACTTTAAATTTTCTTTGTTTAGCTTCTTCAAAAGCGAAATTGAAAGTTCTACCAATGCGTATCCATTTTTTTGGAATGCCTTGAGGTGGTCGATAAATATTTGAAAAAATTAAGAAGTACCAAAAACGTGCTTCAAATTTTAGCAGTTATTAAGTAGTATTGGAAGTAACAAAATTAAAATTTAGAGGACAATGGATTAATCCGCCAAGTGTGGTGTCTATTTCATAGAACAACGATTTACATCCAAATGTTAAAACGAATGAAAAAATAGACGAAATATGGAAAAAAAAAGTGATTGATTCAATCGATATAAATTTGCATGCCTATTACGCTAAGAACTGCAAACTTAAACTATTAAGATTTTATGTTCAATATACCTGATGTCTTGAGATTTGAAAATCTTTATTTGAAATTTTTGAACTTATAAGAGTACAACAATTATTCAAGTTGAAGGTCAGTTTAAAGGGAACAAGAACTGTTTTATTTTTGCCCATATGTATGTATGTATGTATGTATGTATGTATGTATGTATGTATGTATGTATGTATGTATGTATGTATGTATGTATGTATGTATGTATGTATGTATGTATGTATGTATGTATGTATGTATGTATGTATGTATGTATGTATGTATGTATGTATGTATGTATGTATGTATGTATGTATGTATGTATGTATGTATGTATGTATGTATGTATGTATGTATGTATGTATGTATGTATGTATGTATGTATGTATGTATGTATGTATGTATGTATGTATGTATGTATGTATGTATGTATGTATGTATGTATGTATGTATGTATGTATGTATGTATGTATGTATGTATGTATGTATGTATGTATGTATGTATGTATGTATGTATGTATGTATGTATGTATGTATGTATGTATGTATGTATGTATGTATGTATGTATATATGTATGTATGTATGTATGTATGTATGTATGTATGTATGTATGTATGTATGTATGTATGTATGTATGTATGTATGTATGTATGTATGTATGTATGTATGTATGTATGTATGTATGTATGTATGCATGTATGTGTGTATGTATGTATGTATGTATGTATGTATGTATGTATGTATGTATGTATGTATGTATGTATGTATGTATGTATGTATGTATGTATGTATGTATGTATGTATGTATGTATGTATGTATGTATGTATGTATGTATGTATGTATGTATGTATGTATGTATGTATGTATGTATGTATGTATGTATGTATGTATGTATGTATGTATGTATGTATGTATGTATGTATGTATGTATGTATGTATGTATGTATGTATGTATGTATGTATGTATGTATGTATGTATGTATGTGTGTATGTATGTATGTATGTATGTATGTATGTATGTATGTATGTATGTATGTATGTATGTATGTATGTATGTATGTATTTTAAAAGCATATTTCAAATTTAACCACTTGTCTGAGCTATAGTAAGAACAATTATAATGTGCTAATAAGAAAACTCTTATAAAAAATAGAACACGAATTAATCAAATAGGGATTTTTCAAAATTCCAAACATTTTAATTGCTGTTAACTTCAAATGTTAATCAGAATAAACTCTTTTTTAAAATCTTTTATAATTAAAGAAACCCCTCTTAAAGTTGTCTTAACATTTTCTGAAGACTTAACATTGTCTTATGAAAAAATAAAAACTCTCTTCAATTTTCTCTTTAAACCTAGTTTGGCTCTTAAATATTGTAATCAAATAATTTTTTGAAATCATTTCTTTCCATTCATCAAATTTCTTGAAACAAATAATGGTTTTGCAAAACACTTTAACAGTTTCTGCTGTTAAAATATTAACAGCATGAGTAAAACGTTCTGAGCATTTAAAATTAACTCATTTTTTTTATGACTAACTGTAATGCTCTCTCATTTTTAAATTTCTCTCTGTTTCTCTTTTCCTTTTTAATACTCTCCTGCTTTTTCTTTTAGAAAATACTAACAATTTTTGAATAAAATTGTTTTTGTTAAACACCGTTAGCCTTCAAGCGAAAAAGAGACAAATGTTTGAAGATTTATATAATGATCTCTTTTCATTAAACTGGTTTTAATATAGCAATAGTGTTGCTTTTGTTGTGTTATAGTTGTTGCTTTTATTTAGTGATTTACTTAGGCAACAACAATTTTTAAGTGTTTGTTGTTGTGTATTAACAGATGTTCTCATTTCATTGACCAATGCAGATCACTTACTTTGTTCTTGTTTTTATATTTAGCGCTGTTGTTGTTTTTGTTATTAGATATGAGAGTGTGTTTGAGAGTGTTGGTTAATCAAAAACAACAAAATAAAATGACGTTTTCTATATGAACAAAATTATTGTTTTTTTTATACTCTAATACTCCAGATTAACAGTGATCATTTCTTTATATGAAAAAACCAAGTTTTTTAGTTATTGAAACTGTGGTGGCTTATTTGTAAAGCCGCTGCTATGAATATTTCTGATTATATATAAAGAAAACAGGGCGTGGTTTAGTTTTTTTATGGTAACAATATTAAGTATAAGAAAAATATTAAAAAAATTTGTTTATCATTTTTTTTTATAAATTATTAAAAAATTTAAAGTTTTTAGACTGGTTTGGAAAAACTAATGGCAAATATTGTGGAAATATTTCAAAAATCAAATCTATTTATTACTTTTTCAAAAAACCGGAAATATTGCTTTATTTTGTTAATTTGATCATTAAATTCCTCTTGCTATTAGGCCTTAAATCATACAAGTTATTGACCATTTAATCAAAAATTTACATGTCTCCTTATTTAACTCATTAAAAATTATATTTCTTTAATGTTTTCTTTATTTTTTGAACTGTTTTTCTGTTTGTTTGTGACTGCTTTTTCTGCATTTTAATATCCTCTATAAAATAATTTGTATTTTAATGTCCGAAATTTCTTCGTTGCCAGTTGATGTCACAAAACAGTTGGTGTTTTGGTTTTTGATTAAAGTGAAATTTTCGATATTAGGACTTCTGACTGTTTTTATGGTTTTTAGCTTACGGATTTTATGTTTATGAAATTAATGTACAATATTTAGATCTCTATTCAATGTTGGAGCAAGATCTGATCGATGGATTCTAGCACTGCTAACAGGATTACTTTGGATTATGTGGAATTTTCACATAAAAGTTTAAAAACTTTCAAAACAAATCTTGAAAAAACGATATTGGAGAAATACTTTGTAAAAAACAAAAGACTTAAGACACAAACAAATCTTTAAAAATGTTTTTAATTAGTTTTTAAATGTTTACAACGAAAAATTTCATTTAAGAATTATTGGTATTACTTGTATGAAAACAAAAGACTTAAGACACAAACCTGATTTTTTTCTCTTTAAATAAATTTGGATAATTTTATTCCTCTAGTTTAATTTAATAGAATCTTGAATAATTTGTAACCCATTTAAACAAAAGTTTCTGTAATTCTTAAGAGTTCCTTGAAAATGATAACAAAAGACTTAAGACACAAACTAGAATTTATAAAATTTGTTTGCTTATCCATTTTTTATTAGTAAAACTAGAATTATGGGATGACACTTTTTATAATAAAAATATTTCTACCGAAATTTTCTATAGAAAAAATATTTCTATCGAATTTTTTCTATAGAAAAAATATTTCTATCGAATTTTTTCTATAGAAAAAATATTTCTACCGAATTTTTTCTATAGAAAACATATTTCTACCGAATTTTTTTATAGAAAAACTATTTCTACCGAATTTTTTCTATAGAAGAAATATTTCTACCGAATTTTTTCTATAGAAAAAATATTTCTACCGAATTTTTTCTATAGAAAAAATATTTCTACCGAATTTTTTCTATAGAAAAAATATTTCTACCGAATTTTTTCTATAGAAAAAATATTTCTACCGAATTTTTTCTATAGAAAAAATATTTCTACCGAATTTTTTCTATAGAACAAATAGTCCTACCGAATTTTATCCATAGAAAAAATATTTCTACCGAATTTTTTCTATAGAAAAAATATTTCTACTGATCTGTTTCTATAGAAAAAATATTTCTACAGAATTTTTTCAGAATAAATATTACTACCGAATTTTATCCATAGAAAAAATATTCCTACCGAATTTTTTCCATAGAAAAAATATTTCTACCGAATTTTTTCTATAGAAAAAATATTTCTACCGAATTTTTTCTATAGAAAAAATATTTCTACCGAATTTTTTCTATAGAAAAAATATTTCTACCGAATTTTTTCTATAGAAAACATATTTCTACCGAATTTTTTTATAGAAAAACTATTTCTACCGAATTTTTTCTATAGAAGAAATATTTCTACCGAATTTTTTCTATAGAAAAAATATTTCTACCGAATTTTTTCTATAGAAAAAATATTTCTACCGAATTTTTTCTATAGAAAAAATATTTCTACCGAATTTTTTCTATAGAAAAAATATTTCTACCGAATTTTTTCTATAGAAAAAATATTTCTACCGAATTTTTTCTATAGAACAAATAGTCCTACCGAATTTTATCCATAGAAAAAATATTTCTACCGAATTTTTTCTATAGAAAAAATATTTCTACTGATCTGTTTCTATAGAAAAAATATTTCTACCGAATTTTTTCAATACCAAAAATTTTATAAGATAACTTTTTTATAGAACAAAATATTCCTACCTAATTTTTTCTTAAGACAAAATACTTTTACTGCTAATTTTTAAAAGAAGTTGATAGAAAGAGTTTTTTATAGAAAAGTTGGCGATAGCAAGAGTTTTCTATAAAAAAATTGGCGATAGGAAGAAACTTGGAGGTAGGAAAAATTTTCGATAGAAAACTTGGAGGTAGGAAGAGTTTTCTACAGAGTTTTACAAAAGTTGGCGATAGGAAGAGTTTTCTATAGAAAAATTGGTAACAGGAAGTGTTTTTTATAGAAAAGTTGAAAGAAGGGTTTTATATAGAAAACTTGGCGCCAGGAAGCTAGGAAGAGTTTTATATAGAAAATTAGGCATTAGGAAAAGTTTTCTATAGAAGACTTTGCGATAGGAAAAGTTTTCTATAGAAAAGTTGGCGATAGGAAAAGTTTTCTATTGAAAAGTTGGCGATGGGAAGAGTTTTCTAAAGAAAAGTTATCGATAAGAACAGTTGTTTTTTTTTTTTGAAAAATTGGCGAATTTAGTAGTTTTCTATAGAAACGTTGGCAATAGAAAGAGCTTTCTAGAAAAGTTATCGATAATAAGTCTTTTCTATAAAATGTTTTATGGAAAACTCTTCCCATCACCAACTTTTCTATAGAAAACTCTTTATATCGCCAACTTTTCTGTTGAAAACTATTTCCTATCGCCTACCTTTCTATGGAAAATTCTTCCTATCGCCAACTTTTCTATAGAAAAATCTTCCTTTCATCAACTTTCTATAAAAAACTCTTCTGCCTCTAACTTTTCTATAGAAATCTCTTCCTATCGCCAACTTTTGTATAGACAACTTTTCTATGGCCAAATTTTTTATAAAATTTTTTCTATGGGAAAAATTCAGTTGCATAATTTTTTCTATAGAAAAAATTCCGTTGAAAAGTTTTTCTATAAAAAAGCCTTTTAGTAAGAACATTTTTTCTATAGAAAATTTTCGGTAGAAGAGTTTTTTCTACAGAAAAAATTCAGTAGATAATTTTTTTCTATAAAAAAAATTCAGAGGAAAAATTTTTTCTATAAAAAAAATTCAGTAGAAAATTTTTTTCTATAGACAAAGTTCAGTAGAAAAATATTTTCTATAGAAAAAATTCAGTAGAAAAATTTCAGTAAGAAACTTTTTTCTTTAGAAAAAATATAGGAGGATCATTTTTTGTAGAAAAAAATTTTAGTTAAAAATATTTTCTAAAGAAAGAATATTGGAGGAAAATTTTTTCTATTGGAAAAATTCAGTAGTTAATTTTTTCCTATAGAAAACATTTAGTAGAAAACTTTTTCTCTATATAAGTCTTTCCGCAAATTCTGGTAAATCTCTATCATTTCCAATTTAAGGCTAAATACGTGCTCGTGACAATTGTTCTTTAAATTATGACTAATCATGTTCTCTAGATCACAAACTGATCTAAAATATTAATTTCTCTTGTTTTGTTTGAAAACATATCCTAAGAATAAAACAAAAAAATTTGTAATTGACAAATTTTCTTTTAAAAACACTTCAATTCTCAAAGGACTCTCTAAGGCAGAAGCAAAAATATGTCGATAACAAAAAATTCTTTCAGAAAAATGATTGATTATTTGTTTGGTCAAATTGTTCCTTTAGACATGAAACGAACCCATTTAGATGAAAAACAGTTAGAACTAGAAATTTGCCAAATCATGAGGGAACAATAGGACTTAAGCAAAAAAGTCACATACATTAGAAGAATTTATAGAAAAAAAAACAGACATTTTTGCAAGGGAAAAAGGGCTATTTTTTCAAACATTTTAGAAAAGGAGTTGCTAGAGTAACTGATCTTTTACATATGGATGTAATATTTAGGCTTAGATTTTAGTATTTTCAATACAAATAAATAATTCTGGAAATTGATTTTTGTTTAACAAAAATTGTAAATAAGATTCCAACATTTGTTAAAAATAATCCTTTTAAAGCAAGAAGTTTAGTTCACAAAGTGAAGGCGGTGATATGCAAAATATTTCAAAAGATTTATTTACAGAAAGTTTTGAGTCTGGTTTGCATAAAGAAAAAATTAAAGCATGAAAAAAGAAAAGAAAGAAATTTCTTAAAATTGTCGGAAAAATTGTATACAAAAACTCCAAGGAAACCTCAAAAACCACAGTGTGGTTAGAAGGGATAAAAGTGGAATTTGGGTTTTGTTTAATCGAGTAACCAGGAATACAAAACTATAACGGTAGCGTAACATATTAATGGGTTTAAACACCCCCTTTTTATTTCAATATTACTATTTTCTTATAACATTCTTTGTGGCTCTTGTTTCTTTTTTCTATCCCTAAAGCAGGTAACAGTTTTCTTAAAGACATCCTTTTTAATGTCGAAGAGTTAAGAGGTGTTTCTTTGTCTCATTGACATTCTAGTTTGTTGTTTTTGTCATATACCGTTTCTTTTATTAATCCCTTTTTTCTTGTCCTCAATATGTTTTAGTTTCATGTTATTCGTAATTCTTCGGCTATAGAAGTCAAAAAGGGTTAATCTATGTCAATAACGACTTGCGGGTTTTTTGCTTTTGAGTTTTGTAGCACATTATCTACGGTTAAGCCCTTCGAAATTGATAGCAATTCCCTGACTTTAGTTATCAGATTCTCTGTGTTATCTGGATTAACTTTTAGACAAACAGCAAAAAGTCAAAATGTCAAATATGGTATTTGTGAAAAGAGTACAAGAAAGGGTTCATTTTTGATTCGTTTTGTTTTCCTAGAATCATTGAATTCTAGTTAAGAGCCCTAAATTTGCGTCTTACCAAAAGGATTTGTCTAAATGGGAAAATATTTATGTATAAGAAGATTTTAAAGTCAAGTCCAGATTTGAAAGGATTTTATACACAATGAATCAAAGATTTGGAGCTATAGTTAACTCCCTATGAAAATTCATTAAAACGCCAACTTTTCTGTAGAAAACTCTTCATATCGCCAACTTTTCTATAGAAAACACTTCCTATCGCCAACTCTTCTATAGAAAGCTCTACCTATTGGCAACTTTTCTATTGAAAACTCTACCTGTTGGCAATTTTTCTATAGAAAGCTCTTCCTATCGCCAACTTTTCTATAGAAAACTCTTCCTATCGCCAACTTTTCTATAGAAAACACTTCCTATCGCCAACTTTTCTATAGAAAACTCTCCCTATCGCCAACTTTTTTTATAGAAAATTATTCCTTCGCCAACTTTTCTATAGAAAACTCTTCTTTTTGCAAACTTTTCTATAGAAAACTCTTCCTATCGCCAACTTTTCTATAGAAAACTCTCCCTATCGCCAACTTTTTTTATAGGAAACTATTCGTATCGCTAACTTTTCTATAGAAAACTCTTCTTATCGCCAAGTTTTCTATAGAAAACTCTCCCTATCGCCAACTTTTCTATAGAAAACTCTCCCTATCGCCAACTTTTTTTATAGGAAACTATTCGTATCGCCAACTTTTCTACAGAAAACTCCTTCTGTTGCCAACAATTTTATAGAAAACTCTTCCTATTACCAACTTTTCTTTAGAAAACTCTTCCTATAGCCAAGTTTTCTATAGAAACCTCATTCTATTGCCAACTTTTCTATAGAAAACTCCTCCTGAAGCCAACTCTTCTATAGAAAACTCTTCCTGTCGCCAACTTTTCTATAGAAAACTCTTCCTATCGCCAACTTTTCAATAGAAAACTCATCCTTTTGCCAACTTTTCTATAGAAATCTCTTCCTATGGCCAACTTTTCTATAGAAATCTCTTCCTATCGCCAACTTTTCTATAGAAAACTCTTCCTATCGCCAACTATGCTATGTAAATTTCTTCCTATCGCCATTTTTTCTTTAGAAAACTCTTCCAACTTTTCTGAAAAATAATTTAAGTATTACTGACTTTTCTATTTTTTCTATGCAAAAAATTCAATAGAAATTTTTTTTGAAAGAAAAAATTCAATATGAAAGTCTTTTGTTGAGAAAATATTCTGAAGGAATAATTTTCAGTAGGAATATTTTCTCTATAGAAAAAATTCGGTAGAAATATTTTTTCTATAGAAAAAATTCGGTAGAAATATTTTTTCTATAGAAAAAATTCGGTAGAAATATTTTTTCTATAGAAAAAATTCGGTAGAAATATTTTTTCTATAGAAAAAATTCGGTAGAAATATTTTTTCTATAGAAAAAATTCGGTAGAAATATTTTTTCTATAGAAAAAATTCGGTAGAAATATTTTTTCTATAGGAAAAATTCGGTAGAAATATTTTTTATATAGAAAAAATTCGGTAGAAATATTTTTTCTATAGAAAAAATTCGGTAGAAATATTTTTTCTATAGAAAAAGTTCGGTAGAAATATTTTTTCTATAGAAAAAATTCGGTAGAAATATTTTTTCTATAGAAAAAATTCGGTAGAAATATTTTTTCTATAGAAAAAATTCGGTAGAAATATTTTTTCTATAGAAAAAGTTCGGTAGAAATATTTTTTCTATAGAAAAAATTCGGTAGAGATATTTTTTCTATAGAAAAAATTCGGTAGAGATATTTTTTCTATAGAAAAAATTCGGTAGAGATATTTTTTCTATAGAAAAAATTCGGTAGAGATATTTTTTCTATAGAAAAAATTCGGTAGAAATATTTTTTTTTATAGAAAAAATTCGGTAGGAATATTTTTTCTATAGAAAAAATTCGGTATAAATATTTTTTCTATAGAAAAAATTAATTAGAAATATTTTTCTATAGAATAATTACAGTAGGAAAATTTTTTTACAGAAAAAGTTCAGTAGGAATATTTTTTCTATAGAAAAAATTCGGTAGGAATATTTTTTCTATAGAAAAAATTCGGTAGAAGTATTTTTCTATAGAAAAAATTCGGTAGAAATATTTTTTCCATACAAAAGATTCGGTAAAATATTTTTTATATAGGAAAAATTCAGTAGGAATATTTCTTCTATAGAAAAAATTCAGCACGAATATTTTTCTATAGAAAAAATTCAGTAAGAATATTTTTTCTATAGTAAAAATTCATAAGGAATATTTGTGCTATAGAAAAAATTTAGTGGGCATATATTTTCTATAGAAAAAAAATCAGTAGAAATATTTTTTCTACAGAAAAAATTCAGTACTAAAATTTTACCAATAAAAAAATTCAAAAGAAACAATAAATTTTTTGGTAAAATTTCTCGGTTTTCTTTTAAGAAAGGAAAGACTTAAGACACATGCTTTATTTATTATACGATTTTTTATAGAACTCAAACCATTTACCCAATTAATGAATAGCCCTAAATATTTCAACAATAACCCCAAAAATTATAATAAATTGTAACAATCCAAATTCCAAACTGTCAAAATCTACCATAATTTTAAGCTAATTTTCTATATTCATTCAAAAATTTCTTTGCATGATTTTCTGATTTCTCAATGGATGTTCGAAAATCCTGAAAACGATCCATCATATTTATCAAATAATTGATGTTTAAAATGATGAAAAATCATATGTAAGGAGTTTTTGAAACCTTTTCGCAATTTCAAATAATACAAAAGAATATTTTTGTTGTACAAAAATAAAAAAAAACTTGAAGTTTTCGATCGATATTGATTGACATCAATTCAAACATCAGTGCAACAGAAAGCGGCATAAATGTTTAAAAAAGTGTGAAATATGTATCTTTCTTCATACTCTTCAAAGCTGATCTGCCAGTGAAGCTGGATGATGGGTTTTCCTGCAAGAGTCAGGGTATGTCTGTGTGACTATTTGTATATTTTTTTTGTAGTGTTGATAGTGTTGCTTTTTAGGTTTAACAAATGTTGTCAATTTAAAGTAATTTCCGCCTTTGATTACGTTTTTTTCTGTAATTCATTTTTATATCTCTCGCTATCTGTCTCTGGGGGTCTAAATATATGAATGTCTTGGTTCTTTTGTAAGGATGTACTCTTATATTTTTATACTAAAATGCATTTATAATGTCAGTTGTTCTTTTTTTTTCTTTTTTGGATTCTCTTTAACAAATTGTCTACATGTTTTGTTAGTTGTTGCTATGTTGCAGAGAGTTGAATGTTGTAGATGCAACATGCCTGCATTTTTATTGTTATAAATTAGCTCAAGTGTATGCTTATCATTTCAACAACAATTTCAACAACAAAACGATCAATCAATATCATTATTGAAAATGTTTTAAATCTCGAATGAAGAAAAAAAAGTGTTATGCATTTAGGAAAAAATCGCTTTTATGTTATTGTCATTGTTAGTTAAAGTTTGATTATAAGTAAAAAAAATATAAAGGTTTGAGGGTATTCGAAATTGTGTAACATAATCTAAAGCAAAACCTGAGTCACATTGAAGGAAATGCAAATAGAAATTTTAAGAAAATCCCATGTTTTACATTAAAAATTAATTGTTTAAATAATTCTTATATACAGAATGTGTTTAAAGTCTTTTGTTTTAAAGGAACATTTCCTAACATCATCAGTATTAAACAAAAATTGAAAATAGGATGAGTTTTCTATAGAAAAGTTGGAAACAGAAAGAGTTTTCTATAGAAAAGTTGGCGAAAGGACGAGTGTTGTAAAGAAAAGTTGGCGTAAGATTGAGTTTACTATGAAAAAGTTGACGACAGGAAGAGTTTTATACAGAAATGTTGACCATTGAAAGAGTTCCTTATAGAAAAGATGACGATAGAAAGAGTTTTCTCTAGAAAAGTTGACGACAGAAATAGTTTTCTATAGAAAAGTTGACAACAGCAGGAGTTCTCTATAGAAAAATTGACGATAGCAAGAGTTTTTTATAGAAAAGTTGAAGATAGCAAGAGTTTTCTATAAACAAATTGAAAATAGAACTAACTTTCTATAGAAAAGATGATGACAAACTCTTAATTTCTATAGAAAAGTTGACTATAGAAAGAGCTTTCTATAAAAAAGTTGACGATAGAAAGAGCTTTCTCTAGAAAAGATGACGACAGGAAGGAAGAGTTTTCTATAGAAAAGTTCAAGAAAGGAAGAGTTTTCTATAGAAAAGTTGACTACAGAATGAGTTCTCTATTAAAAAGTTAATGATAGGAAGAATTTTCTATAAAAAAAGTTGACGATATGAAGAGTTTTATATTGAAAAGTCGACGAAAGAAAAAGTTTTTTATAAAAGAGTTGAGGACAGAAAGATTTCTCTATAGAAAAGTTGATGTTAGGAAAAGTTTTCTAAACAAAAGTTGACGATAGGATAAGTTTTCTATAAAAAATAGGATGAGATAAGATGAGTTTTCTATAGAAAAGTTGGCGATATAGAAAAAATGACGATAGGAAGAGTTTTCTATAAAAAGGTTGGAGATAGAATGAGTTTTCTACAGACAAGTTGACGATAGGATAGGATGAGTTTTCTATAGAACAGTTGAAGACAGGATGAGTTTTCTATAGACAAGTTTACGATAGGATAGGATGAGTTTTCTATAGAAAAAATTACGATAGAAAGAGTTTTCTATAGAACAGTTGAAGACAGGATGAGTTTTCTATAGACAAGTTTACGATAAGATAAGATTTTTATACAAAAGTTGACGATAGGATGAGTTTTCTATAGAAAAGTTGACGATAGGACGAGTTTTCTATAGAAACGTTGACGATAGGATGAGTTTTCTATAGAATAGTTGACGACAGGATGAGTTTTCTATAGAAAAGTTGACGATAGAATAAGTTTTCTATAGAAAAGTTGACGATAGGATGAGTTTTCTATAGAAAAGTTGACGATAGGATGAGTTTTCTATAGAAAAGTTGACGATAGGATGAGTTTTCTGTAGAAAAGTTGACGATAGGATGAGTTTTCTATAGAAAAGTTGACGATAGGATGAGTTTTCTATAGAAAAGTTGACGATAGGATGAGTTTTCTATAGAAAAGTTGACGATAGGATGAGTTTTCTATAGAAAAGTTGACGATTGGATAAGTTTTCTATAGAAAAGTTGACGATTGGATAAGTTTTCTATAGAAAAGTTGACGATAGGATGAGTTGTCTATAGAAAAGTTGACGATAGGATGAGTTTTCTATAGAAAAGTTGACGATTAGATGAGTTTTCTATAGAAAAGTTGATGATAGGAAGAATTTTCTATAAAAAAGTTGACGATAGGAAGAGTTTTTATTGAAAAGTCGACGAAAGAAAAAGTTTTTTTATAAAAGAGTTGGGGACAGAAAGATTTCTCTATAGAAAAGTTGATGTTATTATGAGTTTTCTAAGCAAAAGTTGGCGATAGGATAAGTTTTCGATAGAAAAGTTGACGATAGGATGAGTTTTCTTTAGAAAAGTTGACGATGGGTTGAGTATATAAAATATACTATAAAATAGATATAAAAGTATTTTTTAACGAAATTTTTCTATAGACAAATTTTTTTAACGAACATTTTTTATAGAACAAAAATTTTTTTAAAGAAAATTTTTCTATAGAAACATTTTTCTAACGAAAATTTTTCAATAGAAAAATTTTCGTTAAAAAAAACTCTTTTTTTATTTCCAGAATAGGTTGTAGTTTCAAAAATATCTCCAAGAGTGGCAAAAAACAAGACATTTAAACTAAGTCTTCCATTTTTATTACAATTATTATCATTTATATCAGATACAAGTTTCGTTCTAGGTTTTGTTCTATATTTAGTTTTAAATCTGGTTCTAGTTTTTGTTCTAGAACTATTTTGGTCTCAGTAAAGTAAGGTAAGGTTCAGTTTCGGATTTAATTTTGGATTTCAAAATACCCTTAAAAGTCACAAAATACAAGCTTCGTCTTATACTATATTCCTTCATTATATTTAATTATTATATTTTATTCTATTCTTGATTCAATTCTATGTATAGTTCGAGGTCTTTTATAGATATTGTTCTATTATCAGTTTTAAGTTCAGTCCCAGATTCGGTTCTATGTTCAGTTCCAGTTTTCACAAACCTCAATTTGTACTGACACTCTTATACCACGCATGTGCTCTAAGTCTTTCGATGTTATTATTATATTCTAAGTTAGCTTTAGTTAAATTGATTAGGCATGTGTTTTTATTAGTTTATATAAATTTTAGGTTCACTTTTAGTTCAGTTATAGTTCTCTTCTAATTCAGTTATGGTTCTTTTTAAGTTAATTTTTTTATAGCTATAAACCTAAAACTAATTTCCCCGCACATTGAACCTTAAGAAGGGCGTAACGAAACTTGATTTTTGCACCTCCCTCCTCATGATTTACAAGTCTGATCATGTAAATCCAAAATTCGTCTAATGTTGTTGATATTGAGACTAGTGAACACGCAAAATTAAGATCAATGATCTTTATTTGGTTGAAAATTTCAAATTAAAAATTTGCATATTGTATTATACTCTGATGTTAATAGCCTAAAGATGATGAATAATATGATAGATGAAAAACATAACACAAGACTAGAAAACACACAAATATCAAATTCAAATTTAGAAAAAAAAATATGTAAAACATCAAACTGACCATAACACATTAAAACAGTTCAAACACGCAGATTTTTTTAAGATAGACATAAAAAATCAGACCCACAAATTGGCTTAAAGCCATATTTTTGTTCAAATTTTTTTTTACATAATTTTTTCTAATATAAAAAAAATATATTTTCAAAAAGAAAATAGCTTTCGACATTTGCATATACCAGAATTATTTTTAGATTATAAACATATACAAAAAAGTGATTAGTATTTGAAAATGTTTAAAGCTTAACAACAAAATTTCAAATTAACTCAAGTGATATTAGATTTCATCAAACGCTAAGAAGATGATCTATTGAAAAATGTCTTATGACCATATTTTAACTATAGATTGGAAATAAAATCTGATTTTAAAACTGGTTCGTGTTTAAGCTGTATTTGTCATTATTATTGACATTGATTAATTTCTTTATAATTTATAATTAATTTTTTGTGAACGTATGTATTTGCGTTTTGCCATTCAAATCTATAGTTTTTTTTTTGTGTTATACAAAGAAATCAAATTTTTAAAGAATAATTTAAATTTTTGTTAAGTGAAATTATTCTCTAAATAATCTATTTTTATAGACTATGTCATTTTGATGATATCAGGAGATAAGCAAAATTATATGGTAAAATTTTTAAGGAATTTGGTTCAATTTTGAATAAAAACTCATCCGAATGTCAACTTTTCTATAGAAAACTCATCCTATCGTAAACTTTTCTATACAAAAATCTTCCTATCGTCAACTTTTCTATAGAAAACTGATCCTATCGTCAACTTTTCTATAGAAAATTCATCCTATCGTCAACTTTTCTATAGAAAACTCATCCTATCGTCAACTTTTCTATAGAAAACTCATCCTATCGTCAACTTTTCTATAGAAAACTCATCCTATCGTCAACTTTTCTATAGAAAACTCATCCTATCGTCAACTTTTCTATAGAAAACCCATCCCATCGTCAACTTTTCTATAGAAAACTCATCCTATCGTCAACTTTTCTATAGAAAACTCATCCTATCGTCAACTTTTCTATAGAAAACTCATCATATCGTAAACTTTTCTATAGAAAACTCATCCTATCGTCAACTGTTTTTATAGAAAACTTATCCTGTTGCCAACTATACTACAGAAAACTACAAAAAAGGTTTTCGTTAAAAAATTTTTCTATAGAAAAATTTTCGTGAAAAAAAAATTTCATAGAAAAATTTCTATAAAATCATTTTTCTAGAGAAAAATTTCCGATTAAATATTTTTTTTATAGAAAAACCATTATAAATTTTTTGTATAAAAATTAAAAACAAAAAAATATCTATTGACAAATTTTTGAAAAAAAAAAATTTTATAGAAAAATGTTTGAAAAAAAATTTTATAGAAAAATGTTTGAAAAAAAATTTTATAGAAAAATTTTGAAAATAAAGAGAAATTTTTGAAAAAAAAAATTTTCCTAGAAAAATTTTTGCAATAAAATTTTATATAGAAAAATTAAAAAAAAAAAATTCTATATAAAAATTTTTGAAAAAAGTTCTATATACAAATTTTTGAAAAGAAAAAAATATTCTTTAGAATATACAATATTTTTTATGGAAAAACTGATACAAATTTTTTTTATAGAAAAACTTTGAATGGTAAAAAAAAATTTTTATAGAAATTAAAAAAATAAAAAAAATCTATAGAGAAATTTTTGAAAAAAAATTTCTATTGAAAATTTTTTGAAAAAAAATTTTCTATAAATAAAATTTTTGAAAAAAAATTTTCCATAGAAAAATTTTTGAAAAAAAAATTCAATAGAAAAATTTTTGAAAATAAAATTTCTCTTGAAAAATTTTTAAAAAAATTTTTAATAGAAAAATTTTTGAAAAAAAAAATTTCTATAGAAAAATCTTTGAGAAAAAATTTTTTCTATAGAAAAATTAAAAAAAAATATTTTCTATAGAAAAATTTTCGCTAAAAAAATTTTTCTATAGAAAAATTTTCGCTGAAAAAAATTTTCTATAGAAAAATTTTCGCTAAAAAAATTTTTCTATAGAAAAATTTTCGCTGAAAAAATTTTTCTATAGAAAAATTTTCGCTAAAAAAATTTTTCTATAGAAAAATTTTCGCTGAAAAAAATTTTCTATAGAAAAATTTTCGCTAAAAAAATTTTTCTATAGAAAAATTTTCGCTAAAAAAATTTTTCTATAGAAAAATTTTCGCTAAAAAAATTTTTCTATAGAAAAATTTTCGCTAAAAAAATTTTTCTATAGAAAAATTTTCGCTAAAAAAATTTTTCTATAGAAAAATTTTCGCTAAAAAAATTATTCTATAGAAAAATTTTCGCTAAAAAAATTTTTCTATAGAAAAATTTTCGCTGAAAAAATTTTTCTATAGAAAAATTTTCGCTAAAAAAATTTTTCTATAGAAAAATTTTCGCTGAAAAAAATTTTCTATAGAAAAATTTTCGCTAAAAAAATTTTTCTATAGAAAATTTTTTGCTAAAAAAATTTTTCTATAGAAAAATTTTCGCTAAAAAAATTTTTCTATAGAAAAATTTTCGCTGAAAAAAATTTTCTATAGAAAAATTTTCGCTAAAAAAATTTTTCTATAGAAAAATTTTCGCTGAAAAAATTTTTCTATAGAAAAATTTTCGCTAAAAAAATTTTTCTATAGAAAAATTTTCGCTGAAAAAAATTTTCTATAGAAAAATTTTCGCTAAAAAAATTTTTCTATAGAAAATTTTTTGCTAAAAAAATTTTTCTATACAAAATTTTTAGCTAAAAAAATTTTTCTATAGAAAATTTTTCGCTAAAAAAATTTTTCTATAGAAAAATTTTCGCTAAAATATTTTTCTATAGAAAAATTTTTGCTAAAAAATTTTTTCTATAGAAAAATTTTCGCTAAAAAAATTTTTCAATAGAAAAATTTTCGCTAAAAAAATTTTTCTATAGAAAAATTTTCGCTATAAAAATTTTTCTATAGAAAATTTTTCGCTAAGAAAATTTTTCTATAGAAAAATTTTCGCTAAAAAAATTATTCTATAGAAAAATTTTCGCTAAAAAAATTTTTCTATAGAAAAATTTTCGCTAAAAAAATTTTTCTATAGAAAAATTTTCGCTAAAAAAATTTTTCTATAGAAAAATTTTCGCTAAAAAAATTTTTCTATAGAAAAATTTTCGCTAAAAAAATTTTTCTATAGAAAAATTTTCGCTAAAAAAATTTTTCTATAGAAAAATTTTCGCTAAAAAAATTTTTCTATAGAAAAATTTTCGCTAAAAAAATTTTTCTATAGAAAATTTTTCGTTAAAAAAATTTTTCTATAGAAAAATTTTCGCTAAAAAAATTTTTCTATAGAAAAATTTTCGCTAAAAAAATTTTTCTATAGAAAAATTTTCGCTAAAAAAATTTTTCTATAGAAAAATTTTCGCTAAAAAAATTTTTCTATAGAAAATTTTTCGCAAAAAAAATTTTTCTATAGAAAATTTTTTGCTAAAAAAATTTTTCTATAGAAAATTTTTTGCTAAAAAAATTTTTCTATAGAAAATTTTTTGCTAAAAAAATTTTTCTATAGAAAATTTTTCGCTAAAAAAATTTTTCTATAGAAAAATTTTCGCTAAAAAAATTTTTCTATAGAAAAATTTTCGCTAAAAAAATTTTTCTATAGAAAATTTTTCGCAAAAAAAATTTTTCTATAGAAAATTTTTTGCTAAAAAAATTTTTCTATAGAAAATTTTTTGCTAAAAAAATTTTTCTATAGAAAATTTTTTGCTAAAAAAATTTTTCTATAGAAAATTTTTTGCTAAAAAAATTTTTCTATAGAAAATTTTTTGCTAAAAAAATTTTTCTATAGAAAATTTTTTGCTAAAAAAATTTTTCTATAGAAAATTTTTTGCTACAAAAATTTTTCTATAGAAAAATTTTCGCTAAAAAAAATTTTCTATAGAAAAATTTTCGCTAAAAAAATTTTTCTATAGAAAATTTTTCGCAAAAAAAATTTTTCTATAGAAAATTTTTTGCTAAAAAAATTTTTCTTAAGAAAATTTTTTGCTAAAAAATTTTTCTATAGAAAAATTTTGGCTAAAAAAATTTTTCAATTGAAAAATTTTGGCTAAAAAAATTTTTCTATAGAAAATTTTTTGCTAAAAAAATTTTTCTATAGAAAATTTTTCGCTAAAAAAATTTTTCTATAGAAAAATTTTCGCTAAAAAAATTTTTCTATAGAAAATTTTTTGCTAAAAAAATTTTTCTATAGAAAAATTTTTGCTCAAAAAAAAAAAAAAAAATTCTATAGAAAAATTAAAAAAAAATTCTTATGAAAACTTTTTGAAAAAAAATTCTATAAATAATTTTTGAAAAAAAATTTCTATAGAAAAATTTTTGAAAAAAAAAATCTATAGAAAAATTTTTGAAAAAAAATTTTATAGCTAAATTTATGAAAAAAAAAAATTCTGTAAATGATCTAATTTCTTACATTATTTCTCTACAAACCTCTTTCATCATCTTTGAATTTAAGGTTGTGCCAACGTTATACATATGTTTTTAATCATATATTATGCTTTTTTTTACCCAAATTATACATTTTTTTAAACCGTGAAAAAAAATATATTGATGAGTTCAGTTTTTGGTTTTAAATTTTTTCCCTTAGGCTCTAAAATATTCAAATTTTGTCTTTATTTGTCTTGTTTTTAGATTATAGACATTTTTGTGCTATTTGTTTTATATCTGTATATTTAGCATGAAGAAAAGAAATCCAAAATAAATATTTGTATTAATTGCTTGATTTCAGGTCGATATCACACAGATTTGATTAGGTGAATTGTGGTAATATTAAAACGTAATTAAGAGCTGCGGAGATTAATGACTTGTAGCTTGTAGTTGAGAGGAACTTTTGGGGATTTACAAAAAATTCGTAACTTATGAAGGGAATAAATAGTGACTACTTATAAAGTTATAACTGTTGTCAAGGTGTTTTTATATTGTAGTGCTTTAGCTTTAATAGTGGGCTCTAGGAAGGGTATAATCTGAGTTTTAGGATCTTGGTATATTTCTAATTTTTATTCACTTTATAAGTCCCAAGAAGTGATAGGAACAACAATTCTTAATATTTTTTTTAATTTGTTTTAAAAAATATTACCTAAACTTAATTTTGTAACATATAATTTGTACTAATATTTACTTTTTGTAACACAGATGCTCAAACTTATTAATATTCATAAACTAAACATTTTTCTTAACAAAAAAATATTAAACGTAAATATTACAAAAATGTTTAATCACACCTTTTATCTAATAATACCTCCATTAGAAACGTCAGCAAAACCTTTTGAGAAATGCAACTTCAAACGCCTCTAAAGGTAACCAAGTAATCGAACAACCTTCAATATCTAAAACTCAATCTTTAAATCAATTTCATATTTCGCATATGTGAAGTTTTTTTTTTTGTAACTCCCTAGATTTCGAAATGTGAACAAAATTGACTAAACGTTTCTAAGATTATTTTGTAATTGCTGCTGCTGTTTTTTTTGTTGTTGTTGGTTAATTTGATTTCGACTTGAGTTGCCATAACTTAACAATGTCATTCTAATCTTAATTATTACTTATGACCGAGACCATACTAGTCTTGGCTAGGGAGAAGTATGTTTTTTATATTCAATAGATTACAAGTAGTTGTTATTTGTTTGAATATTTTAATTTATTTTATTAGTTTTTATGTCTTATAACAATGTCCGTCTGTCCTTATGTCCGTCCTGGCGTCTGTCTGTACATATGTCTAGTGTTGTCGATGACGTGATAATATTTGCATTAAATTATTGTCATAGGTCTTTTGTTGCAAAACGATTTAAATTTACTTAATGATGTCATAGAAGGTTTATTTTTTGCTTTTAAAAAAGTATTAAGTTAATTACAATTTAATTTAAATATATGCAGGTTTTATTATAAAAATCAAATGCTTGCAAAGGGTAGAGTAAAATGTTGGCAATATAAGTTCTTATTATGGTAAGTAATATTCAAACATGAGGAAACACAAAATATTTAAAGATTAGACTACATACAGAGCTATATAAGATATGACTTCATATAGGGCCACCAGAAAATATTACAGAGCACATGATTTTAAATGAAGCTTTATAAATTTGCTGTTTTACTTTATATAGTCTCATACATTCTTAAGCCTTTATTATATACATAATTTCCACAAAATTCCAATTGGAACATATGGATCCATTTTAATTGTCACCATCAAAAAGAATGGGGGGGGGGGGTATATTGAGATTGTCATTCCGTTTGTAGCTTCCTTAATATTGGTTTAAAACCCCAAATTAATGTATATTCTCTTGTAAAATTCTAAGACGTTTGAGGTGGATCTGTATTCTGATTTACGATTGAAGCCAGATCTATATAGAAGGTCTTGGATAAAAGGTGGATATGTATAGAAGGGCAACGGTTTAAGATGAATCTAAATGGAAGATCTTCGCAGAAAGTCAGTTCTATATAGACAATTTTATATTGAGATTGAATCTATATAGAATTATTATGATCAAATATAGATCTATATAAAAGATATTCGATTGAAGTTGGATCTGTATAGTAGAGCTACTGCTAAAGATGAATCTATGTAAACGATCTTGGATTGAAGTGAGATCTTTATATAAGATCTTCGATTAAGAATGTATCTGTGTAGAAGAACTACGATTAAAGATGGATCCCCATAGAAGATCTTCAATCGAAGTTGGATCTATGTATATAGAAGGGCTACAGCTAAAGATGGATCTATATAGAAGATCTTTAAGTAAGATCGTTATAGAAGATCTTCAATTAAAGTTGGATCTGTTTTGAAGTTATATCTGTATAGAAGGGCTACGATTAAAGACGGATTTATATAAAAGACCTTCGATTAAAGTTTAATCTGTATTGAAGGGAAACTGCTAAAGATGGATCAATATGGAAGGGCTACGATTAAAGATAAATTTATATGAAAAATCTTCAATTGAACTTGAATCTATATAGACGGGATTCTGCTGAAGATGGATATAAGTAAAAGATCTTGAATTGAAGTTGGATATGTATAGAAGGGCTACAGCTAAAGGTAGACCTATGCAGAAGATCTTGGGTTGAAGTTAGATCGATCTTCGATTGAAGTTGTATCTAAACAGAAACGCTACGATTAAAGACGGATCTATATAGAAGATTCTATTGAAGTTGGATCTGTATAGAAGATTTTCGATTGAAGTTGTTTCTAAAAAAGGGCTACGATTAAAGACTGATAAATATAAAAGACCCTAGATAGAAGATGAATCTGAAGTTGTATCAGTATGGAAGGGCTACGTTTAAAGATAAATCTGCATAAAAGATCATCGATTGAGGTTGAATTAAAGACGGATCTGTATATAGAAGACCTTCGATTGAAGTTGAATCTATATTGAAGGGAATTTGCTAAAGGTAGATCCATAGAGAAGATCTTCGATTAAAGTTGTATCTATATAGAAGGGCTACTATTAAAGATGGATTTAATATAGAAGATCCTCTATTGAAATTGGATCTAAAAAGAAGGGCTACAGCTAAAAAGTTGTATCTGGATAGAAGGGTTACGACTAAAGATGGATCTACATAGAAGATCTTTAACTAAATTGGTAGAAAGACATTTTTATAGAAAATTTGACGATAAGAAGACATTTCTATAGAAAAGTTGACGATAGGAAGACATTTCTATAGAAAAGTTGACGATAGGAAGACATTACTATAGAAAAGTTGACGATAGGTAGACATTTCTATAGAAAAGTTGACGATGAGAAGACATTTCCATAGAAAAGTTGACGCTACGAAGACATTTCTATAGAAAAGTTGACGATAGGAAGACATTTCTATAAAAAAAATTGACGATAGGAAGACATTTCTATAGAAAAGTTGACGATAGGAAGACATTTCTATAGAAAAGTTGACTATAGCAAGACATTTCTATAGAAAAGTTGACGATAGGAAGACATTTCTATAGAAAATTTAATGATTGGAAGACATTTCAATAGAAAAGTTGACGATAGCAAGACATTTCTATAAAAAAGTTGACGATAGGAAGACATTTCTATAGAAAAGTTGACGATAGGAAGACATTTCTATAGAAAAGTTGAAGATAGCAAGACATTTCTATAGAAAAAATGACGATAGCAAGATATTTCTATAAAAAAGTTGACGATAGCAAGACATTTCTATAGAAAAGTTGACGATAGGAAGACAGTTCTATAGAAAATTTAATGATTGGAAGACATTTCAATAGAAAAGTTGACGATAGCAAGACATTTCTATAAAAAAGTTGACGATAGCAAGACATTTCTATAGAAAAGTTGACGATAGGAAGACATTTTTATAGAAAAATTAATGATAGGAAGACATTTCTATAGAAAAGTTGACGATAGGAAGATATTTCTATAGAAAATTTGACGATAGGAAGACATTTCTATAGAAAAGTTGACGATAGGAGGACATTTCTATAGAAAAGTTGACGATAGGAAGACATTTCTTTAGAAAAGTTGACGATAGGAAGACATTTCTTTAGAAAAGTTGACGATAGGAAGACATTTTAATTTGTAGGTCCATTCTTAATGTCAAACTAATCTTTTCTTTTGTCTGACCCCTTAGATTTTCAAAATAAAAAATTTAAATATAACTTTTTACTGGCTCCATCACTGCACGATTCTGATCTCATTTAAGCTACACAACACTTGCCTCACAGTGGGTCTCTTGTGTTCACTAATAAACATGTTACATTGAAATGATTTATATCATGACTTCAAAAAATTCAGCCCTTCTCGATCAATAATCAATGTTCAACATGCGTGGGAATTTCTTAAATAAAATCAACTCAATTTACCTGATCTTTTGGTATTGTTACTTTTTGGTTTTAGATTCTGTTTTCCTCCAGAAATTTAACATTTAAACTCAGCCATCCATTAGACAATAACAAGTAATCAATTAAAAACTAACAAACAAATCAAATGATTTTTTTTATTATACATATTTTTCAACTTATCAATTTTATCATTGTAGTGCATCAGTTAAGATATGTTTCTGAAAACATAAATTTTTATGGCAAACATGATTAAGCTATAGATCAAAATGGTCAGTCAGTGATGGAGGAATTTTGAAAAAAAAAAAATTAAGTAAATTAAATTTTTATTTCCAAAACAGTTAAGAAAATCAGTGTAAGGAAATAAAACATGTTATAAATTTTATTTTTTTGATTAACAAGAAAACAAATAAATATTATTGAAAATAAACATAATTTAGAAAGTGAGTTTCAGGTTCAATTTCAATATCAAAGAATGAATATTGAATATTTTTGAGAAATATAAAAATCACGAATTAGTTGTCGAAAAAATTAGTTTATGATGATTTCACAAAAAAAAAAAAATAAAAGTTTTTGAACACAAATAATCAATAATTATAAACATTTTGTGAGAATGTATAACAATTTTTTGTGAAACATGACCATTTGGGAGGTCAAAAATGGTTAATCAGAGATCAGTTTGAAATAAATGAAAAAAACTGTGGGAATAAGTTAAAAATTTTTAACTCTAAATTGAAACGAAAATGTCAGATTGTCTATATAAAATAAATTTTAACATACAAACCCAAGATTTAGTATGGATCTATATGAAAGAGCTACGATTAAAGATATATAGAAGTTCCTCCATCAAAGTTAGGGATGTATAGACAATCTTCTGTTAAAGATGGATCTATATAGAAGATCTTCGATTGATATAAGGTCTATATAAAAGACCTTTGATTGAATTTCCATCTGTATAGGAGGGCTACTGTTAAAGATGGATATATGTACAGGAACTTCGATTGAAAATAGATCTATTGTATACAGGAGTTTTTCGATTGAAGTTGTTTCTGCATAGAAGGGCTAAAGATGGATCTATATAGAAGATCTTCGAGTGAAGTTGGATCTGTATAAAGAGGCTACTGTGAAAGAATCTATATAGAAAAGATCATCTATTGAAGTTAGATATATATAGACTACTGTTAAAGATGGATCTATATAGAAGATCTTCAAGTTAAGTTAGATCAATATAGAAGATCTTCAATTGAACCCAGATCTATGTAGAAGTGCTGCGATTTAAGATGGATCATATAGAAGTCCTTCGATTAAAATAAAATCTGTATAGATGTATAGCAAAACTTCGATTGAAGTTGGGTCCGTACAAGAGGGCTTCCGTTACAGATGGACTTATATATAGACAAACTTCGATTGAAGTTGGATACGTTCGATTAAAGTTGGATCTGTATAGAAGGGCTACAATTAAATACAAATGGACTTCATATTGAGCAACGATTGAAGATGGGACTACGTATTAATCCACGATTGAAGCTGAGTTCTTTATAGGGCCAGGATTAAATTTTTGATCACATATCAAGTAACGACCAAAAATTTGATTACATATCAAGTCACGATTGAAGATGGAACTACATATAGAGCCATGATTAAAGATAGGATTGTAAATAGATACTTGATTGAAGGTTACATACATATAGAACCAACATTGGACATGATGATATAGAGATTGAAGTCTAAGTAGATCTTCTTTTACAGATGGACTTATATAAAAGATCTTCGATTAAATTTAGATCTGTATAAAGAGGCTACTGTTTAAGATGGATCTATATATAGAAGATCTTCGAATGAAGTTAGATGTATATAGAAAAACTTCGATTGAAGTTGAATTCATATAGGAGGGCTACTGTTAAAGATGAATCTACTTAAAAGATCTTCGATTAAAGTTAGATCCATATAGAAGATCTTCAATTAAAGTCAGATCTGTATAGAATTGCTGCGGTTTAAGATGGATATTACAGAAGACCTTCTATTAAAATAAGATCTATATAGACAAACTTCGATTGAAATTGAATACGTTCGATTAAAGTTGGATCTGTATAGAAGGGCTACAATTAAAGATGAAATGGACGATTGAAGATGGGTCTACGTATTAATCCACTATTGAAGACGAGTTCTTTATAGAGCCAGGATTAAATATTTACACATCAAGTAACGACTAAAAATTTGATTACATATCAAGTCACAATTGAAGATGGAACTACATATAGAGCCATGATTAAAGATAGTATTGTAAATAGATGCTTGATTGAAGGTTACATACATATAGAACCAACATTGGACATGATGATATAAAGACCCACGATTGAAGTCTAAGGAGATCTTCTGTTACATATGGACTTATATAAAAGATCTTCGATTAAAGTTGGATCTGTATAAAGAGGCTACTGTTTAAGATGGATCTATATATAGAAGATCTTCGAATGAAGTTAGATCTATGTAGAAAATCTTCGATTGAAGTTGAATTCATATAGAAGGGCTACTGTTAAAGATGAATCTACTTAGAAGATCTTCGATTGAAGTTAGATCCATATAGAAGATCTTCAATTGAAGTTAGATATATATAGAATTGCTGCGGTTTACGATGGATCTTACAGAAGACCTTCGATTAAAATAAGATTTACACAGACAAACTTCGATTGAAGTTGGATTCGTTCGATTAAAGTTGGATCTGTATAGAAGGGCTACAATTAAAGACAAATGGACTTCATAGTGAGCAACGATTGAAGATGAGACTACGTATTAATCCACGATTGAAGCTGAGTTCTTTATAGATCCAGGATTAAATATTTGATTACATATCAAGTAACGACTAAAAATTTAATTACATATCAAGTCACGATTGAAGATGGAACTACAAATAGAGCCATGATTAAAGATAGTATTGTGAATAGATGCTTGATTGAAGGTTACATACATATAGAACCAACATTGGACATGATGATATAAAGATTGAAGTCTAAGTAGATCTTCTGTTACAGATGGACTTATATAAAAGATCTTCGATTAAATTTAGATCTGTATAAAGAGGCTACTGTTTAAGATGGATCTATATATAGAAGATCTTCGAATGAAGTTAGATCTATATAGAAAATCTTCGATTGAAGTTGAATTCATATAGGAGGGCTACTGTTAAAGATGAATCTACTTAGAAGATCTTCGATTGAAGTTAGATCCATATAGAAGATCTTCAATTGAAGTCAGATCTATATAGAATTGCTGCGGTTTAAGATGGATCTTACAGAAGACCTTCTATTAAAATAAGATCTATATAGACAAACTTCGATTGAAATTGAATACGTTCGATTAAAGTTGGATCTGTATAGAAGGGCTATAATTAAAGATGAAATGGACGATTGAAGATGGGTCTACGTATTAATCCACGATTGAAGACGAGTTCTTTATAGAGCCAGGATTAAATATTTGATTGCATATCAAGTAACGACTAAAAATTTGATTACATATCAAGTCACGATTGAAGATGGAACTACATATAGAGCCATGATTAAAGATAGTATTGTAAATAGATGCTTGATTGAAGGTTACATACATATAGAACCAACATTGGACATGATGATATAAAGACCCACGATTGAAGTCTAAGGAGATCTTCTGTTACATATGGACTTATATAAAAGATCTTCGATTAAAGTTGGATCTGTATAAAGAGGCTACTGTTTAAGATGGATCTATATATAGAAAACCTTCGAATGAAGTTAGATCTATATAGAAAAACTTCGATTGAAGTTGAATTCATATAGGAGGGCTACTATTAAAGATGAATCTACTTAGAAGATCTTCGACTGAAGTAAGATCTATATAGAAAATCTTCAATTGAAGTTAGATCTATATAGAATCTATAAGATCTATATAGAAGATCTTCAATTGAAGTAAGATCTATATAGAATTGCTGCGACTTAAGATGGATCTTATAGAAGACATTCGATTAAAATAATTTCTACATAGACAAACTTCGATTGAAGTTGGATACGTTCGATTAAAGTTGGCTCTGTATAAAAGGGCTACAATTAAAGATAAATGGACTTCATACTGAGCAACGATTGAAGATGGGACAAGATCCACGATTGAAGATTAGTTCTTTATAGGGCCAGGATTAAATATTTGATTACATATCAAGTAGCGACTAAAAATTTGATAACATATCAAGTCACAATTGAAAATGGAACTACATATAGAGTCATCATTAAAGATAGGATTATAAATAGATACTGAATTGAAAATTACATATATATGGGACTTTATATTGACCTTTCATATATAGTCATGATGTAAATGGTGATATATTTAGACCCACGATTGAATACTGATATATATTAAAGAGCTACGAATGAAGATAAGACTACATGTTGAGAAACGATTAAAGATAGAACCATATATAGACTCGTGATTAAAGCTTGATTATATAAAGAGCCAGGATTGAAAATGTGGCTACATATTACTCGACTCCACTCAAGATGTGGATCAATATAGAAGACTTATAAATGAAGATAAACTATGGGAAGAGCCATTAATGGGACTTAAAAGAATTTAAATTTAAAAAATTTAAATGATGTTGGGAACTAAGAAAGGAGCATGATTGAATATCCAAATCATATAATTTGTAATATGTCTATAAAATAAACCACAATTGAAGATGAGACCATTTAAAAATGGTACCAAATATTGAAGTTCCTGGATGGGTATGTAATGCATCAAAATTGTCAAATTGAAGACCATATTATTCTAGATTAGATCATAGATTGTCTATTGCTTCCCGAATTAGTCAGTATTTGGTGTGGATTTTCGATGATATCACATACACATACACACAATTAGAGATATGACCATAGGTGAAGCCACAATTAAAAATGAGACCATATTAAAAAGGTACATACTATTGAAGCTTCTGGATGAATATGTAAACAACATTGTCGAACTTGAAACCATATTAATAGAGATTAGAACCTAGATCATCTATTACATACCAAACAAGTCAATATTTGTCAAGGGATGATATGATACATTTAAAAATTGGGAAATCTGTATAAAAGATCCTGTACATTGGGAGCCACTATTGGAAAGGCTGTATCAAAAGAGCCAAAAGAGCACCTAAAGGCTATAAAGCCTATACTTCGAAGGGTGTACAACAAAATTTGACCCTGCATATGGGCCATTTGTGGGCCCAGTCAAATATTATATGAAATTATATTTTAAAATTAATATAAAAAGACCGTTCCATAGTCTCTAGTATTTCATATATTTCTCTAAATTTGAAGAATTCGTTAAACCAAATTCGATATCTCTCAAAAAATCTTCCGATATAAAAAGTCTTGTTCGCATTTGGATAATAATACGAACTTCAATGTGTCTTTTCTATTGATGCTAAGCTAAACCTCTTTTGAAAATATCAGACTTTGTATACCTTTTATCTTCTGCATGCCACTTTTCATGTTTAGCCAAATTAATCCATCATTTAAGGCAGCTGATTCTGAGCAATTCTTTTTATAAAAAAGATTCCAACACTTTAACGACTTCAAAAAAAGTTAAACATGCAAAAAATTATAATCCTACACAAATTGCCTGACAATTATAAAGAATATTTTGTGTTTTTTTAAATAATCCTAAGGACGTGTGTTCGACGCACTTTATTTATACAAAACAAGGATATATTTTGAAATATTTTTTTGCCCTAATCCTAGGCAAACATTTAAATAATTATAAAAAAAATTTCATTATGTTTTTCAAAAATATTTTTGAAACAGTCATTCAAGCTTGAAATTATGATAAACGTTTTGAAATTTGTTTAATATTTGACTAAAAAAATGTTAGTTTGTTCTTTTTGGAAAAAGTAAATTTGTCAGGATTATCGGTTTGTTGTTCAGTTGTAAATCTAAAACAAAGGCTTAGTGATACAAATCCTTAAAAGTGTGCTCAAAAATTTTTTAATCATTAGTTACTGATCCTTAAGAAAATATTGAAAATCGTTGATATATGAACGTTTAGATTTGGCTAATACGAGTCTTTTACTAAAGAACACATGTGTAAATGGGGAATTTTTTTGTTTTAATAAGAAATTAAGCCACAAAAATATATTTTTAAAACATTTCAATAGCCTTTTGAGCTGAATATTAGAAATATGAATGAATACATTATATGATGTCTTAAGATGGAAGGGAAATGACTTATTGTTTTTGTTATTTATTTAAACCACAAAATTACCGGATAATTTGTTTTCGACATGTTGTTAAATTCTTTAAACCGAACCACACAATTTGAAAGTCACTTTACAGAACACGATTTACTTAAATTTGCCTTTAGTTTTTAGTATTGTTTTCTAATATCCTTTTCCTGTTTTTAGTTAGTTCAACTAATTCTTGAGGGAAATTTCAAATTCTTAACATATGTTTTAAGGATCAATAATTTTAAAAGTTAGCCTTCTGTTTAATTTTAAATGATTTACAAGTTTTTCTTCTTTGGACACAAAATTTCTTTTAAGGGGTTTTTTAATTAATTTCTTTTCTATTTAAGTTGTTAGTATTTTTGTTGGGTATTTTGTTTAGGTAGCCTAATTATATGGTCATGGTTTATAATTATAGTTTCATCAACAATTAATATGAAATTAGTTTGGCGTTTAAATTTCACTTTTTTTGGGAGTTTAAAAGAGAAATTGTTTTTATTTTTTTTATTTAATTGATTTGTTAAATAGTTTTCAGTTATTTAACAACGTGGGAGTTTTCGTTTTTTTGAGATCTCTATGTTTAATGAAGCCATATGTTAGGTCAAAACAAAAGACTTAGGAAACAAACTGCAAATGATATAAAAATTTCAATATTTTAACAAAATACTAACAAATTGAGAAATTTGAAAGACAGAATAAACACAATAATTTTATTGAATTTGAAATAAAACAAGTAGGAATAAAACAATAAAAAATTTTCGATAAAAAAATTTTTTTAACGAAAATTTTTGTATAGAAAAAATTTTTTTACGAAAATCTTTTTGTGGAAAAATTTTTTTTAAACGAAAATTTTTCTGTAGAAAATTCTTTACGAAAATTTTTCTATACAAAATTTTTTTCAATGAAAATTTTTCTATAGAAAAAATTTTTTTTTAACAAAAATTTTTTTATCGAAAACTTTCTATAAAAAATTTTCTATAGAAAAATTTTTTTATCGAAAATTTTTGTATAGAAAATTCTATAACGAAAATTTTTCTATACAAAATTTTTTTAACGAAAATTTTTCTATAGAAAATTTTTTTTAACGAAAATTTTTCTATAGAAAAAATTTTTTTTAACGAAAATTTTTCTATAAAAAATTTTTTTTAACGAAAATTTTTCTATATAAAAATTTTTTTTAACGAAAATTTTTCTATAGAAAAATTTTTTTTAACGAAAATTTTTCTATAGAAAATTTTTTTTTAACGAAAATTTTTCTATAGAAAAATTTTTTTTAACGAAAATTTTTCTATAGAAAAATTTTTTTTAACGAAAATTTTTCTATAGAAAAATTTTTTAACGAAAATTTTTCTATAGAAAAATTTTTTTTAACGAAAATTTTTCTATAGAAAAATTTTTTTTAACGAAAATTTTTCTATAGAAAAATTTTTTTTTAACAAAAATTTTTCTATAGAAAAATTTTTTTTAACGAAAATTTTTCTATAGAAAAATTTCTTTTAACGAAAATTTTTCTATAGAAAAATTTCTTTTAACGAAAATTTTTCTATAGAAAAATTTCTTTTAACGAAAATTTTTCTATAGAAAAATTTCTTTTAAATTTAATTTTTCTATAGAAAAATTTTTTTTAACGAAAATTTTTCTATAGAAAAAATTTTTTTTAATGAAAATTTTTCTATAGAAAAATTTTTTTTAACGAAAATTTTTCTATAGAAAAATTTTTTTTAACGAAAATTTTTCTATAGAAAAATTTTTTTTAACGAAAATTTTTCTATAGAAAATTTTTTTTTAACGAAAATTTTTCTATAGAAAAATTTTTTTTAACGAAAATTTTTCTATAGAAAAATTTTTTTTAACGAAAATTTTTCTATAGAAAAATTTTTTTTAACGAAAATTTTTCTATAGAAAAATTTTTTTTAACGAAAATTTTTCTATAGAAAAATTTTTTTTAACGAAAATTTTTCTATAGAAAAATTTTTTTTAACGAAAATTTTTCTATAGAAAAATTTTTTTTAACGAAAATTTTTCTATAGAAAAATTTTTTTTAACGAAAATTTTTCTATAGAAAATTTTTTTTAACGAAAATTTTTCTATAGAAAAATTTTTTTAACGAAAATTTTTCTATAGAAAAATTTTTTTTAAACAAAATTTTTCTATCGAAAATTTTTTTTAACGAAAATTTTTCTATAGAAAAATTTTTTTTAACGAAAATTTTTCTATAGAAAAATTTTTTTTAACGAAAATTTTTCTATAGAAAAATTTTTTTTAACGAAAATTTTTCTATAGAAAAATTTTTTTTAACGAAAATTTTTCTATAGAAAAATTTTTTTTAACGAAAATTTTTCTATAGAAAAATTTTTTTTAACGAAAATTTTTCTATAGAAAAAATTTTTTTAACGAAAATTTTTCTATAGAAAAATTTTTTTTAACGAAAATTTTTCTATAGAAAAAATTTTTTTTAACGAAAATTTTTCTATAGAAAAATTTTTTTTAACGAAAATTTTTCTATAGAAAAATTTTTTTTTAACGAAAATTTTTCTATAGAAATTTTTTTTTTTAACGAAAATTTTTCTATAGAAAAATTTTTTTTTAACGAAAATTTTTCTATAGAAAAATTTTTTTTTAACGAAAATTTTTCTATAGAAAAATTTTTTTTTAACGAAAATTTTTCTATAGAAAAATTTTTTTTTAACGAAAATTTTTCTATAGAAAAATTTTTTTTTAACGAAAATTTTTCTATAGAAAAATTTTTTTTTTAACTAAAATTTTTCTATAGAAAAATTTTTTTTAACGAAAATTTTTCTAAAGAAAATTTTTTTTTAACGAAAATTTTTGTATAGAAAATTTTTTTTTTAATGAAAATTTTTCTATAGAAAAATTTTTTTTTAACGAAAATTTTTCTATAGAAAAATTTTTTTTAACGAAAATTTTTCTATAGAAAAATGTTTTTATCGAAAAATTTTCTATAGAAAAATGCTTTCATCGAAAATTTCTCGAAAGAAATTATATTTCTTATCCGATCAGCTTAAGTTTTTAAAGAATCGCTTAAAACTGAATTTCTTAAACAAAAGACTTAAGACACCAACTTGGAATTAAAAGTAAAATGAATATATTTTATAGAAAAAGGAACTTAATGAAAATTGATAAATCTGCTACAGTTTTAGACTCCAATCAGATCTAGTTATAGCCCTACTAATAGTTCCAAACAGATCACTAGACACTGTCCTATGTATAGCTTTAATTTTAAATGAATGTCATATACTAAGTCTTGGCTATGTCTCTAGTCATAGTTTTATGAATTGCTCTATTCACTATCAGATCTTAGCTCTAGTCTTAATATGATAAGAAAATGTAACTTGGGTGTAACTCCCCGTCTGTCCATAATTAAATTTTATAACAGTTTGTTTCTATTATTGATTGATCTTAAATACCCCACATTGAAAAAACCAACAAGAATATAGTATGTCTGACCAACAGCCATCAAAACGGCATGTGATGAAAGGATAATTAACTCATCATGATCGTCATCTAAGAGGAAGATGAAAACGAAGCAGCAAAATAACAACAAAATCCACTAAAACCCTTCATAACTCAATTTACCACACACATTCTTTATACAGAACACAGATGTTCAGGAAATGTTTTCTCCTACGGATCTATACAATACTGCACTGGTAGCTAAGAACGTTCAAATTTGGTGTCTTAAAAAATGTCTAAGAAACTGTTTCAATGTTGAGTGTGTCTGTTTATTGCTTTAGACTAAAACGTCAAAATGTTGATTTTTGTTTTATAGCAGACTGACTGACCCTTTTGGTAAGCGTGTCTTTTTTTGTGACCAATTTTTTTTGGTAAGATTTGAAGAATGGAGACTTGATCTTGGTATAAAACTTTTGTAAAAAAAAAAATGCAATTAACTTGTGGGCGTTAACAAATTGGGGTGTTACCGTAAAGATCAAAATTTAGAGGGAAATTGTATGAGTTTGATTTTTATTTGGCTATAAAAAAATTAAGGCAAGTTAAAAGAAGTGGAAGGGAAAGGTTCAGGAACTAAAGGTTTTTTTTTATAAAATAAACTAAAGGAGTTTTTTGTTTGATCTAGATTTTAGGTGTGTGGTATTAATATAGGTACATATTATAAAAAAGTTTGTTTCCTAAGTCTTCTGTTTTTGCTCATGAATTTTTATTGAGTTATATATATTCCACAAAAACTTACCCTTAATGATCGTGATATTTAAAATTACAAAAAAAGTCTTCTGCTTCTTATGGTATGGGCTGCCAATGCCTGATTATAGTACTTGATCTGCAAACGTAGATATGATAAGAAATTTTATTAATCTTTGATGCAAGCTATGGATATCTATGACTAATCTAATTTATGTGACCATAGCTATAGTTCAGTTTATAAGTAGAACTGTAAACAAATCTTGACTATTACAGCAGATATTAGAGCCAGAACTGGATCCGTGGCTAGAAAAGTCATTGGAGCTTCCATGAATTTTTATGGAATTTATTAAATATAAAAGCAAAGGATTTTCACTTTTTAATTTAATAACAACATAAATCAATTTGTATATTTTTCTGTAATTTCTTGCATTCGGAAACAAAAGATTTAAGATTTAAACAAGAAAAATCAGCCGCCTTTATTGTATATCATTAACAAAAGACTTAAGAGACAAACTTGAACTTTAGCTTGGTTTTCGAAAATCTAAGTAACTACTAAAAAAACAAGTGTTCCAAATAAAGTATGCAATACAATAATACAAGCTACGATTAGAGACAAAACTAGAGCTGTCTTCGAAGGCTTCACTAGTGCAATTACTACAACTACGACTATAAACTAGATATAAATGGATCTCTATCTAGAATTATCACTAGCTAAATGGCAGCAGAAATTAAATTTTTTACCCTAATTATAAACTTGTGTAAGGTTTTACCTTAATTTCTGCTGAATAATTGAAAAATTACTTCATTTAGATTTTTTTTGAATTTAATTTCATTTTCTTAATTTTTCTCATTTTCAATTTCATTTAGTTTAAAATCACGATTTGCAATTTTTTTCATTTATTCAATAGCATCTTAGTAATTTTAGCTTCACTTTTTTTTGTCTATTTTCTAGAGCTATTTAAGGTGCATGTTTGTAAGCTGCAACTTTTTTTGTTTTTTTTTTTTTCTGTTGGAAAAAGACGGGTGTTAGTTGTTTTTCTTAGTTTTGTGATTTAAATTTAAAACAAATGAATTTTACGTTCTTAAATTTAATATATTTTTTTACTCTTAGCTAAAACGTAGATAATAAAAAAAAAATTAAAATAATTTCGTGCTCATCTTTGGAGGATGGAAAAAAAATGTTTATGAATAAAACTTCTTTTAAACGTCATGATTTGCTAATTAAGTGGCTGTGAGAGGAATAAAGTGATAAATCGAAAAATAGGAATTTAAAGTGAATTTTTAATAAAGTTTTTATAGAAAAATTTTTGTTAAAAAAGTTTTCAGTAGAAAAATTTTCGATAAAAAAATTTTTCTATAGAAAAAAATTCGATTAAAAAAAATTTTTCTAAAGAAAAATTTTCGCTAAAAAAAATTTTCTATAGAAAAATTTTCTATAAAAAAATTTTTCTATAGAAAACTTTTCGATAAAAAAATTTTTTTATAGAAAACTTTTCGATAAAAAAATTTTTCTATAGAAAAATTTTCTATAAAAAAATTTTTCTATAGAAAAATTTTCTATAAAAAATTTTTCTATAGGAAAATTTTCGATAAAAAATTTTTCTATAGAAAAATTTTCGATAAAAAATATTTCTATAGAAAAATTTTCGATAAAAAATATTTCTATAGAAAAATTTTCGATAAAAAATTTTTCTGTAGAAAAATTTTCGTTAAAAAATTTTTCTATAGAAAAATTTTCGATAAAAAATTTTTCTATAGAAAAATTTTCGATAAAAAAATTTTTCTATAGAAAAATTTTCGATAAAAAAATTTTTCTATAGAAAAATTTTCGATAAAAAAAATTTTCTTTAGAAAAATTTTCGATAAAAATATTTTTATAGAAAAATCTTCTATAGAAAAATTTTCGGTAAAAAAAATGTATATATAGAAAAATGTAATAAAAAAGTTTTTATACAGAAAAGGTAATTTTCTAAAGAAAAATTTTCGATAAAAATATTTTTCTGTAGAAATATTTTCGATAAAAATTTTTTTCTATAGAAAAATTTTTGATAAGGATAGTTTTTTATAGAAATATTTTTCAGTAGAAAAATTTTCTCATTTCCAAAGAAAAATTTTTGATAAAACAGTTTTCTTTAGAAAAATTTTTGACAAAAAAATTTTGATAAAAGTATGTTTCTGTAGAAATATTTTTGATAGAATTTTTTTTTCTGTAGAAAAATTTTCGTTAAAATATCTTTTGTATAGAAAAATATTCCTATTTCTAAAATTTCTAAAGAAAATTTTAGATAAAAAAAAATTTATATAAAAATATTTTTAACAAAATTTTCTATAGAAAAGTTTTTGATAAAAAACAATTTGAGGAAAAATTTCTATAGAAAACCTTTTGATAAAAAAATTTCTATAGAAAAAATTTTTGATAGGAAATTTCTTTCTATAAAAATGTTTTTATAAAAAATTTTTGATAAACTTATTTTCTATTGTTTTATCAAAAATTTTTTGATAAACAAATTTTTTATAGTA
Source organism: Stomorhina lunata (assembly GCA_933228675.1). Lineage (NCBI taxonomy): Eukaryota > Metazoa > Arthropoda > Insecta > Diptera > Rhiniidae > Stomorhina > Stomorhina lunata. The sequence goes on along the minus strand of OW121742.1, from coordinate 121,635,394 downwards.
AATTTTTTAATAAACAAATGTTCTATGGAAAAATTTTTGATAAAAAAATTTTCTACAGCAAAATTTTTATATAAAAATTTTTTTTATAAAAAAAATTTTGATGAAATATTTTTATAGAAAAATTTTTAATAATAAATTTTCTATATAAAAATTTCTTAAAAAAAATTTTGACAAATAAATTTTCTTGTTTTTTTTATCAAAAATTTTTTGGTAGAAAAATTTTTTATGGAAAAATTTTTGATAAAAAAATTTTCCATAGAAAAATTTTTGTTAAAAAAATATTATCTATAGAAAAAATTTTAATAAAAAAAATGTTTTATTTAGAATTTCTTAAAACAAAACTTTTTATTGAATAATTTTAAATAAAAAAATTTTTTGTAGAAAAATTTGTTATCAAAAATTTTTCTATAAAAATTTTTTCTATAGAAAACTATTCTATCAATAAATAGAAAATTTGTTTATCAACAATTTCTTTATAAAGATTTTTCCATGGAACATTTTTTCTTTCAAAAATTTTTTCCATAAAAATTTTTATTAAAAATTTTTCTATAGAAAATTTTTCGTCAAAATTTTTTTATTAAAAATTTTTCTAAAGAAAATTTTGTATCAAAGATTTTTTCTTAAAAAGTTTTGTATCAAAAATTTTTTTTAGAAATTAGAATCTTTACAAATAAGTAAATTTGTTTCTATCCTTAGAGGAACAACTCTTAGTCTAATTTGATTGCCCGTTTTAAGCATTTAAATCTTCCAAACTAAAGCAAAAACTTATTTAATTATTTTAAATATCTTTACAAGACTTAGTATGTTTTACCTTTTAACCCCAAGGTTTTATTACCTTAGAACACCTGTTTAACAGCTGCATTTTGAAGCATCCAAAAACAACAACAACTACAAAATCATAATGGAAAAAAGCTTCAAATGTGTCAAACAAAACGACAGCTAAACAGTTTAAAGCCATAAAGCTTGCAACAAACAAAAACAATAATGAACAAATCTTAGAGAACTACAGACAAACTTACACTAAATAACGAAAGAAGACAAGTACGTGTTTTAAAACATTTTAGACAAAAAAAAAATGTTTATAGCATCATCTTTTTTCTCAGCTTCATTTTTTTTGTACTGCTGCTGAAACCACCTTCTCCTCCTAGACGTTTAATAAAAAAGCCTTAATTTTCAAAGGCTGAGCTGAAGTCAGACAGAATGAACAAACGACCTTAAACATTAGTCATGGTATAAAAACAGTTTTTAGTAGTTTCAAGAAAAAAAATTAAAATTTTTTTATAAGAAATAAAAAAATTTTATTTATGTAAATTTTTTTTAACAAAAAAAGAGGGAAGACGTTTTTTGTTAAACAAATGGAGCCTCAAAGTCTTCTGAGGATTTTATATTTTTTCTTTGTCTTAGTTTTTGCTGGAAAATATCATTAGGTCAAGTTTAAATTTGTCTAAAGTTATTCATTCATAAAGAATTTTTTTTTGTTTTTAGAATAATGAGAAATATTTATAATTATATGCATATAATTGTTAATATTATTGATAACTTATTCTTGGTTGCCAATAACTCTTGTAAATTATAGAATAAAAAAATGATTTATTTGTTTAACGAGAAAAGCATTCCTCACGCCTTTTTGTAATGGATTTTTTCTTTCGATTTATTTTTATATACAATTTTCATGTAATTTTTTTGTAAATCAATAAGTTTTTTATTTAAATTTTTTATTTTTTTTTTGTCTTAATGTTTTCTTAATATTATTGCTAACGATTATTTTAAATTGCTGTTTTGCTTTAAATCATGCTTTTTTTTATTAATATTTATTGTTTTCATTTAGTTAGTGATTATTTGTTAAATTTATATTAGAAAAAAACTAGTGAAAAAAAAATCATTAACAATGTCACTGTCAAAAAAACAATGGGAAAATACCACCTCTTGTCAGAATGGTGTTGAAATCGTGTTTCAACATATTGGCATTTTTATCTTAAGATTGTGAATTTAGTAGAGGTCACCCTACCTCAAGAAACAGCTGCACTCTTTTTTAGAAGATGTTTTAAAATAATTTAAAATAAATAATAATCATTTTATACTAAAAACTTGTCCTTGTTTCATCAAATTCAATCTTTTCGAAGATTTGAAAACAAAAGACTTAAGAAACAAACTTTAGCGAATTTGTTAAAATTGTAGTTCAAAAATAAAAGACCTAAGATGCGAACTTTTGTTATTAAGAGGAAATAAAAGAAATTAAAGGATTTTTTGTACCTATTGTATATCTCTAATTTATCAATGATTGTGATTCTATATGTTCTTTAGTATAGATGAGAATGACTTTTTCTAATGCTAATCCTGAATTAATTTTTTATTGTGAATCAATCGTTATATTTTTAACGATTTGCTGGTGATGCAGAGGATGTTGGATAGCAAAGCAACGTTTCTGAATAGTCTTAACTTGCTAAGCCCAGACTTATCTTGGTTATCCTTTATCTCAACTATGGACACTGACCTCCTCGTGGTATCACCCGTGGAAATTATTTTACAGCCATTAATGTAGTGAGCTTACATGTGCCACAAGTTCTCCCATAAGAACGTTCAAATATGGAACAAGACTTCGGGCTAGTAATCCACTCCTGAAAAAAAACAATTACTATTTATAAAATAAGAATAGAAACGGTCCCGCAAATGTTAGAGGAGTACGATCGAAATTTCAATGGAAAGAATAAGTAGAGAAAAATCTTTCGAAGCTTGGCCTACGAAATTAGAGAATTTGCGCACAAGATCGTAGCGCATGGGATTCTTAAATATGCTCGGTCTTTGACCTTAACTGATTGTAAATATAGGCTATTTCAGTAGGTTTATTTTTGAGTAATAAAGAAATTTTTTGTACCACTGTAGTACTAATTTTCTGTGACTCTTTTAAAAAGGTTGTATCAATTTAGTATCACAAATCGATATTGTTTGTCCTGGTAGTCTTCTTTAAACAAATACCCAACATCTTTTTTCTTAAGAAATTAAAACTAAGACAGTTTTCATCAAACTTCATTATTCTGTAGTTTTGTAAACAAAAGACTTAAGTGACAAGCTTAGTTTTAACATAATTCGGTAAAACTATGGTTTAAAAACAAACGACTTAAGACGCGAACTTCAATTATTGGAATCGTTTCCTTTTTTTGCAGTTCCATTCATTTAGAAACAAAAGACTTAAGACAAAAACATGAAATTCAAAGGAAGCTGCTAAAATCGTATATCAAGAACAAAAGACTTAAGGCACGAACTTGAATTTTAAGGAAAATTGGTTCAATCTAAAAGCATTAAAGATCTTATTTTGTAACTGAAATAAATTAACAAAATTTTGTGCCCCTGGTCTTCTTTCAAACAAACATATTTTTTTTAGAAAATCTATTATAAAATTAATTTCGAAGATGCAAGAAATAAGCCTCTGCCCAAACACAAAAGAGTATCTGTAACTATGCCAAAGATATTCATGCTATAAAACGGATTTTTGCGGAACTCAACATAAACAAGTCTCCAGGGCCGGATGCTATTCCAGCACTGGCCTTAAGGCAGTACTATTCTACGCTTGCGCGTTCTTTAGCTAACCTCTTTAGCATTTTGTATCATACTGGTAAATTTTCTCGGTATTGGAAGGTTGCTATTGTTACGCCAATCCGCAAAAAGGGTGAGGCTAACGACGCTGAAAATTACCGCCCAAAAGCAATTTGTTCTGCATTATCTAAAGTTGTGAAGAGTATGGTGAACTACCATCTTGTTAAATATCTAGAATCTAAGAACCTACCTGACGACTGCCAGTACGGGATGCTCTACGGGAGACCTGCTAGGCTTCAATCGAAAAAATGGTATCAATCAATACATCGTTTTGGCAAAACTATAGTTGCGGCTCTGGATATTTCCAAGGTTTTTGATAGAGTTTGGCACAGAGACCTTCTATCAAAACTTATTGCTTTTGATATCGGTAATAAATTTTCTTGATTTATATCGATCTTCGTCAGATATCGCACTATATGAGTCGTTATAGATGGGATTTCATCAAACGAGTTTAAGATTAATTCAGGCTACAAGTCCCTTTTCTTTCTCCTACTTTATTTCTTATCTATATAAACGACCTTCTAAGTCAAACTTCCAATCCTATCTTGACGACTGCCAGTACGGGATGCTCTACGGGAGACCTGCTAGGCTTCAATCGGAAAAATGGTATCAATCAATACATCGTTTTGGCAAAACTATAGTTGCGGCTCTGGATATTTCCAAGGTTTTTGATAGAGTTTGGCACAGAGACCTTCTATCAAAACTTATTGCTTTTGATATCGGTAATAAATTTTCTTGATTTATATTGATCTTCGTCAGATATCGCACTATATGAGTCGTTATAGATGGGATTTCATCAAACGAGTTTAAGATTAATTCAGGCTACAAGTCCCTTTTCTTTCTCCTACTTTATTTCTTATCTATATAAACGACCTTCTAAGTCAAACTTCCAATCCTATCTTCTCTTCTGCAGATGACAGTAATATTTGCCATTTGTATTCATTGAATCATAGACCAAGCCTTTTAGAGATTGGCGTTATGAGGCAAAACATGAGTAAATCATTAAATTGTGATTTGGAAATAGTTTCAGATTGGAGTTGTGGGAATAGAGTTGACTTTAATACGCAGAAAACTCAATATTGTATGCTAATAGATGTCCTTTATGTTCTGGGCATGACAACTCAATGTAATGTCATTTGAATAAATCACATGTTTTAATTGTCGAAAGAAGCATTCAGGAGCCTCGGTTTTCTAAAACGGTGTAAGAGACACTTCACTTTATCTGATGTCAATATTATTTACACCACCTATATCCGACTGAACACGGAATATAGCTCTCATGTATGGGCCGGTGCTTTAAAGACTATTTTAAAGCTTCTTGACGGAGACTAGGAGAAAGCCAAAGAAGATAAGGGCATCCAATTCTTTTGATTCACTGGAACACTGTCGCAATGTTGGTTGCGTCGCACTATTCTATCGTTACTATTTTGGAATGTACTCTTATAAATCAAGAAACTCGTTCCCGGTACTCAAACTATCCTACTTTTTTTCTCGTCTTTCTGTTAGAGCTCATCCCTTCATAGTCGATTTTCCAGTAGACAGAAAAATATACGACAAAGGAAATTCGTGCTTTAGCCGTACAGTTCGTATGTGGAATTTGCTTGAAAACGAAAGACTTAAGACACTAACATCGATTGCGAAGAAAATGAGGTCAAATTGCCGATATGGAAAAAAAACTCAAATTGAAAATCTTATCATACATAAGGAAAATGAAATACTTATTAAAAAAACTAAAACTTCACTTTTTTTTTATTGCAAGCAGATGTAGTGTACTTTTTCTCCCTCAATACCAACCTTAAAAAATTCAAAAATTTCATATTTCAATTTTATTTCCCCACCTCAATCTTATTTATTTGCTTTTGAAGTTTAGCATGATTCTTGTTCATATGAGTTCAAATAAGTCATGGCTTTATTATTAATATTTTCAATAAAAAAATTAACATATTTGTCTGCAACAACATTGACAGAGTAATGCTTGTTTAAAGTAGTTCAATTTCGTTAAAGGTCTCACAATGTCAAAGTCAAAGGAAATGGGTAAGAAAAATATATTTGTAGGTATGAAGCTCAAATTAAAAAAAAAAAATTATATTTTCTAGTAAAAACTGGGCAATGGTTTCAGCTCTAGTTCAAGGCTGTACACGAGTTTTTTATACAACAGTTTGAGGATAGAGAAGTAAGAGGCAAAAGAAAAGTTTTCCCCAGAAAAGTTTAAGGCTAAGGAATGTTTTAAAATAGAAAAGTTTGAGGCTGAAGAAGAGTTTATTAAAAAATCCAAATGGGATTTATTTTGAAAACTTGAGATATGTTTTCGTAATTTTTCATCAATTTTCTTTCACAAATATAATACTCGTGTCTTAAGTCTTTTGTTTTGAAACACTTAAATACTTACGATATGTTATAATTAAGATTTTTCTAATTTTTGATTAAAATTTGAGTATATTTCGCTTTTGTTATACGTACGACTGATAACACCAACATAATACACGTGTCTTGAGTCTTTTGTTTTATATATCAAATAAGAATTCAGTAAATTTTCTCTTTAGAAATCTCTCCTTATGACAATTTGTCTCATAATTTAGTTTTAAAACCAAACAACAATAGTCAACAAATTGCTTTTATATTGAACAAATGTCTGTCTATACAACTAAAACTATTTCAAATGATTTTTTAAACAAAGAAAAAATTTTCGTTAAAATTTTTTTTGTATCAAAAAAATATGTAAAATAAAAAACTACAAAAACTTCAACTAAATTTAAGAAAAAAAAATCTCAACAACACCAAACAGTAGCGGGGCTTAAAATAATAAAACTAAATAAATAATAAAAATACCAAAATATAGTTAAAATAATCTTTAAATTTTAACATAAAATAGCTCATAAAATTTGTTAGAAACAAACAAAATATAACAAATTTTAATTTTATGTTATTAAACATAAAACCAAATTTTATTTCCTACAATTTCTCATAACAAAAATCTTTATCATTCTTCTTAAGGTGTTAAGAAATTGTCATTTTATTTTTATTTAACCATAACAAAGGTTTTCATAGAAATATTTTTAAACTTCAAACAAATCTTTAACAAATACTAGTTTTTTGAAAATTGTGTTAAAATTTTAATATAACAAATAACAAATTTATATCTAAGTACTAATAACTAAAGCTTATTTCCATAAAATTAACGATTTTTTTTATGGTAACAAAATATTTAGAAAAATCCAAAGAAATAATAAAATTAACCTTAATGGCAAAGAGGAACAAAATTTAGAGCATACCAAAAGCAAATAATTGTGGGAACCAATTGTGGAAAGATATCACATAAAAGTATGTAAAATTGACCAAGTTAAGATGTGACTATAAGGCAGAGGTTCTTAAGCAATTGTCATGTCCGCGAGTTCGTCTGTCTGTATATCTGTATGTCTGTCCGTTTTTTGGTCCACCAGTCTGTCCATCCATCCGTCTGTCCCTCTATCCTTATGTCCGTCCATCCGTCTGTCTGTCGATCTGTTTATTCGCCTATCTGTCCGTCCATCCAGTCTGTCCATCCATCCGTCTGTCCCTCTATCCTTATGTCCGTCCATCCGTCTGTCTGTCGATCTGTTTATTCGCCTATCTGTCCGTCCATTCGTCCGTACGTCTGTACATCCGTCCGTTCATCCGTCCAACCGTCCGTCCATCCGTCCGTCCATCCGTCCGTCCATCCGTCCGTCCGTCCGTCCATCCGTCCGTCCGTCCATCCGTCCGTCCATCCATCCATCCGTCCGTCCATCCGTCCGTCCATCCATCCGTCCATCCGTCCATCCGTCCATCCGTCCATCCGTCCATCCATCCATTCATTCATTCATTGATTCATTCATTCATTCATTCATTCATTCATTCATTCATTCATTCATTCATTCATTCATCCATCCGTCCGTTCATCTGTCCGTCTGTTCATCCATCCATAAATGCATCCATCGGTCAAATAATCCATCAATCAATCCATCCATCCATCCATAAATCCATCCATTAATCCATCTATCTATCCATCCATCCGTCCATCCATCCATCCGTCCCTCCATCCATCCATCCATCCATCCATCCATCCATCCATCCATCCATCCATCCATCCATCCATCCAACCATCCATCCGTCTGTCCATCCATCCATAAATACATCCATCAATCAAATAATCCATCAATCCATCCAACCATCCATCCATCAATCTATCCTTCCATCCGTTAGTCAGTCGTTGCACCAATCCATCAGTCCGTTTTTTCACCAGTATCCTCCGTCCGTCTGTCCATAAGAAAGTCCGTTCCCTACGTCAGCCCCTCTGTCCATCCGACTGTCCGTCCATCCGTCGATACGTCCATCCATTCGTCCATCCTTCCATCCATCCTTCCATCCATCCTTCCATCCATCCATCCATCCTTCCATCCATCCTTCCATCCATCCTTCCATCCATCCTTCCATCCATCCTTCCATCCATCCTTCCATCCATCCTTCCATCCATCCATCCTTCCATCCATCCTTCCATCCATCCTTCCATCCATCCTTCCATCCATCCTTCCATCCATCCTTCCATCCATCCTTCCATCCATCCTTCCATCCATCCTTCCATCCATCCTTCCATCCTTCCATCCTTCCATCCTTCCATCCTTCCATCCTTCCATCCTTCCATCCTTCCATCCTTCCATCCTTCCATCCTTCCATCCTTCCATCCTTCCATCCTTCCATCCTTCCATCCTTCCATCCTTCCATCCTTCCATCCTTCCATCCTTCCATCCTTCCATCCTTCCATCCTTCCATCCTTCCATCCTTCCATCCTTCCATCCTTCCATCCATCCTTCCATCCATCCTTCCATCCATCCTTCCATCCTTCCATCCTTCCATCCTTCCATCCTTCCATCCTTCCATCCTTCCATCCTTCCATCCTTCCATCCTTCCATCCTTCCATCCTTCCATCCTTCCATCCATCCTTCCATCCATCCTTCCATCCATCCTTCCATCCATCCTTCCATCCATCCTTCCATCCATCCTTCCATCCATCCTTCCATCCATCCTTCCATCCATCCTTCCATCCATCCTTCCATCCATCCTTCCATCCTTCCATCCATCCTTCCATCCATCCTTCCATCCATCCTTCCATCCATCCTTCCATCCTTCCATCCATCCTTCCATCCATCCTTCCATCCATCCTTCCATCCATCCTTCCATCCATCCTTCCATCCATCCTTCCATCCTTCCATCCTTCCTTCCTTCCATCCTTCCATCCTTCCATCCTTCCATCCTTCCATCCTTCCATCCTTCCATCCATCCTTCCATCCATCCTTCCACCCTTCCATCCATCCTTCCATCCATCCTTCCATCCATCCTTCCATCCTTCCATCCATCCATCCATCCATCCATCCATCCTTCCATCCATCCATCCTTCCATCCTTCCATCCATCCTTCCATCCATCCTTCCATCCATCCTTCCATCCATCCTTCCATCCGACCATCCGTACGTCCGTCCGTACGTCCGTCCGTCCGTCCGTCCATCCGTCCGTCCATCCGTCCGTCCGTCCATCCGTTTATCCGTCCATCCGTCCGTCCGTCCATACGTTCGTGTCCATCCATCCATAAATACATCCATCGATCAAACAATTTATCAATCCATCCATCCAACTATCCGACCAACTATCCGTCCAACTATCCATCCATTCATTAATCTATCCATCCATCAATCTATCCTTCCATCCGTTAGTCAGTTGGTGCACCCATCCATCAGTCCGTCCGTCTGTCTACCATTACCCTCCGTCCGTCTGTCCATAAGAAAGTCCATCCATAAATACGTAGGTCCCTCCGTCCGTCCATCCATCCGTCTGTCCGCCTTTATGTCCGTCAATCCTTCTCTTCGTCTGTTCTTTACTTTTATGTATCCGTCTGTCCATCCGTCATCCTTCCATCCATCCATCCGTCCGTTCTTCCGTTAATCAATCCGTCCTTCCATCATCCATCCGTCGGTCATTCCGTCCGTCTGTCCGTCCATCCGTCTCTTCGTCTGTTCGTTCCTTTTATGTATCTGCCTATTTATGTCTAAGTTTCCATAACTTCATGTTCATAAACTTTTTCAACAAAACCAAAGAATTTTAAAGGATTGTCTATCTTTCACTCCTTCCTTCCGCATGTCCGTCCGTCTATCTTTCCATATCTCCATTCGATTGCCTGTTCCTCCCTATTCTTAACACTCTATCTAACTTTCCTTTGGTATATCTGACTGTATCTGTCTATTTATGTGCTAAAGTATCCATTATTTTATACTTATGTCCATAATTTCTGTTAAAGTTTGGGAACCTCACTTTCAAATACCCTTCATCAAATATTTATTTGTCTAACCAAATTATTCCGAAGAGCCACATTCAAAGCAAAATCTTTCAAAAATGAAATAAAAAATCAAGTAATTGTAACGTTTTTCTTAACATTTATTATTACTGTTTGTTTAGCTGATTAACACTGTGACTTCTTTTTTTTTTCTTTATGAGATGTTATGATTTTCAAAGACTAAATATTATAACAAATGGACCATAAATACCGACAGATAAAGTACATGGGAGTTTTTTTTTTCAAACAAATAAAACAAAGTTTTATATTGTCTTGAGGTGGAAAAAAATATTGTTAAATGGTGGCTTTTGATAGGTTTGTTAACCTTTTTTAAAAACTCAAAAAAATTTGCCTTATCTAAGAAGCCAAGGGAGTAAGTAAAATTTTGGCTAAACAATGCTTTGATTTATTTTTTGAAGTTTGGGAAGATGTTTTTTTGGTTTATTTTTGGAGTATATTTGTAAGAATTCTTTAACACTTTAAATTGTATTATATTATTTTGGGTGTTGGTTTTGTGGTTGGTGCTGTCTTTGTTGTCTACAAAAATTTCGTGAATTTATGCATAATTTTAAAGCATTAAATTGGTAATATGATGTTAAAAGCTTAATAAAGTTATTAATGATTTACATTAGATAAAAAATGAGTACCCAAGAAATTACAGGCGAAAATTAAAAAAAATAGTGGGTAATAATGACTATCAAAAATCGCTATTTTATATACAAATTTAGCTTTAATATAATAAATACTTTTAATAAAGCCTTTGTAAAGCGCTTATAACTTTTGGAAATTATAGAAGGAATTTTCGAGGTATTTTAGATAGATTTCCTAAAATCTAGTACATTATCGTAACTTATATTCTTCACATAATACTCACCGTAGTCCCCCCTTTTCTTTTGAACTTTAACAAAAAAAAAATTTCATATAAAATGCTTTAAATTTAGCATCTCATAAATTTGAATAATTTTGATTTTTCACAGCCATTTAAATTGAAAGAACAAATTTTGTTTAAAGCGATTTCTTTTTTTTTAACTCGAAATGCTGTGTTACAAATACATCTTAATTAAGGTGAGAAATTGATTTTTATAAGCTTTGGTTAATTTAACTCAAAGACCGATGGAAAGACCGATACAATAATGAAATGAGTCATTTGAGACTACAATTTGATAGAGTTGATAAAGCCTCAAAGCAATTAAGGTGTTAATAAGAAAAATGTTAATTGTGGTGTTAAATTCTTTTTAGATGATTGTGTCAGTAGAAGAAAGTGTTAAGGGAATGTGGGAAAATAGTGAAAATAGCAAATGGTTCTTATAGATAATAATTCCAAGTGTTTGTGGCTAAAATTTCAATGAAATTAAAAGTAATTCTTTTAGATTTGTTCTTAGCAAATTTTTTCTTAGCTTCTTCTTAGCCTCCTCATCCTCAAACTGATCTACACAAAATTTTTCACAAACCTTAAAGATTTAATAGAAAACATCAGTTTGAATCATTTAGAAAAAACTTAAACTACTCATAAAAATCTCTTCGTTAAACTCGAAATTTTCAATAGAAAACTATTTCTCTGCATCAGATTCTTCTTCGACTTTAAACTTTTTTAAATCCAAATATTTTTTTAGCTTTAAACTTTCCTAGATATATTTTTTCTTTGGCCTCAATCTTTTCTAAAAAAATGCTTTCTTGGCATTAAACTTAGCCATTAACTTTCTTAGTCATTAACTTTTTTATGAAACTCTTGCTGTGCTTTAAACTCTCCTCCAAACTCAACATTTTCTGTATAAAAATATCCCTTAGCCTCAAGATTTTCTAGAAAAACCATTATTTAGTCTCCAAGTTCTCTATAAAAAACTTTTCTTAGCAAGAAAATTTTCAAAAGAACATTTTTCCCGATCTCAAACGTTTTAATTGAAACATTTTTAAAAACTTTTATAGAGAACTCTTCGCTTTGATCGATAAACTTTAGATTTTCTATATACAACTTTTCCTGGGCATTAAGACAAGAGCCTTTTACACGTGATAGAAAATATGCTTAAAAAACTGAAAAACTATCTCAAAAACCAAGAAAATATAAAATATCAAGACTGTTCATATGCTGAAAAACAAAAGACTTAAGACACAAACATTCAGCTCCCACTAGCTTTTCAAGTTTCGCTGAATTTCTTTGAAGCCTTATCCATTTTATAACCCAAAACTCTTTTACACTTTCTTCGCAAAATAATTAAAATTTCTTCCCAAAACAATAAAAATATTCCTTAGCCTCAAAATATCCTAGAAAAACTATTCTTTAGTCTCTAACTTCTCTAAAGAAAACTTTTCTTAGTAACAAAATTTTCAATAGAAAACTTTTTCCCAATCTTAAACGTTTTTATTGAAAAATTTTTAGAAATGTTTATAGAGAACTCTTCGCCTTGCTCGAAAAACTTTAGATTTTCTATATAAAACTTTTCCTTTTCATTAAGACATGAGCCTTTTATACGTGATAGAAAATATGCAAAAAATACTGAAAAAACTATATAAAAAATCAAGAAAATATAAAATATCAAGACTGTTCATATGCTGAAAAATAAAAGACTTAAGACACAAACATTTCAACTAGATAAGCAAAAGTACTAAAAAATAACTCAAGAAACCAGAATAAATTGAATTTAGAACATCAAAAGACAAATTCAGTGATTAATTTTTATAATAAAAAGACTTAAAAAAATTGATGACCATATTACTCATAATATCAATGTTCCCGAAGCATTTCAAATTCTCCCACCAGCTTTTCAAGTTTCGCTGAATTTCTTTGAAGCCTTATCCATTTTATAACCCAAAACTCTTTTACACTTTCTTTGCAAAATAATTAAAATTTCTTCCCAAAACAATAAAAATATTCCTTAGCCTCAAAATATCCTAGAAAAACTATTCTTTAGTCTCTAACTTCTCTAAAGAAAACTTTTCTTAGTAACAAAATTTTCAATAGAAAACTTTTTCCCAATCTAAAACGTTTTTATTGAAAAATTTTTAGAAATGTTTATAGAGAACTCTTCGCCTTGCTCGAAAAACTTTAGATTTTCTATATAAGACTTTTCCTTTTCATTAAGACATGAGCCTTTTAGACGTGATAGAAAATATGCAAAAAATACTGAAAAAACTATATAAAAAATCACGAAAATATAAAATATCAAGACTGTTCATATGCTGAAAAATAAAAGACTTAAGACACAAACATTTTAACTAGATAAGCAAAAGTACTAAAAAATAACTCAAGAAACCAGAATAAATTGAATTTAGAACATCAAAAGACAAATTCAGTGATTAATTTTTATAATAAAAAGACTTAAAAAAATAGATGACCATATTACTCATAATATCAATGTTCCCGAAGCATTTCAAATTCTCCCACCAGCTTTTCAAGTTTCGCTGAATTTCTTTGAAGCCTTATCCATTTTATAACCCAAAACTCTTTTACACTTTCTTCGCAACACAATTAGAAATTCTTCCCAAGACAATAAAAATATCCCTTAGCTTCAAAATATTCTAGAAAAACTATTCCTTAGTCTCTAACTTCTCTATAGAAAACTTTTCTTAGTTACAAAATTTTCAATAGAAAACTTTTTCCCAATCTTAAACGTTTTTATTGAAAAATTTTTAGAAACGTTTATAGAGAACTCCTCGCCTTGCTCGAAAAACTTTAGATTTTCTATATAAAACTTTTCCTGGGCATTAAGACAAGAGCCTTTTATACGTGATAGAAAATATGCTAAAAATACTGAAAAAACTATCTCAAAAATCAACAAAATATAAAATATCAGGACTGTTCATATGCTGAAAAACAAAAGACTTAAGACACAAACCTAAAAACTATTATAAGGAAAAGTACTAAAAAATACTTCAAGAATCCAAAAAATCCAGAATAAATTGAATTTAGAATATCAAAAGACAAACTCAATGATAAGTCTTCAATAATTCAAAAGATTTTTAAAAAAATAGATGCCCATATTACTCATAATATCAACGTTCCCGAAACATTTAAAATTCTCCCACCAGCCTTTTTAGTTTCGCTGAATTTCTTTGAAGCCTTATCCATATTATAACCCAAAACTCTTTTACACTTTCTTCCCAAAACAATAAAAAATTTCTCGAATTTATTATACCAGCCCAAATATCACACATCTTCCCCCCTTAGGCAAGTGTCGGAAAAGAAGCCAACCCATGACACATCTTTTTGATCTTTTATGAAGAAACTCAATTAAATCAAGCATAACAAATCGTTAAATATAACCCAGTTTGTAAAGAAAAACACTACTAATACTCACAATAAAATACATTTTAATAAATATAGAAAAACAAAAAAAAAATTCCTAAAAAGAGTTTTGTTTAACAAACCATTTATTTTTAATATTAAGCTTCTGTTATCTTTAGAAATGTTAATTTTTTCCTAACAAACATCCAAAACTTCATTAGCTCTAAAACTGAAAAAAATAATAAAAAATACATTTTAATCTTATTAAAATTTTCAAAATGAGCGTAAAATATGAACTCAACTTGTTTATTAAATCCCATTATGAAAATTTCAAATTTCTTCCCAACAAAACGTCACTCTTTCCAAGACATAACTTTGACAGTCAGAGGGATAGTTAAACAAAAATGTTAATTTTATGATTTAAATGAAAAAACTAATGAAAATCGGTAGCTTTATTTTTAAAAAACACTTTATAAATATCTTTAAAAGAAAAAAAAAAAAAAAGAAAAGATTTTAATAAACTAAATTTGATTTAAAAAAATTTATTTTTAAAATGCTAATGAACATGATTAAAATTATGGCAACAGGTAAGAGTGTAACCTTTTTTGTTTATCTTCCATTCGTAATCGAATTATGTGTATCAAGGGAGTCATAGAAATTGTATAACAAATTTCATTTTATTCATAATTAAAATTTAAACTATTTAGGTTACAGGTTTCATCGAAATTTTATATATATTAGAAATTTCCATTTTAAATATTTTATTATCTTAAGGTTAGCGTTTCTTCTTAATAAGGGTATAATTGTTACCAGTTTGAGAGATTTGTTTGAAAAGTGTAACATTTTGTAAGGTAAAGTGGAAAAAGGGTCTTCATTATTATAATAAATTTAAATTATTTTATTAAAATTAATAACACAACAAAATATATTCCTCTTAAAAACGAAAGACTCAAGAAGCAAACATTTTCAAGTTATTTTTATAAGGAAATCTAGGAGGGCTCTAGTGTACAGCTCTCATTTGTTATCCATTCGCTAGCAGATTTCTTTAAATGAAGGATTGGTAAGTATTTCACACAGTTCAAATCTCAAGTATAATTAATGCCTAAAAAGACAATAAAATAACAGAAGACCAAACTGCCGGTGGAGCTAAGAAACAGATGAATTATGCGACAATGTCTGAAACTATAAAGAATGCTTTAGAGAAGACATGGGAATATGGGGATATTAGAAGTCATAGTATCACCCAAAAGATTTATAAGATTATTAAGCAAAAAATCTTGAAACTACTAGGAAAATAAATGCCTATTGTTTTACGTGATTCGTCTGGTCTGGTCTGGTCTGTCTGTCTGTCTGTCTGTCTGTCTGTCTGTCTGTCTGTCTGTCTGTCTGTCTGTCTGTTTGTTTGTCTGTCTGTCTGTCTTTCTGTATGTTTGTTTGTTTGTTTGTTTGTTTGTTTGTCTGTCTGTCTGTCTGTCTGTCTGTCTGTCTGTCTGTCTGTCTGTCTGTCTGTCTGTCTGTCTGTCTGTCTGTCTGTCTGTCTGTCTGTCTGTCTGTCTGTCTGTCTTTCTGTCTGTCTGTCTGTCTGTCTGTCTGTCTGTCTGTCTGTCTGTCTGTCTGTCTGTCTGTCTGTCTTTCTGTCTGTCTGTCTGTCTGTTTGTCTGTCTGTCTGTCTGTCTGTCTGTCTGTCTGTCTGTCTGTCTGTCTGTCTGTCTGTCTCTCTGTCTATCTGTGTGTCTGTCTGTCTGTGTGTCTGTCTGTCTGTCTGTCTGTCTGACTGTCTTTCTGTCTTTCTGTCTTTCTGTCTTTCTGTCTGTCTGTCTGTCTCTCTGTCTGCTTGTCTGTCCTTACATTGAAAAAGCAATAGGATGTAAACGGAAGAAGCGAGGGCAACAAAATTTTCCAAAAATATTCCTCATATCTTGAGACATTTTGGTACTGAAGTTAAGCAAAATCGGTTTACATTTGATCATAGATAGCATATAAATTATTTACGGAAACAGCAAAAGTACCAAAACTAATAGAGGATTTTTGTCTGCCTATACATCAGTTACATCGGCAACAAACTTTGACCAAAGTATTTTAGAATTATTTAAAAAGTTTGGTATTGAAATTTTGCAAAATCGTTGCTTTTTTGATTATAGTTCCCATGCAACCCTGCCCCAGGAATCACAGAAATGCTGAAAAATTATATCGAAATATAATAACTGTTATTTGGAGCAGAGAAGTTTTTTATAAGTTGTGGTCTGGTTTTAAAATTGTATATGAATCGGTATACATTTGACCATAGCTCCAATATAAATCTACCCTTGAAAACCAGTTTCGTGCTAATTATGTGAGAATTCAACACATATCAGTTCTTTATAACTAGGAGGCACCATGTTAAGTTTGATGGAAATTGCTCTATATTTTACCATATTTTTTGTATAAAAACCTCTACCGGAAACCACTGAAGTGCCAAGAAATTCAGCTAAATGCTTATAAATCCTAAACTATGACAGCAATGGCCACTTAATTAAACAAATACAACCTTTTATGTAAATTTTGTATAAATTGGTCAACATTTGACCACAGTTCATGTACATATACAAACTTTTTTTTGATACCTACAATCAAAAAGATTTGGTGGTACATTCAGTTTTTTGAAGGTAATAAGTTACCATTCGGTGCTATGAGCAGACTAACTATACAATGGATGCTTTAGGACTTTCAACAGAATATAAGGACCTTCCAAATGAACGCGCTGGTCTTTTGACATGTAACTTTCTCTGTGTGTGGTCTAATTTTATGTTAATACTAAAAACACATAACATAATGAATAGTTTACCCATAGGAAAGTAGCTAGTAGAAGGTGACTCTCTGCCAACACCATCATACTTTGGAATGGCTAGTTCCCATTTGATCATGATCCGTTTTCATTAAATGTTATCCACTTTTTCACCACCGATTCAATAAAAATTGATTTTGCTTAGATCCAGTAGCTATTAATTAATACAAATTCGGTTCAGATACCACTTTATGCCACGGAAGCTATTAAAAACCAAATAATTGGTAAATAGCTTAAAATATTGTCAACAAAATATATATTGTAGATGCATAGAAGATGACAAAGAAGGTAGAATCGCGATATTACCAACAATGTCGTAGTTACATCAAGAACAACAAAAAAGATAGAATAGCTAGGAAAAATTACGAAAGACATTAACAAAATTAACAAATCGAACAACTTTTTTTCTCTTAATAATTAAAATTGACAACAAACAATTTTCCAAACGAAAGACTTAAGACACAAGCGTTTTGTTAGTTTCAATAAAAAGTTCAAATCACTGATACAAAAATATATCGGATAGATTCAAAATTTTAATCAATTTCAGAAAACAATGTTTCTCCAATAATTCTTCACAATTTCTCTTCAATTTACCTAAATGGCAAAACATGTTAATTTAAATAATAAAATATTTTACAAAATCCTCTTCAGCTAATACTCTTGTTCATTAATTGCCTGCTTCATTCCAGTTATAGATTAATTGTTTTCTGTTAATTAAAAAAAAAACTTTGTCAGCCAAAAATACAAATTCCCATGAACACAAAATATCTTTGAACATTATCCAAACTTCAGCCACCATTTTGGGAGGTAAGCGAAAACCAAAAAAAAAAAAACAAACTAATACCAAAAACCAACAGAAAAAATGTCCACTGATTAGGAAAAAGTGTTTTTCCAGAGGTTAATCATTAAAAAAATGTTCGAGAGTGAGCAGGCATGTGTGATGAGGACAAGCCTGATGGTGATGATGAGGTGGTGGTGTCTTTAATATATTGAAGTTTTTCCTAACGGTTTTTAGGTTTTTCTTCTAGACATTATCTCACAAAAGCTACAAATGCGTTAGGAATAGACATATATAATTTTTGGTGCTGATTTTTCTTGATATTTTTTTTTATTTCCAAACAATATTGCCAAATAACCTCTTAGAACATTTTCTCATAGAATTCTTAAACAATTTAGTTTGTTTTTTTTTTCTTAAGGGGGGGGGGGATTCTTTATTATGTATGTTCTTTGTTGCGTAGACATTCATTTCTTTTGCCTTAAGAAGCCACCATCAAAGCAAATGAAAGAAAATAAAGTTCACCACCAGCAAATGTACAGAAACTAGAGAAACATGAAACAGGTGTGGCTGGTATTGTAGTAAATAGCCAATATCATCTTGAGCTCAATATATTGTACATATCTGCTAAGAAGAGCAGCTCAAGGAAGCTGGAAGAAAACTATTGCTTTTGGTGGTTCAAAGCTATTGAATTGAACATTTTAAAGTTTAATCTTGGCTCAAATACATTTAAAGAAGAGAAGTTATGCCTCGCTATTTTTGTAATGTTTCTTTTTTTCCTTCTATTTTTAAGGTCAATTTTGTTAAGTAGTTTTTTGTTGCTATGGTTGTTGTTGTTGGTGGTGGCTGTTCAAACGCATTATCGTATGGCATCTTGTTTTATATCACATCACATCTATTTTGTTGGCAACATTTCATATTGTCATATTGTTTTTGCTATTTTGTATCTGGCTATGGTTGATTTTCTTCCCAGCAGTTGAAAACGGAGAAATTTTTTCCAAAATGTTGTTATGGTAAGAAATATTGATACAAGAATAATGTCAAGTCAAACCTTGGAATCAAACACTTATATTCAAGAGGTTAAGAGAAGAACTTTATATCTATCATGAACTACTTATGACCTGGTATCACAATTATTAGACTTCTCGAAGACTTTGGCACAGAGTAAGTCCATTTACAACTGCTGGGCTAAGGCCATGTATTCATCCAATGTTAGTTTATTTTGTCTGGTTAGAGGTTGAGTTTTGAAATTAAAGCTTAAAATTTGAAGTATACTTGATAGTGGTTTTTGGTGTTTTCTTCCGACTGGACTCTCTAAACTTTGAACTTTTGACTAACAGTTATAATCATATTTTTTGTTTTATTTGTCGGGGATATTGTATTGAATTTTTGGAAAAAGTAGACAAAGTAGACAAACTAATTGACAGATTTTTTAAAACATAACGAAAATAGAGATTTAAACTGAGATATAAACCGAAACAGAAAAAGAAACCCAAGAATAAAAAACAGACTTAGACATGGCCAAAAACATAGTTTAGACAAAGACTAAGACATAGACTAAAACATAGACTAAAACATAGACTAAAACATAGACTAAGACATAGACTAAGACATAGACTAAGACATAGACTAAGACATAGACTAAGACATAGACTAAGACATAGACTAAGACATAGACTAAGACATAGACTAAGACATAGACTAAGACGTAGACTAAGACATAGACTAAGACATAGACTAAGACATTGACTAAGACATAGACTAAGACATAAACTAAGACATAGACTAAGACATAGACTAAGACATAGACTAAGACATAGACTAAGACATAGACTAAGATATAGACTAAGACATAGACTAAGACATATACTAAGACGTAGACTAAGACATAGACTAAGACATAGACTGAAACAAAGACATAGACTAAGATATAGACTAAGACATAGACTAAGACATAGACTAAGACATAGACTAAGACATAGACTAAGACTTAGACTAAGACATAGACTAAGACATAGACTAAGACATAGACTAAGACATAGACTAAAACATAGACTAAGACATTGACTAAGACATACCCTAAGACATAGACTAAGACATAGACTAAGACAAAGACTAAGACATAGACATAGACATAGACATAGACATAGACATAGACATAGACATAGACATAGACATAGACATAGACATAGACATAGACATAGACATAGACATAGACATAGACATAGACATAGACATAGACATAGACATAGACATAGACATAGACATAGACATAGACATAGACATAGACATAGACATAGACATAGACATAGACATAGACATAGACATAGACATAGACATAGACATAGACATAGACATAGACATAGACATAGACATAGACATAGACATAGACATAGACATAGACATAGACATAGACATAGACATAGACATAGACATAGACATAGACATAGACATAGACATAGACATAGACATAGACATAGACATAGACATAGACATAGACATAGACATAGACATAGACATAGACATAGACATAGACATAGACATAGACATAGACATAGACATAGACATAGACATAGACATAGACATAGACTAAGACATAGACTAAGACTAAGACATAGACTAAGACATAGACTGAAACAAAGACTAAGACATAGACTAAGACATAGACTAAGACATATACTAAGACATAGACTAAGACATAGACTAAGACATAGACTAAGACATAGACTAAGACATAGACTAAGACATAGACTAAGACATAGACTAAGACATAGACTAAGACATAGACTAAGACATAGACTAAGACATAGACTAAGACATAGACTAAGACATAGACTAAGACATAGACTAAGACATAGACTAAGACATAGACTAAGACATAGACTAAGACATAGACTAAGACATAGACTAAGACATCGACTAAGACATAGACTAAGACATAGACTAAGACATAGACTAAGACATAGACTAAGACATAGACTAAGACATAGACTAAGACATAGACTAAGACATAGACTAAGACATAGACTAAGACATAGACTAAGACATAGACTAAGACATAGACTAAGACATAGACTAAGACATAGACTAAGACATAGACTAAGACATAGACTAAGACATAGACTAAGACATAGACTAAGACATAGACTAAGACATAGACTAAGACATAGACTAAGACATAGACTAAGACATAGACTAAGACATAGATTAAGACATAGACTAAGACATAGACTAAGACATAGACTAAGACATAGACTAATACATAGACTAAGACATAGACTGAGACATAGACTAAGACATAGACTAAGACATAGACTAAGACATAGACCAAGACATAGACTAAGACATAGACTAAGACATAGACTAAGACATAGACAAAGACATAGACCAAGACATAGACTAAGACATAGACTAAGACATAGACTAAGACATAGACTAAGACATAGACTAAGACATAGACTAAGACATAGACTAAGACATAGACTAAGACATAGACTAAGACATAGACTAAGACATAGACTAAGACATAGACTAAGACATAGACTAAGACATAGACTAAGACATAGACTAAGACATAGACTAAGACATAGACTAAGACATAGACTAAGACATAGACTAAGACATAGACTAAGACATAGACTAAGACATAGACTAAGACGTAGACTAAGACATAGACTAAGACATAGACTAAGACATTGACTAAGACATAGACTAAGACATAAACTAAGACATAGACTAAGACATAGACTAAGACATAGACTAAGACATAGACTAAGACATAGACTAAGACATAGACTAAGACATAGACTAAGACATAGACTAAGACATAGACTAAGACATAGACTAAGACATAGACTAAGACATAGACTAAGACATAGACTAAGACATAGACTAAGACATAGACTAAGACATAGACTAAGACATAGACTAAGACATAGACTAAGACATAGACAAAGACATAGACTAAGATATAGACTAAGACATAGACTAAGACATAGACTAAGACATAGACTAAAACATAGACTAAGACATAGACTAAGACATAGACTAAGACATAGACTAAGACATAGACTAAGACATAGACTAAGACATAGACTAAGACATAGACTAAGACATAGACTAAGACATAGACTAAGACATAGACTAAGACATAGACTAAGACATAGACTAAGACATAGACTAAGACATAGACTAAGACATAGACTAAGACATAGACTAAGACGTAGACTAAGACATAGACTAAGACATAGACTAAGACATTGACTAAGACATAGACTAAGACATAAACTAAGACATAAACTAAGACATAGACTAAGACATAGACTAAGACATAGACTAAGACATAGACTAAGACATAGACTAAGATATAGACTAAGACATAGACTAAGACATATACTAAGACGTAGACTAAGACATAGACTAAGACATAGACTGAAACAAAGACATAGACTAAGATATAGACTAAGACATAGACTAAGACATAGACTAAGACATAGACTAAGACATAGACTAAGACTTAGACTAAGACATAGACTAAGACATAGACTAAGACATAGACTAAGACATAGACTAAAACATAGACTAAGACATTGACTAAGACATACCCTAAGACATAGACTAAGACATAGACTAAGACAAAGACTAAGACATAGACATAGACATAGACATAGACATAGACATAGACATAGACATAGACATAGACATAGACATAGACATAGACATAGACATAGACATAGACATAGACATAGACATAGACATAGACATAGACATAGACATAGACATAGACATAGACATAGACATAGACATAGACATAGACATAGACATAGACATAGACATAGACATAGACATAGACATAGACATAGACATAGACATAGACATAGACATAGACATAGACATAGACATAGACATAGACATAGACATAGACATAGACATAGACATAGACATAGACATAGACATAGACATAGACATAGACATAGACATAGACATAGACATAGACTAAGACATAGACTAAGACATAGACTGAAACAAAGACTAAGACATAGACTAAGACATAGACTAAGACATATACTAAGACATAGACTAAGACATAGACTAAGACATAGACTAAGACATAGACTAAGATATAGACTAAGACATAGACTAAGACATAGACTAAGACATAGACTAAGACATAGACTAAGACATAGACTAAGACATAGACTAAGACATAGACTAAGACATAGACTAAGACATAGACTAAGACATAGACTAAGACATAGACTAAGACATAGACTAAGACATAGACTAAGACATAGACTAAGACATAGACTAAGACATAGACTAAGACATAGACTAAGACATCGACTAAGACATAGACTAAGACATAGACTAAGACATAGACTAAGACATAGACTAAGACATAGACTAAGACATAGACTAAGACATAGACTAAGACATAGACTAAGACATAGACTAAGACATAGACTAAGACATAGACTAAGACATAGACTAAGACATAGACTAAGACATAGACTAAGACATAGACTAAGACATAGACTAAGACATAGACTAAGACATAGACTAAGACATAGACTAAGACATAGACTAAGACATAGACTAAGACATAGATTAAGACATAGACTAAGACATAGACTAAGACATAGACTAAGACATAGACTAATACATAGACTAAGACATAGACTGAGACATAGACTAAGACATAGACTAAGACATAGACTAAGACATAGACCAAGACATAGACTAAGACATAGACTAAGACATAGACTAAGACATAGACTAAGACATAGACAAAGACATAGACCAAGACATAGACTAAGACATAGACTAAGACATAGACTAAGACATAGACTAAGACATAGACTAAGACATAGACTAAGACATAGACTAAGACATTGACTAAGACATAGACTAAGACATAGACTAAGACATAGACTAAGACATAGACTAAGACATAGACTAAGACATA
Source organism: Stomorhina lunata (assembly GCA_933228675.1). Lineage (NCBI taxonomy): Eukaryota > Metazoa > Arthropoda > Insecta > Diptera > Rhiniidae > Stomorhina > Stomorhina lunata. The sequence goes on along the minus strand of OW121742.1, from coordinate 121,611,672 downwards.
GACTAACCCATAGACTAAGACATAGACTAAGACATAGACTAAGACATAGACTAAGACATAGACTAAGACATAGACTAAGACATAGACTAAGACATAGACTAAGACATAGACTAAGACATAGACTAAGACATAGACTAAGACATAGACTAAGACATAGACTAAGACATAGACTAAGACATAGACTAAGACATAGACTAAGACATAGACTAAGACATAGACTAAGACATAGACTAAGACATAGACTAAGACATAGACTAAGACATAGACTAAGACATAGACTAAGACATAGACTAAGACATAGACTAAGACATAGACTAAGACATAGACTAAGACATAGACTAAGACATAGACTAAGACATAGACTAAGACATAGACTAAGACATAGACTAAGACATAGACTAAGACATGGACTAAGACATGGACTAAGACATAGACTTAGACATAGACTAAGACATAGACTAAGACATAGACTAAGACATAGACTAAGACATAGACTAAGACATAAACTAAGACATAGACTAAGACATAGACTAAGACATAGACTAAGACATAGACTAAGACATAGACTAAGACATAGACTAAGACATAGACTAAGACATAGACTAAGACATAGACTAAGACATAGACTAAGACATAGATTAAGACATAGACTAAGACATAGACTAAGACATAGACTAAGACATAGACTAATACATAGACTAAGACATAGACTGAGACATAGACTAAGACATAGACTAAGACATAGACTAAGACATAGACTAAGACATAGACCAAGACATAGACTAAGACATAGACTAAGACATAGACTAAGACATAGACTAAGACATAGACTAAGACATAGACTAAGACATAGACTAAGACATAGACTAAGACATAGACTAAGACATAGACTAAGACATAGACTAAGACATAGACTAAGACATAGACTAAGACATAGACTAAGACATAGACTAAGACATAGACTAAGACATAGACTAAGACATAGACTAAGACATAGACTAAGACATAGACTAAGACATAGACTAAGACATAGACTAAGACATGGACTAAGACATGGACTAAGACATAGACTTAGACATAGACTAAGACATAGACTAAGACATAGACTAAGACATAGACTAAGACATAGACTAAGACATAGACTAAGACATAGACTAAGACATAGACTAAGACATAGACTAAGACATAGACTAAGACATAGACTAAGACATAGACTAAGACATAGACTAAGACATAGACTAAGACATAGACTAAGACATAGACTAAGACATAGATTAAGACATAGACTAAGACATAGACTAAGACATAGACTAAGACATAGACTAATACATAGACTAAGACATAGACTGAGACATAGACTAAGACATAGACTAAGACATAGACTAAGACATAGACCAAGACATAGACTAAGACATAGACTAAGACATAGACTAAGACATAGACAAAGACATAGACCAAGACATAGACTAAGACATAGACTAAGACATAGACTAAGACATAGACTAAGACATAGACTAAGACATAGACTAAGACATAGACTAAGACATAGACTAAGACATAGACTAAGACATAGACTAAGACATAGACTAAGACATAGACTAAGACATAGACTAAGACATAGACTAAGACATAGACTAAGACATAGACTAAGACATAGACTAAGACATAGACTAAGACATAGACTAAGACATAGACTAAGACGTAGACTAAGACATAGACTAAGACATAGACTAAGACATTGACTAAGACATAGACTAAGACATAAACTAAGACATAGACTAAGACATAGACTAAGACATAGACTAAGACATAGACTAAGACATAGACTAAGACATAGACTAAGACATAGACTAAGACATAGACTAAGACATAGACTAAGACATAGACTAAGACATAGACTAAGACATAGACTAAGACATAGACTAAGACATAGACTAAGACATAGACTAAGACATAGACTAAGACATAGACTAAGACATAGACTAAGACATAGACTAAGACATAGACAAAGACATAGACTAAGATATAGACTAAGACATAGACTAAGACATAGACTAAGACATAGACTAAAACATAGACTAAGACATAGACTAAGACATAGACTAAGACATAGACTAAGACATAGACTAAGACATAGACTAAGACATAGACTAAGACATAGACTAAGACATAGACTAAGACATAGACTAAGACATAGACTAAGACATAGACTAAGACATAGACTAAGACATAGACTAAGACATAGACTAAGACATAGACTAAGACATAGACTAAGACATAGACTAAGACGTAGACTAAGACATAGACTAAGACATAGACTAAGACATTGACTAAGACATAGACTAAGACATAAACTAAGACATAGACTAAGACATAGACTAAGACATAGACTAAGACATAGACTAAGACATAGACTAAGATATAGACTAAGACATAGACTAAGACATATACTAAGACGTAGACTAAGACATAGACTAAGACATAGACTGAAACAAAGACATAGACTAAGATATAGACTAAGACATAGACTAAGACATAGACTAAGACATAGACTAAGACATAGACTAAGACTTAGACTAAGACATAGACTAAGACATAGACTAAGACATAGACTAAGACATAGACTAAAACATAGACTAAGACATTGACTAAGACATACCCTAAGACATAGACTAAGACATAGACTAAGACAAAGACTAAGACATAGACATAGACATAGACATAGACATAGACATAGACATAGACATAGACATAGACATAGACATAGACATAGACATAGACATAGACATAGACATAGACATAGACATAGACATAGACATAGACATAGACATAGACATAGACATAGACATAGACATAGACATAGACATAGACATAGACATAGACATAGACATAGACATAGACATAGACATAGACATAGACATAGACATAGACATAGACATAGACATAGACATAGACATAGACATAGACATAGACATAGACATAGACATAGACATAGACATAGACATAGACATAGACATAGACATAGACATAGACATAGACATAGACATAGACATAGACATAGACATAGACATAGACATAGACATAGACATAGACATAGACATAGACATAGACATAGACATAGACATAGACATAGACATAGACATAGACATAGACATAGACATAGACATAGACATAGACATAGACATAGACATAGACATAGACATAGACATAGACATAGACATAGACATAGACATAGACATAGACATAGACATAGACATAGACATAGACTAAGACATAGACTAAGACATAGACTGAAACAAAGACTAAGACATAGACTAAGACATAGACTAAGACATATACTAAGACATAGACTAAGACATAGACTAAGACATAGACTAAGACATAGACTAAGACATAGACTAAGACATAGACTAAGACATAGACTAAGACATAGACTAAGACATAGACTAAGACATAGACTAAGACATAGACTAAGACATAGACTAAGACATAGACTAAGACATAGACTAAGACATAGACTAAGACATAGACTAAGACATAGACTAAGACATAGACTAAGACATAGACTAAGACATAGACTAAGACATAGACTAAGACATAGACTAAGACATCGACTAAGACATAGACTAAGACATAGACTAAGACATAGACTAAGACATAGACTAAGACATAGACTAAGACATAGACTAAGACATAGACTAAGACATAGACTAAGACATAGACTAAGACATAGACTAAGACATAGACTAAGACATAGACTAAGACATAGACTAAGACATAGACTAAGACATAGACTAAGACATAGACTAAGACATAGACTAAGACATAGACTAAGACATAGACTAAGACATAGACTAAGACATAGACTAAGACATAGACTAAGACATAGACTAAGACATAGACTAAGACATAGATTAAGACATAGACTAAGACATAGACTAAGACATAGACTAAGACATAGACTAATACATAGACTAAGACATAGACTGAGACATAGACTAAGACATAGACTAAGACATAGACTAAGACATAGACCAAGACATAGACTAAGACATAGACTAAGACATAGACTAAGACATAGACTAAGACATAGACAAAGACATAGACCAAGACATAGACTAAGACATAGACTAAGACATAGACTAAGACATAGACTAATACATAGACTAAGACATAGACTAAGACATTGACTAAGACATAGACTAAGACATAGACTAAGACATAGACTAAGACATAGACTAAGACATAGACTAAGACATAGACTAACCCATAGACTAAGACATAGACTAAGACATAGACTAAGACATAGACTAAGACATAGACTAAGACATAGACTAAGACATAGACTAAGACATAGACTAAGACATAGACTAAGACATAGACTAAGACATAGACTAAGACATAGACTAAGACATAGACTAAGACATAGACTAAGACATAGACTAAGACATAGACTAAGACATAGACTAAGACATAGACTAAGACATAGACTAAGACATAGACTAAGACATAGACTAAGACATAGACTAAGACATAGACTAAGACATAGACTAAGACATAGACTAAGACATAGACTAAGACATAGACTAAGACATGGACTAAGACATGGACTAAGACATAGACTTAGACATAGACTAAGACATAGACTAAGACATAGACTAAGACATAGACTAAGACATAGACTAAGACATAAACTAAGACATAGACTAAGACATAGACTAAGACATAGACTAAGACACATACCAAGACATAGGCTAAAATATAGACTAAGATTTGTAATAATATAAAGACATAGATTGTCATATCGACTAAATTTTGTTTCATTCTATCTTGGCCCCTAGTTTTTCAAAGGAGTTCCTTTTAATTCCTTATACACTTCATATCAACTTTTAGTAACCAAAAATTATATTTGTATCCTAAAGTGTTAGACCCAAGTGTTTTTGATGTCATTTCGTTGCGTTCACGTTTGTGTTATAACACCCCAGGGATATTTAAGCATTAGCAAGTTTCTTTCTTAAGTCTTTCGTTTCCTTAACACAATTTTTCGCTTGTTTTGCTTTACTTTATGTGCGAGTGTGTCTGTGTATTCTGGGCATGAGAGAGTGTAACATTTGTGTTTCTCTAAACATTGTTGTAAATGTTTAACACAAAACAACTACACAATCTTATAACAAGCATCTCCTAAAATCTAATAAAAGCAAAAGAAAAACGAAAAAACAAAAACTGGGGAAAAATTAAGAAAATGCTTTGACAGTTTGCAACATGTTCTTTGTTGTTCAAAACTAACTTCTGTTAAGGCAGCTTATGGTTTTCAAAGTTTTTGGTTAAAATGTTGCTAGTTTTGTTGTAGTTGTTGTTAGTTTTGCTGTTTAAAATGTTATGTTGCAAGTGTTACTATTACAACATCTAATAATGTTGACGGCAAACGTTTGAAATTTTAAATTTAAGTTGTTTTTTTTGTCAAAGTTTAACTATTTTTGGTGGACATTTTTTTGAGGCTTTTGGTATGAAAAAAAGAAACGAAACTAGCGGCTTTGATGTAAAACAAAGTAATCACCAAATTTAAAGGCTGGGTTAGAAATTTTAAATTAAAAACTTGATAGATGGATTTTAGCTTAAAGAACCCCTTGACATTCTTGGAATTAAAAAAAAAAAACTTTATATTTTTCAAATTTTTTAAAGAGTTTTAAAAAGTAAAATCTCTATTAAATGATGACTTTTGAAAAAATTCATTCATGGTTTTTAAAAATCTTTATGTTAAACAATAAAACACTTGACCACTAACTTAAATCTCCATCAAAACTATATCACAATTACAAGTCAAACAAGACCAAATCATCAAAATATGATCAATATTTAACAGAAACCTATAATTAAATACTTGACCACAAAATCATGATCAATCAATAAAATTTAAAAATTGTACTTAAGATTAGCTTCTCTAAAAGTGATAACTTTATATATAAAAAAGTACTTAGAAGTAAACTTGAATTAAATTTTCCTCTTCATAAAATGTCTCTTATAACATCAAATTATTTCAAGTGTTTTGTATAAGAAAAATTGTTAAAATTTGAAAGAAATGATATTTTGAAGATCGTGTCAACATCATCAATATATACTCGTACACTACATAATCATTGATATTATCATTATTTTGAAGACCCATATCATTTAAAGTTTTTATGATCAATTGTTTCAGCAGAAGACTGTCATCATAGAAAAAAGACGCTGTAAACAGAGACAATGGCCAAATGAAAGATAACCCAGAAAAATATCTGGTAAATAGCAAACAGTGTCAACAAGGAACGAAACGAAAGGTAAGCATATATTTTGAAAATACCCTACGTTAAAAATTACATCTGATTATGTTGCAAATAGAAGTCGAACTCCAAACTATTAAAGAATTGAAGAAAATTAACCCACCAATAAAATGGAATATAACGGAATGACAGCTCTATATTTAAATATAATTGAAGAGCTTTATTGCATTATTTTAAACCTGCAAATTCATAAAACTTTCATTACCAGATCTCAACTTAATCATAGACAAACGACTTTTGGTGACAAAGTGTCCCCCATGGCTTGTAGAGTGTCATCAATAAGCAACAACTATTTGACTTGGTCATTGAAAAAATTACAATTATTATGATTTTGATAATGTTGTTGTTGCTTTCAATTGTAAATTTCTGTTTGTTTGTGTTCATATAGATTTGTTTGTTTATTAGGCATACCAAACATGCCATGGCATGCCACACAATACCCCAAGATATTACTTCTATATACACGAACATATAAATTGCTGAAATTGTTACACAGTGTAGCGAATTAATAACACAAATGTCTATGTCTATTCCAATATCTTAGTGTAGGTCTTAGTCCATATCTAAGTCTATGTTTTAGACTATGTCTTAGTCTATATCTTATTCTATGTCTAGTCTATATCCTAGTCTATGTCCTATTGTATGTCTTTGTCTTAGTCTTAGTGTATGGCATAGTTTATGTCTTAGTCTATGCTTAGTCTATGTCTTAGTCTATATCTTAGTCTATGTCTTAGTCTATGTGTTAGTCTATGTCTTAGTCTATGTCTTAGTATATGTCTTAGTCTATGTCTTAGTCTATGTCTTAGTCTATGTCTTAGTCTATGTCTTAGTCTATATTTTATTCTATGTCTTAATCTATATCTTAGTCTATGTCTTATTCTATGTCTTAGTCTATGTCTTAGTCTATGTTTTAGTCTATGTCTTAGTCTATGTCCTAGTCTATGTCTTAGTCTATGTCTTAGTCTATGTCTTAGTCTATGTCTTAGTCTATGTCTTAGTCTATGTCTTAGTCTATGTCTTAGTCTATGTCTTACTCTATGTCTTAGTCTATATCTTAGTCTATGTCTTAGTCAATGTCTTAGTCTCTGTCTTACTCTATGTCTTAGTCTATGTCTTAGTCTATGTTTTGGTCTATGTCTTAGTCTATGTCTTAGTCTGTGTCTTAGTCTATGATTTAGTCTATGTCTTAGTCTATATCTTAGTCTACGTCTTAGTCTATGTCTTAGTCTATGTCTTAGTTTATGTCTTAGTCTATGTCTTAGTCTATATCTTAGTCTTTGTTTTAGTCTATGTCTTAGTTTTTGTCTTAGTCTTTGTCTTAGTCTATGTCTTAGTCTTTGTCTAAGTCTATGTCTTAGTCTATGTCTTAGTGTATGTCTTAGTCTATGTCTTAGTCTATGTCCTAGTATATGTCTTAGTCTATGTCTTAGTCCATGTCTTAGTCTATGTCTTAGTCTATATCTTAGTCTATGCCTTAGTCTATGCCTTAGTCTATGTCTTATTCAATGTCTTAGTCTTAGTCTATGTCTTAGTCTATGTCTTAGTCTATATCTTAGTCTACGTCTTAGTCTATGTCTTAGTCTATGTCTTAGTCTATGTCTTAGTCTATGTCTTAGTCTATATCTTAGTCTATGTCTTAGTCTATATCTTAGTCTACGTCTTAGTCTATGTCTTAGTCTATGTCTTAGTCTATGTCTTAGTCTATATCTTAGTCTATGTCTTAGTCTATGTCTTAGTCTATGTCTTAGTCTATGTCTTAGTCTATGTCTTAGTCTATGTCTTAGTCTATGTCTTAGTCTATGTCTTAGTCTATGTCTTAGTCTATGTCTTAGTCTATGTCTTAGTCTACGTCTTAGTCTATGTCTTAGTCTATGTCTTAGTCTATGTCTTAGTTTATGTCTTAGTCTATGTCTTAGTCTATATCTTAGTCTTTGTTTTAGTCTATGTCTTAGTTTTTGTCTTAGTCTTTGTCTTAGTCTATGTCTTAGTCTTTGTCTAAGTCTATGTCTTAGTCTATGTCTTAGTGTATGTCTTAGTCTATGTCTTAGTATATGTCTTAGTCTATGTCCTAGTATATGTCTTAGTCTATGTCTTAGTCCATGTCTTAGTCTATGTCTTAGTCTATATCTTAGTCTATGCCTTAGTCTATGCCTTAGTCTATGTCTTATTCAATGTCTTAGTCTTAGTCTATGTCTTAGTCTATGTCTAAGTCTATATCTTAGTCTATGTCTTAGTGTATGTCTTAGTCTATGTATTAGTCTATGTATCAGTCTATGTCTTAGTCTATGTCTTAGTCTATATCTTAGTCTACGTCTTAGTCTATGTCTTAGTCTATGTCTTAGTCTATGTCTTAGTCTATATCTTAGTCTATGTCTTAGTCTATGTCTTAGTCTATGTCTTAGTCTATGTCTTAGTCTACGTCTTAGTCTATGTCTTAGTCTATGTCTTAGTCTATGTCTTAGTCTATGTCTTAGTCTATGTCTTAGTCTATGTCTTAGTCTATGTCTTAGTCTATGTATTAGTCTACGTATCAGTCTATATCTTAGTCTATGTTTTAGTCTATGCCTTAATCAATATCTGAGTCTATGTCTTGGTCTATTCCTTAGCCTTTGACTTTATATTTGCCTAAGTATTAATGTAGTATTAGTTTATATTGTAGTATTTGTATGTATCCTAACGTTTTATTTTTCCTCTTTCGTAACACTGTGCACCAGTGTCATTATTATTTGGTGATGGCAATGGTTTAAAGGTGGTTAGGTGGACAGAGCTTTTTGCTGTTATTTCAACTTCTGCTGCTGCTGTCGCTCGTTGATGACGATAATGATTGTGGAGATATATTTTTTGGTGGCTTTTTTCTTCTATGTATTTCTTTTTCCAGAGTCTTGGCAATTGTGGCAGTTATTTCTTGTCTAGGTAGTCATTTAAAATCTTTATGTTTTTGATCATATGTTTGCGTTTATGTAGTTTTATGATAAAAAAGCAAAATGTTCATGTTATTTTTGCAACGAGCGCTGGTTAAGTGAAATCACTTTTTTTGTAAAAATTTTGTTTTTTTGTATGTTTTTTTATTTAGTTTTTGATGTTTGTCTCTTTTTTGAAATGATAACGTTAGATGTTTTTAGATCTATGATTCGTTAGAGGTGGTAACTTTCTAAGCATTAAAAATTCGATTTGATTGGGAAAATAAATGAAAGGGTTAAAAAGTCAATATGTCAGCAAATAATATGGTAAAATCATATGAAATTTCTAAACAAAGAAATAATATATTTAATAAACATAATGGGAAAGAAATGATAAATGTAGTGACTTGTTTTGTTTATAAATATAAGACTATATTTAGAAAACTAATAAATCTATTAGTGTTTAAGGTAAAACTCTTTTTTATTCCAACAGTTAGCAACAATTTGTCTGCAACTTTTATTTAATTGACAAGGTTAGGGTCTCATAGTCATGAAACTAGGTCAACTATTTATATTCGTTATTGGTAACGCAATGTCTGTCTGCCACCTTTCTACAGGAATTTATGTAAAACACTTTATTTCCCTGTTAATTGTCTTTGAATTTTAATGCCTCTAAACATGACAGTGGCTTTTGAATGTTGGCATATTTTATGAAAGATAGTTTTCCAATAGCATGTTAAGGCCTTAAGCACTTGTTATTATTTATGAGAAATAAAATAAATTAAGGCAAAAACGTTTTGGAAACAATTTGTAGACAATCAAAAGGCATGTAAGTTTATTTTTGGGCAATATGTTCTGGATGGCTTAGCAACGAGGGATATACATTTAAATATAGATTAAATATAGTTTGTAGAACTGAATTGTAAGAATTTTTATGTATGCACAAACTTTGACAAGATCCGAAAGTAACTCTTCCAGTAAGGCCGAAAAGTTCGTAGAATAGTCTATTTGTTAGTCTATGTCCTTATCTATGTCTGAGTCTATGTCTTAGTCTATGTCATAGTCTATGTCTTAGTCTATGTCTTAGTCGATGTCTAAATCTATGTCTTAGTCTATTTCTTAGTCTATGTCTTAGTCTATGTCTAAGTCTATGTCTTAGTCTATGTCTTAGTCTATATCTTTGTCTATGTCTTAGTCCATGTCTTAGTCTTTGTCTTAGTCTATGTCTTAGTCTATGTCTTAGTCTATGTCTTAGTCTATGTCTTAGTCTATGTCTTAGTCTATGTCTTAGTCTATGTCTTAGTCTTTGTCTTAGCCTATGTCTTAGTCTACATATATCTCAGTCTATGTCTTAACCTGTTTCTTAGTCTATATCTTAGTCCGTGTGTTAGTCTATGTCCTAGTTTATGCCTTAGTCTATGTGCTAGTCTATGTCTTAGCCGATGTCTTAGTCTATATATTTGTCTATGTTTTAGTCTTTGTCTAAGTTTATTTATTTCTATCTTCAACTTTTCTACAGAAATATTTTCCCATCGTCAACTTTTCTACAGAAATGTTCTAAAGAAAAAAAGTTTATAGAAATGTCTTCCTATCGTCAACTTTTCTATAGAAATGTCTACCTATCGTCAACTTTTCTGTAGAAATGTCTTCCTATCATCAACTTTTCTATAGAAATGTCTTCCTATCATCAACTTTTCTATAGAAATGTCTTCCTATCGTCAACTTTTCTATAGAAATGTCTTCCTATCGTCAACTTTTCTATAGAAATGTCTTCCTATCGTCAACTTTTCTAAAGAAATGTCTTCCTATCGTCAACTTTTCTATAGAAATGTCTTCCTATCATCAACTTTTCTATAGAAATGTCTTCCTATCGTCAACTTTTCTATAGAAATGTCTTCCTATCGTCAACTTTTCTATAGAAATGTCTTCCTATTGTCAACTTTTCTATAGAAATGTCTTCCTATCGTCAACTTTTCTATAGAAGTGTCTTCCTATCGTCAACTTTTCTATAGAAATGTCTTCTTATCGTCAACTTTTCTATACAAATGTCTTCCTATCGTCAACTTTTCTATAGAAATGTCTTCCTATCGTCAACTTTTCTATAGAAATGTCTTCCTATCTTCAGCTTTTCTATAGAAATGTCTACCTATTGTGAATTTTTTTATAGAAATGTCTTACTATCGTCAACTTTTCTATGGAAATGTCTTCCTGTCTTCAACGTTTCAATAGAAATGTCTTCTTATCGTAATTTTTTCTATAGAAATGTCTTCCTATCGTCAACTTTTCTATAGTTATGTCTTCCTATCGTCAACTTTTCTATAGAAATGTCTTCCTATCGTCAACTTTTCTATTAAATTGTCTTCCATTTGCAACTTTTCTATAGAAATGTCTCCCTATCGTCAACTTTTCTATAGAAATGTCTTAATATCGTCAACTTTTCTATAGAATTGTCTTCCTATCATCAACTTGTCTATAGAAATGTCTTCCTATCGTTAACTTTTCTATAGAAATGTCTTCCTTTCGTCAACGTTTTTTTTGGAAATATCTTTCTGTCGTCAACGTTTTTTTGGAAATATCTTTCTATCGTAAACTTTTCTATAGAAATGTCTCTCTAAAGTCAACTTTTCTATAGAAGTGTCTTCCTATCGTCAACTTTTCTATAGAAATGTCTTCCTATCGTCAACTTTTCTATGGAAATGTCTTCCTATCGTCAGCTTTTCTATAGAAATGTCTCCCCATGGTCAACTTTTCTATTGAAGTGTCTTCCTATCGTCAACTTTTCTATAGAAATGTTTTGCCATCGTCAACTTTTCTATAGAAATATCTTCCTATCGTCAACTTTTCTATAGAAATGTCTTCCTATCGTCAACTTTTCTATAGAAATGTCTTCCTACCGTCAACTTTTCTATAGAAATGTCTTCCTATCGTCAACTTTTCTATATAAATGTCTTCCGATCGTCAACTTTTCTATAGAAATGTCTTCCTACCGTCAACTTTTCTATAGAAATGGGTTCCTATCGTCAACTTTTCTATAAAAATGTCTTCCTAACGTCAACTTTTCTATAGAAATATCTTCCTATTGTCAACTTTTCTTTAGAAATGTCTCCCTATCGTCAACTTTTCGCTAGAAATGTCTTCCCATCGTTAACTTTTCTATAGAAATGTCTTCCTAATGTCAACTTTTCTATTGAAATATCTTCCTATCGTCAACTTTTCTATAGAAATGTCTTCCTATCGTCAACTTTTTTATAGAAATGTCTTCCTATCGTCAACTTTTCTATAGAAATGTCTTCCTGTCATCAACTTTTCTATAGAAATGACTTCCTATCATCAACTTTTCTATAGAAATGTCTTCCTATCGTCAATTTTTCAACAGAAATGTCTTCCCATCGTCAACTTTTCAATAGAAATGTCTTCCTATCGTCAACTTTTCTATAGAAATGTCTTCCTATCTTCAACTTTTCCATAGAAATGTCTTCCTATCTTCAACTTTTCTATAGAAATATATTTTTGTAGCTAATATTTCTAATTACTGGCACTAATACTAACTTTTGTCTTGATACTTACTATGTCTGTAACTGTCTTTGTTTCGTTTTCTTTGTTTCTGTATTCATCCAATTCAATTTTTTTTAGTCCAGACAAACACCTGAATTGAGAAATTTTTAGAATTTTGTTCAATTATGCAAATTTTGGTTTAATTAATTTTTTTCTCCCTCTACTATCATATTTCAGCAGACTTGTTTTGTTTGAAATATTATATCAGGTTTAAGAAAAAATGCTGGGATATTTTTCTTTTCGTCAACATCCATCAATCAATAAGGGGAGAATGTTTTATGAATATCTTTAATAATCTTCTAATTTATATATTAATTTATGAGCTCATAATTAATTATTTATAATGGCTTATTAGAATATAAAATAAAATTAATTCTATAAATTGTTTTCAGTTTCTTATTATTTAGAAGAATAACCTTGAATTGTGATGTTCTTTTTGAAGCTTAATTATAGAGAAAGAGTGTTTCTGTGGCCACATTTATGCAATTTTTTGAGAATTATGAAGGCATAGATAAATAAAATGATTATAAATTTATAGAATAAATTTTAAGATGAATATTCTAAGGGTAATTACAATGTTTTATAGAGATATTCAAGAATAAAATGATGTTCAAACCAGTAAACATTTTAATAAATTTTGCATATAAATTTTGTGAGAAAGTGCTAGTTTAGAGTTTTTGAATCTTACAAAGAAAAATTATAACTGGGTAGTTTTGTATATCATCAGAATGGAAATACCCTATAGTTCAAGCAAACCTCAATTTTTGCCCAAAATAGGGTGTGATTCTAAATGTGTTGCATTTTTCTGACTTTAAAGCCTATTGAAGGGTTTTAGCTTTGCCTTATTTGCTGGGTTGTTTTCATCTTTATCAAGGTAAATCTTATAATAGTCTGAATTTTTTTTCGTTTCCAAAATATAGCTCTTAAACAATAGTTATCTTTTTTTATATAATTTTCGACTTAATTAGGCAAGCACTAACATGTCTTGTTAAAGAACTTAAAATAACAAAAAAATATTATTTTATTCTTGGTTTTATGTCTTATTATGTTTAATTCTTTTCAATTTTTATTTTTCTTTAAAAGTAGATTTTACTTGAAAGATATATATCTTGAGGTCATTGGGTCAAAATGCTTAGAAAAATATGATCACGATGATTAAGAATGAGGTTTTATAAAATAAATATTATGACAGTTAATGATATTAAAAGGTATCCAGCAATTAAACAAATTTTTAAATACGTAAAGATTAGACAAGTTGAAAGGAAAAGTTGACAGACTTTCCATATAGAAAAGTTGACGATAGGAAGACTTTCTCTATAGAAAAGTTGAGGCTAGGAAGATTTTCTCTATAGAAAAGTTGACGATAGAACGACTAGAAAATTTGACAATAGGAAGAATTTCTGTATAGAAAAGTTGTCGATAAGAAGACTTTTTCTTTATAAAAGTTGACGATAGGAAACTTTCTTTATAGAAAAGTTGACGATAGGACAACTTTCTCTATAGAAAAGTTGAATATAGGAAGGCTTTCTCTATAGAAAAGTTGGCGATAGGAAGACTTTTTCTATAGAAAAGTTGACGATAGGAAGACTTTTTCTATAGAAAAGTTGACGATAGGAAGACTTTTTCTATAGAAAAGTTGACGATAGGAAGAGTTTTTCTATAGAAAAGTTGACGATAGGAAGACTTTTTCTATAGAAAAGTTGACGATAGGAAGACTTTTTCTATAGAAAAGTTGACGATAGGAAGACTTTTTCTATAGAAAAGTTGACGATAGGAAGACTTTTTCTATAGAAAAGTTGACGATAGGAAGACTTTTTCTATAGAAAAGTTGACGATAGGAAGACTTTTTCTATAGAAAAGTTGACGATAGGAAGACTTTTTCTATAGAAAAGTTGACGATAGGAAGACTTTTTCTATAGAAAAGTTGACGATAGGAAGACTTTTTCTATAGAAAAGTTGACGATAGGAAGACTTTTTCTATAGAAAAGTTGACGATAGGAAGACTTTTTCTATAGAAAAGTTGACGATAGGAAGACTTTTTCTATAGAAAAGTTGACGATAGGAAGACTTTTTCTATAGAACAGTTGACGATAGGAAGACTTTTTTTATAGAAAAGTTGACGATAGGAAGACTTTTTCTATAGAAAAGTTGACGATAGGAAGACTTTTTCTATAGAAAAGTTGACGATAGGAAGACTTTTTCTATAGAAAAGTTGACGATAGGAAGACTTTTTCTATAGAAAAGTTGACGATAGGAAGACTTTTTCTATAGAAAAGTTGACGATAGGAAGACTTTTTCTATAGAAAAGTTGACGATAGCAAGACTTTTTCTATAGAAAAGTTGACGATAGGAAGACTTTTTCTATAGAAAAGTTGACGATAGGAAGACTTTTTCTATAGAAAAGTTGACGATAGGAAGACTTTTTCTATAGAAAAGTTAACGATAGGAAGACTTTTTCTATAGAAAAGTTGACGATAGGAAGACTTTTTCTATAGAAAAGTTGACGATAGGAAGACTTTTTCTATAGAAAAGTTGACGATAGGAAGACTTTTTCTATAGAAAAGTTGACGATAGGAAGACTTTTTTTATAGAAAAGTTGACGATAGGAAGACTTTTTCTATAGAAAAGTTGACGATAGGAAGACTATTTCTATAGAAAAGTTGACGATAGGAAGACTTTTTCTATAGAAAAGTTGACGATAGGAAGACTTTTTCTATAGAAAAGTTGACGATAGGAAGACTTTTTCTATAGAAAAGTTGACGATAGGAAGACTTTTTCTATAGAAAAGTTGACGATAGGAAGACTTTTTCTATAGAAAAGTTGACGATAGGAAGACTTTTTCTATAGAAAAGTTGACGATAGGAAGACTTTTTCTATAGAAAAGTTGACGATAGGAAGACTTTTTCTATAGAAAAGTTGACGATAGGAAGACTTTTTCTATAGAAAAGTTGACGATAGGAAGACTTTTTCTATAGAAAAGTTGACGATAGGAAGACTTTTTCTATAGAAAAGTTGACGATAGGAAGACTTTTTCTATAGAAAAGTTGACGATAGGAAGACTTTTTCTATAGAAAAGTTGACGATAGGAAGACTTTTTCTATAGAAAAGTTGACGATAGGAAGACTTTTTCTATAGAAAAGTTGACGATAGGAAGACTTTTTCTATAGAAAAGTTGACGATAGGAAGACTTTTTCTATAGAAAAGTTGACGATAGGAAGACTTTTTCTATAGAAAAGTTGACGATAGGAAGACTTTTTCTATAGAAAAGTTGACGATAGGAAGACTTTTTCTATAGAAAAGTTGACGATAGGAAGACTTTTTCTATAGAAAAGTTGACGATAGGAAGACTTTTTCTATAGAAAAGTTGACGATAGGAAGACTTTTTCTATAGAAAAGTTGACGATAGGAAGACTTTTTCTATAGAAAAGTTGACGATAGGAAGACTTTTTCTATAGAAAAGTTGACGATAGGAAGACTTTTTCTATAGAAAAGTTGACGATAGAAAGACTTTTTCTATAGAAAAGTTGAAGATAGGAAGACTTTTTCTATAGAAAAGTTGACGATAGGAAGACTTTTTCTATAGGAAAGTTGACGATAGGAAGACTTTTTCTATAGAAAAGTTGACGATAGGAAGGCTTTTTCTATAGAAAAGTTGACGATAGGAAGACTTTTTCTATAGAAAAGTTGACGATAGGAAGACTTTTTCTATAGAAAAGTTGACGATAGGAAGACTTTCTCTATAGAAAAGTTGACGATAGGAACACTTTCTCTATAGAAAAGTTGACGATAGGAACACTTTCTCTATAGAAAAGTTGACGATAGAAAGACTTTCTCTATAGAACATTTGACGATAGGTAGACTTTCTCTATAGGAAAGTTGATTATAGGAAGACTTTCTTAATAGAAAAGTTGACGACAGGAAAACTTTCTCTATAGAAAAGTTGATGATAGGAACTCTTTTTCTATAGAAAAGTTGACGATAGGAAGATTTTTCCCATAGAAATAGAAAGAAAAATTTGTATCAAAAAAAGTCTCCACTGAGATTTTTTCTATAGAAAAAAGTCTCCACTGAGATTTTTTCTTTTGAAAAAAGGTCTACTGAGATTTTTTCTTTTTTCTTGAGACAAAAGTCTCCACTGAATTTTTATCTACAGAAAAAAGTATTCACTGAGATTTTTCTATAGAAAAAAAGTCTCCACTGAGATGTTTTCTTTAGAAAAAGTCTCCACTTCATTCTCTATAAACCAGTCTTGACTGACATTTTTTCGTTAGTCTTTTGGAAATCTTCTTGTCATAAAAAATAACTTTTCCATAATATTTCTTATTTTAAGACCCCATCATAAAACTTATCACTCACATGATTTTAAATGAACTAGTTCAACAAAAACATTACTAAATGCAGTTACGCCTCCAACATGAGATATGGTAAGACATAAAATCTATAAGTTAAAAGTTTTATTTTAAATCTCTATAAATTACAATGTATCATTTAAGCTATTTTTAGGCTGTAAATCATTTGGTGCTACACATAAAGATTTTACTTTTCAAAGTGTATAACAACTGGTCATACGAAAAAACTGAGAGTGAAAAAAAAATTTCCATACTTTGTGCTAAACTGACTGACATTACAAGTGTTTTCAAATTTATGACCTAAACAACATAAATTTATTTTTTGCGAAAAGTTTCGCTTTTGTTAACACCAGAGACTCTGACAGTTGCAATTAAAAAGTTATGCAAAAAACTCGAAAAGCGATAAATGTCAGTTGCGAAAAATGCGAATGATTTTTTCAACTCAGGTGATGATCTTCGGGGTTTGTTGAAGATGTTAGAGGAATAGATGGAGTGGTAGTTTTTTGCTATTTGGGCAACTTTTAACCCTGTATTAGAGTTTTGTGAAGTGCGGTATTATGGCTACATAATTTTGTAATAGTAATAAGTTATGTTTTCAAGATTTGTTTCAAAGTAGCAAATTGTTGCAAAACGTATATAAAATCCAAAAGGATAACGATAAAAAGACTTTTCTATAGAAAAAACGAAGATAGAAAGTCTTTTCTATAGAAAATATAGGAATAAATTTTCGATAAAAAATATAAGAAAAGTAAACATGTTCGATGAAAAAGATGACCTTTGGAAGACTTTTCTATAGAAAAGTTTAAGATGACAAGTATCTTCTATAGTAAGTTGGCGATAAGAACAGTTTCTTATAGACTTAGTGTTACTTTTTAAAACAATACTTTTAGTTATTCAAATAAGTGACTTGTTTTTTGCATTTAAAACAGAAAATCTATAATTTTCTGATTATTTTAATTACTCTTTATATGTATATCTTTCATACATATTTTAATATTAAGTCCTCATTCACATGACATTGGCTTTGTCAAATCTCTTGTCGACTAATTTACAATCAAGAAAATTAAAGTCTAAATTAAAATTGAAAAAAAATAACAAAAGAATTTTTAAATGCATTTTCATTATAAAAAAAAAAAAATTAAAATAGAAAAAAAAATAATTTAATAATATGATTGTTATTGTCACCTCGAAGTTGTACAATGAAACTAGAACACATGTGGGAATATCTCGTGTCTTGTCTTACAAACAATACCTTACAGCATCTTACGAGCAGCAGCATTGTCTGAACCTACTCTAGACAGACACTTTGTTGCAGATTGTTTTTTTTTTTTTCATAGTTTGATCTTTGTTTGGTAGATTTTCAGATATCTTTTTTTCTAAGGTCAATTTTATTAAGTTGCATTGAACTTGTTGAATTGTTGTTCTTTTTACGAAGGGAAACTGTTGCCTAACGACTTTAATTATTATTGAAAATGAATAATGATGCTCTTGGTGGGTTTTTAACATAAATATGGACTTGTGGAGGCAGTTTTCCTATCGTCAACTTTTCTATAGAGAAAGTCTTCCTATCGCCAAATTTTCTATAGAGAAAGTCTTCCTATCGTCAACTTTTCTATAGAGAAAGTCTTTCTATCATCAACTTTTCTATAGAGAAAGTCTTCCTATCGTCAACTTTTCTATAGAGAAAGTCTTCCTATCGCCAAATTTTCTATAGAGAAAGTCTTCCTATCGTCAACTTTTCTATAGAGAAAGTCTTTCTATCATCAACTTTTCTGTAGAGAAAGTCTTCCTATCGTCAACTTTTCTATAGAGAAAGTCTTCCTATCGTCAACTTTTCTATAGAGAAAGTCTTCCTATCGTCAACTTTTCTATAGAGAAAGTCTTCCTATCGTCAACTTTTCTATAGAGAAAGTCTTCCTATCGTCAACTTTTCTATAGAGAAAGTCTTCCTATCGTCAACTTTTCTATAGAGAAAGTCTTCCTATCGTCAACTTTTCTATAGAGAAAGTCTTCCTATCGTCAACTTTTCTATAGAGAAAGTCTTCCTATCGTCAACTTTTCTATAGAGAAAGTCTTCCTATCGTCAACTTTTCTATAGAGAAAGTCTTCCTATCGTCAACTTTTCTATAGAGAAAGTCTTCCTATCGTCAACTTTTCTATAGAGAAAGTCTTCCTATCTTCAACTTTTCTATAGAGAAAGTCTTCCTATCGTCATCTTTTCTATAGAGAAAGCCTTCCTATCATCAACTTTTCTATAGAGAAAGTCTTTCTTTCCTCAACTTTTCTATAGAGAAAGTCTTTCTATCATCAACTTTTCTATAGAGAAAGTCTTTCTATCATCAACTTTTCTATTGAAAAAGTCTTTTTTTCCACAACTTTTCTATAGAGAAAGTCTTTCTATCCTCAACTTTTCTATAGAAATGTCTTCCTTTGGTCAACTTTTCAATACAAATATCTTCCCTAGGTCAACATTTTATACAAATGTCCTTCCTTCGTCTACTTTTCTACATAAATGTCTCCCTTTAGGCAACTTTTCTATAGAAGTGTCTTCCTTCGGTAAACT
Source organism: Stomorhina lunata (assembly GCA_933228675.1). Taxonomy (NCBI): domain Eukaryota; kingdom Metazoa; phylum Arthropoda; class Insecta; order Diptera; family Rhiniidae; genus Stomorhina; species Stomorhina lunata. The sequence goes on along the minus strand of OW121742.1, from coordinate 121,591,985 downwards.
TTTCTAAAAAAATGTCTTCCTTTGGTCAACGTTTCTATAGAAATGTCTTTCTATCGCCAACTTTTCTGTAGAAATGTCTCCCCTTGGTCAACTTTTCTAAAGAAATGTCTTTCTTTGTTCAACTTTTCTACAGAAATGTCTTCTTTAATCATCTTTTCTATAGAAAAGTCTTCCTATTGTCAACTTTTCTATAGAAATGTCTTCCTTTGTACAACTTTTATATAGAAATGTCTTTCTTTGGTCAACTTTTCTATAGAAATGTCATTCTTTGGTCAACTTTTCTATAGAAATGTCTTTCTTTGGTCAACTTTTCTATAGAAATATCTTGCTTTGGTCAACTTTTCTCTAAAAATTTCATTATTTTGTCAACTTTTCTATAGAAATGTCTTCCTTTGGTCAATTTTCCTCTAGAAATGTCTTCCTTTGGTCATTTTTTCTATAGAAATGTTATCCTATCGCCAACTTTTCTATAGAAATAACTTCTTTTGTCAACTTTTCTATAGAAATGTCTTTCTGTCGTCAACTTTTCTATAGAAATGTCTTCCCATGGTTAACTTTTCTATAGAAAAGTCTTCCGATCGTCAACTTTTCTTTAGAAATGTCTTCCTATCGAAATGTGTTCCTATTAGAAGTTATGACTATCTTTGCACAACGTCGCAATTTGTAAACCTAGTTTGTTACTAAAAGTGCAAAATTTTCCTTTTATTAAAAAAGATCTTGTTTACAAATTTTTACTACTTTTAAGCTAAAATATAAATAATTCTTTATAAAAATATCATTTCGTTCAATCTCCATTTATATCGCCCACCCCGGGTATAGCATAGTTGATCCCACCATGTTGTGTGGCCGAGGCCCAACTGCGTCTTGGCAAAATGCGTCCAAAATTAAAATATTTCTGCCTTAGCTTATCCTTGATCTCGTCTTCATTCATGATAGCACTGGCCTCACGAAAATTCAGGAATATCCTGCCCTTCTCATCCGTTTTAATGGGTAAAATTTCAGTGCATACATTACGGGCTTTTAATAAGAAACCTTCTTGTTCTCCCGAATTTTCACTGTTCTCATTTTCCTCGTTCTCTTCCTTTTCATTCTCATCCTTGGCATGACTGTCAAGCCTAGAGTCTACGGATTGGGAACGTGAATGCTTACTAGTGGCCGCTGTATGACAGTGTTTCTTTTTATTGCGCAAACAGAAGGGATCCCTATCGCTGGCCTTAACATATTGCACTATGGGCCGATTAACACCCCATTTGGGGCGTTCATCCATTTTGTTGTGCTGATCTTTGCTGTTGCGTTTCTTGTCCTTATCCTTAGATTTAGCCTTGAATGTCGTTGTTGTGGTCGTGGTAGTTGTTGTTGTAGTCTCGTGGTCTTTGTCAGCTTCTTTGGCAGGTTTAGTTTTGGTCTTGGCTGTGTGTGTAGTGGTAGTGGTGGAGACTTCCCTTTTCAGCAGAACCTTATAGAAGTTATCATGAAATAGACACAAGTCACAGTTGAGAGGCAACTCAGTTTGAGTTTCCACATCTTGACTTAATTTGGGGTCTTCATGGCAGTCTTGTCCCGAATCCTCGGAGGATTCACTAATCAAGGGTTTAGGGCGGCTGCTGAGAGGAATTAAAGCCATTTTATTGGAGTCTTCTTCATATTCAGCAAACTCTACCGACTTTTGAGTGCCCGCATCTCTTCTAGGAGTCTTTTCTGGGATTCTTGAATTATTTGTGGGCAAATCACGAGGAGTTTGTGTTCCCTTTTCCATTTCCTCCATCTTATCCGGTTGATAGCCATCTTCTGTATATATAGAAGTTTCAGTTCTTTGTGTATAGTTTCCTGCTGTGGTCTTAGAAAAGTCCTCCGTGGAAGCTGCTGTACAGGGTGGCTTAAGTTGTTGCTGCATTAGATAGGTGGCTATTTGTAGATTCCCTATGGCTGTTTGCAGACCTAAGATATCTGTAGTAACTGGTAGTGGTATCAAGGTAGCGGGCTGCATTATCATAACATTTTCTCCCGCTTGAGCTGTTACTTTCTTGGTTTCATTTGCTCTTGGTGTGGGGGTAATAGGTTTGCTAAAGGCCCTTCTCAGATTAATGGGGGTGCCTATTAAAACCTTTTCCTCTTCCTGAGGTTTTTCGGTCTCCTTTTCTTCTTGTAAAGCAGGAGGTGTTTCTTTTGTTTGCAGCTCATCTTCGTCTATGGAGAGCACCTTTAGTAGTTCCTTAGGCTGCTCTTGATTTTCTGTCTCAGGAGCTGCCTTTAGAACTATAGTTTCATTTAGTTTAATTTCCCTGAACTCTTCCTGTGGTTCTTCTTCATCTTCTTCCTGTCTTAGCTTCCTATTCCTTTTCTTAAGTTTCTCCATTCTGGCTGACTCTTCGGCCTTGGCTATGGCATCTAGAATAGCCTGCTGTTTTCTTTTCTGCTGTTCCTCCTTTTCCAATTGCTGTCTTCTCTCCATATCCAAACGTTCTTGCTCCATTTGCTTTTGCTTTCTAACCCTTTCTTCCTCCAGTTGCTCTTCCTGCCTGTGTCTTTCCAGTTCCCATCTGCGCATGGACTCCCTTTCTTGTAACTGCTGCTTAATAGCCATATGGTACTCGGCTGCCTTGCGTTTCTTATCCAAACGTTCGGCTATTTGATGAGGTTCCATGGGTACATTTTGTCCCCTCAGATAGGTAGAAGACTGCAGGGATTGTGAGTCATCTTCACTGTCCTTGAGATCATGTAGACCACGACTTAGCCAGCCAGGACCACATTGTTGTTGCAAATGTTTTGTGTGGCTGTCATGGTTTTGGGTATAGCACCATTTGGCTCGTTCACGCTCCTCCTGATTGTGATGAGTGTAGATATCCGATTCATCGATATGATGGATTTGATAAGTATTGGAAGTGGAGACATCTCGGTTGGGGGTCGAAGGGGAGTTGGAAGATTCATAATATCTGGAAATGAAATCAATACTAGATTATACATAAAATTTCCTTGAAAATACTTACCCTCCTTGCTGATAACCCTTGACATTCCCCTGCATTTCTAAGCCATCATCATTGTCATAGGTAGCCACCACTACTTGTTGTTGCTGGGAGCCTCTTCCCTTGACAATATAAGTTTTATTTAAAACATGCTCATCACTTTGGGTTTGCTGACCTTTCACCACCGTTCTCAACAACTGCTGCTGCTGTTGCTGTTGTTGACTTCCTAACGATCTCTTATTTCTTCTGCCCCCATAATCAATAACCTCCCCCGATAACAAGCTACTGCTATCCATAGCACTTGCTATACTCTCCACCTGACTAGCCCCATCATTGAACCAAATGTTGGGGGTGTGTAGATTTTTGGGAGAATCACTTAAATACCCAGAAGTATCTTCTTCCTGGCAACCGTTATGTGAAGCTATTCCCGTTAGTTGCTGTAACTGATTGTTTAGTCGATGATGGTTGTGGTGCTGTTGTTGTTGTTGTTGCTGCTGGTTACCAGGATCCACACTAACAAGTTGTGTGTTATGTGGGTTTAAACACAACTTTAAAGGAATTTTATCCTGGTGCTGCTGTTGTTGTTGTTGCTGGGAAAGTTGTTGTTGTTGCTGTTGATTATAGGTGAAATAGTCACCACGGTGACGTATGACAGGCAAACTAGGACTACGTATACGTTGCATATGTGAGCTAGATTGATTTTGGATTCTACCCTTGGCTGTTTGCAAAGTATTGGGCATTAGCTCCACATAAGAATATTTACGTTGTCCAGGTTGTTGCGACATCATACTCGTGGTATTATGGCGTTGATTTAACAAGGGCGGCCTACTGGGATGATGACTATTTCTGCGCGTTTTTATATAACTCTGATTATCATTCAAATCTTCAAAATCCGCTTCATTTCCCATATCATCCAAGAAGTCCTCTTCATCTTGATCGTTATAATTATTGATATAGTCATAACTTTGGCCTCTTTTTACTAAACGATTTTCGTTCACTGGCTGTTGGGATGGATGATGATGAGTTCTCGATTTTGTATTAGGATTTCGTGAAGTTTGCATATTATTGTTAAGGGGTTGTTGTTGTTGTGGATATTGCTGTTGTTGCTGCTGGTATAAATGTTGTCGAGAATTGCGTTGAGTTGAGGACTGACTCAAGTCCAGATTAGAGTAGTAAGTGCGTATGGAAGTGCGTTTTTCAATTTTCTGGTGATGATGTGTGGAAGATGAAGACTGCATGGAGGAAAACATTTCATCTAATTTGGCGATTTCCTCTGGAAATAAGTTAAGAACAGTTTCAATTAAATTTTCAAAAAAATTTTTAATTTTTGAAAATTTCTTTTAAAAATAGTAATTTTTTTAAAATTCCCCATAAAAATAAAAAAACTTGGAAAAATTTCCTATAAAAAAAGTAAAGTTTTGAAAAATTTCCTATAAAAATAGTAAATTTTTTAAAAATTTTCTATAAAAATATTAAATTTTAGAAAAATTTCCTATTAAAACATTAAATTTTTGAAAAATTTTTTATAAAAATGGAAAATGTTTGAAAAATTTCCTATAAAAATAGGAAATTTTTGAAAAATTTAATATAAAAATTATAAATTTTTGAAAAATTTCCTATAAAAAAAGGAAATTTTTGAAAAATTTCCTATAAAAAAGGAAATTTTTAGAAAATTTCCTATAAAAAAAGGAAATTTTTGAAAAATTTCTTATAAGAATAGGAAATTTTAGAAAAATTTCCTATAAAAATAGGAAATTTTTGAAAAATTTCCTATAAGAATAGGAAATTTTTGCAAAATTTCCTATAAAAATAGGAAATTTTTGAAAAAATTTCTCTAAAAACAATAAAAAAAATGTAGAAAAACTTTCTATGGAAATTTGTTCTATAGAAAAGTCTTCCTATTGTCATTTTTTCTGTACAAAAATCTTCCTATTGTCATTTTTTCTATAGAAAAGTTTTCCTATCGTAATTTTATCTATAGAAAAATCTTCCTATCGTCATTTTTTCTATAGAAAAATCTTCCTATCGTCATTTTTTCTATAGAAAAATCTTCCTATCGTCATTTTTTCTATAGAAAAATCTTCCTATTGTCATTTTTTCTATAAAAAAGATCTTCCTATCGTTATTTTTTCTATAGAAAAATCTTTCTATCGTCATTTTTTCTATAGAAAAATCTTTCTATCGTCATTTTTTCTATAGAAAAATCTTCCTATCGTCATTTTTTTATAGAAAAATCTTCCTATCGTCATTTTTTCTATAGAAAAATCTTCCTATCGTCATTTTTTCTATAGAAAAATCTTCCTATCGTCATTTTTTCTATAGAAAAATCTTCCTATCGTCATTTTTTCTATAGAAAAATCTTCCTATCGTCATTTTTTCTATAGAAAAATCTTTCTATCGTCATTTTTTCTATAAAAAAGTCTTCCTATCGTCATTTTTTCTATAGAAAGTCTTCCTATCGTCATTTTTTCTATAGAAATTTCCTATCGTCATTTTTTCTATAGAAAAATCTTCCTATCGTCATTTTTTCTATAGAAAAATCTTCCTATCGTCATTTTTTGTATAGAAAAATCTTCCTATCGTCATCTTTTCTATTAAGAAATTGTCGTTTCGTTATTACTTGTATAGAAAAATATATCTACTGATATTTTTTCTATAGGGAAAAGTCTCCACTGACACTTTTGTTATAGAAATATGGCTACACTAATACTTTTCCTTTAGAAAAATGTCTCCACTTACCCTTCTTCAATAGAAATATTTCTCTACTGATAATTGTTCTTTAACAAAATTTATCCAGTTACAATTTTTGTATAGAAAAATATATCTACTGACAGTTTTTGTATGGGAAATTTTACGATTTTTCTATCACTTACCCTTTTCTTTAGCCCATTGCTGCTTCTTAATATCCAATAACGTGTGATTTTGCCGGCCTTCAGCTCCCGTAATCATGCCTTAAATGACACACAAAAGTAAAATTTTTATACCGGTCAATGGTTTCTTGTAACAGAAAAACTTTTTTCTTTTTCTCATAAATTAAAAGTTCATTGCCTCAGAAGGTCAATAAATCCTTATAGGACTCAACACAATTTATATCAAAGCGCAAAACTCTTGTTTTATTTTATTTCAAAAACACCCGGAAATAACTACCTTTAGTTTCGTGCTAAGTCTAAAAGAAGACTAATTTCAACAAATATTTTTTCCTGCAAATTTGGCCAAAAATTCCTTTGAATAAAAGTTTTACTTGAGGCTTATTGTTTTATTCGTTTCCTTGTTGCTAAATTGTTGTTAACTGCTTCAGTTTAGTGGAACTAACTTTGTTAATATTTTGTGTATTGGCATTTTGATTTCATAAATGGTTGTCCTTGGCAACGAAATACCAGGAAAAAAATCGATGTGGCAAGGTAGTTTTATACATATGAATTGGTAGTATTCCCATACATTTACATATAAATAGTTAAATTGATACTTGTTATTTGGGTTTGTGTGAAAAGAGCTTTTTCCGTTTGTTTACACTTGTTGTGGTGTAAAGTGAAAGCTCGTAGGATTTTCTCTCTTTAGTAAATTAAAGCTTTCCTTTATAATGGTAATTTCTTTAAGGCTTTTACTGTTTTTGATTGGCTTTTTTTTTGACTATTCTTAAAGTTTATGTTATCATTAATTTTTGATATTATACATAAATATTTTTCTGGGGTATGAAGTCCTTGCACTGATTACGTAGTCTGACGTAGCTGTTCACTTTTTTTTTTTCTTTTTCAAAAAACGTTTCCTTAATGACATTGCATACATAATATTAATAAAAGAAATAGTATTTGAAAAATGTTGCACTAGTTAAAATTGGTAGTTCTATAAGCAGACTGTTGAATAAATTAGTTTTAAATTATATTATCGAAAAATCCTACTAAAATTGATTTAATGATTTAATAAACAAAATTTTTCTAAATAAAATTTAGCAAAAATTTTCTATAGAAAATTTTTTGTTTTAACGAAAATTTTCTATAGCAAATTTCTAGTTTCAACAAAAATTTTCTATACAAAATTTCAAACATTTTTGTATAGAAATTTTTTAATATCAAAAATTTTTGTATAGAAAATTTTCGACATCAAAAATTTTTCTTTAGAAAATTTTCGATATCAAAAATTTTTCTTTAGAAAATTTTCGATATCAAAAATTTTTCTTTAGAAAATTTTCGATATCAAAAATTTTGCTTTAGAAAATTTTCGATATCAAAAATTTTTCTTTAGAAAATTTTCGATATCAAAAATTTTTCTTTAGAAAATTTTCGATATCAAAAATTTTTCTTTAGAAAATTTTCGATATCAAAAATTTTTCTATATCAAAAATTTTTCTATAAAAAATTTTCGATATCAAAAATTTTTCTATAGAAAATTTTCGACATAAAAAATTTTTCTATAGAAAATTTTTCACTTTAAAATCATTTTAATAGTGATATTATATATAAATATATAACCAAACTACATTGAGCTTTATAAAGATGATATCCAACGATTTGTAAGCAACTGGTTCATATAACAATATAATTGTCCCCTCAAACCAAATAATAATATTTTTTACAGCAATTACAATACGAGTATGATCATTTTGTTTAGTTAAACTAAAATAAGAAAATTTTTAAAGAAAAAAAAGACCTCAATGCACTTGAGCACACGTTGAATTAAGTACTTTAGAGTCATATAAATATCCAACTATTCATCTTTTTAAGAGTTGTTTAGTCAGATGGATAGACGGATGGATGGATGAATAGTTTGTTTGCCTGTTAAGATGACTCTAAAGCTGTTTTTTTTGGCTATACAAATGAATGGATAGATGGAGGGTACTTACCCACAACTACCACTACTACTTGTTCTTTAAAGACAACATTTGTAATGATATCCTAACCATTTAAGTGTCTTTTTTTCATCTAAAATTTTGATTTTTTTTATGTATATTTTTTTTACCAAATTTTTTTTCTTGTCTTCAACTTCATCTCATTCATATTATTGTATTAAGGCTATAAAATTTCATTATGATACCCTGATTTCTTTTAAGCAAAATCACTATAATAAAAAAATCTACACTTCTAATCAAGTGGTATTATTTTATTTTTGTTTTTGCTGTTATTACTAAAGCTTTGGTTTGTCTGTCTGCTATTGTTTAAAGTTATAAAATGAAATTTAGAAAAAGTTTTCAACTTTTTTTATAAATCATAAAAACAAGCAGAAATAAAGTCAAATTTTTTTTCTTTTACCAGTTTATTTGCAGTACATTTATGACCTCTTGACTGACAATATCAAGACGCCTACACATCTGTGGTCTGCTTTTCAGGTTCTTCGCTCTGGCTCATATACTTTTAAATGGCAGACGTTGCGGACTGACTGTGGGAATTATTAGGAGTTGAGCTTTTTTTAGTTTAGAGGCTAAAAGAAACCAAAACCCACAAAATTAATTAGGTTTTGTTGCTACATTTTTTTAACTGTTGTTGAGAATGTATTTTACAATTTCTAAAAAAATATCAAAAATATTTTTATCAATGAATTTGGCGAAAAAAACAAAGGAATAGTAGAATTCTAATGTACAAATAATTTCTTAAAAAAATTTAGTTAAAATATGTCAAAAGGTCACATTCCTATAAATATAGTAAATTTTTGAAAAAATTCGTATAAAACGAGGAAATTTTTGAAAAATTTCCTATAAAAATAGGAAATTTTTGAAAAATTACCTAAAAAATAGAAAATTTTTGAAAAAATAGGAAATTTTTGAAAAATTTCCTACAAAAATGGGAAATTTTTTAAAAATTTCCTATAAAAATAGGAAATTTTTGAAAAACTTTCTATAAAAATAGGAAATTTTTGAAAAATTTAATATAAAAATAGGAAATTTTTGAAAAATTTCCTATAAAAATAAGAAATTTTTGAAAATTTTCCTACAAAACTAGGAAATTTTTGAAAAATTTCCTATAAAAATAGGAAATTTTTGAAAAATTTCCTATAAAAATAGGAAATTTTTGAAAAATCTCCTATAAAAATAGGAAATTTTTGAAAAATCTCCTATAAAAATAGGAAATTTTTGAAAAATCTCCTATAAAAATAGGAAATTTTTGAAAAATTTCCTATAAAAATAGGAAATTTTTGAAAAATTTCCTATAAAAATAGGAAATTTTTGAAAAATTTCCTATAAAAATAGGAAATTTTTGAAAAATTTCCTATAAAAATAGGAAATTTTTGAAAAATTTCCTATAAAAATAGGAAATTTTTGAAAAATTTCCTATAAAAATAGGAAATTTTTGAAAAATTTCCTATAAAAATAGGAAATTTTTGAAAAATTTCCTATAAAAATAGGAAATTTTTGAAAAATTTCCTATAAAAATAGGAAATTTTTGAAAAATTTCCTATAAAAATAGGAAATTTTTGAAAAATTTCCTATAAAAATAGGAAATTTTTGAAAAATTTCCTATAAAAGTAGGAAATTTTTGAAAAATTTCCTATAAAAGTAGGAAATTTTTGAAAAATTTCCTATAAAAATAGGAAATTTTTGAAAAATTTCCTATAAAAATAGGACATTTTTGAAAAATTTCCTATAAAAATAGGAAATTTTTGAAAATTTTCCTATAAAAATAGGAAATTTTTGAAAAATTTCCTATAAAAATAGGAAATTTTTGAAAAATTTCCTATAAAAATAGGAAATTTTTGAAAAAATTCCTATAAAAATAGGAAATTTTTGAAAAATTTCCTATAAAAATAGGAAATTTTTGAAAAATTTCCTATAAAAATAGGAAATTTTTGAAAAATTTCCTATAAAAATAGGAAATTTTTGAAAAATTTCCTATAAAAATAGGAAATTTTTGAAAAATTTCCTATAAAAATAGGAAATTTTTGAAAAATTTCCTATAAAAATAGGACATTTTTGAAAAATTTTCTATAAAAATAGGAAATTTTTGAAAAATTTCCTATAAAAATAGGAAATTTTTGAAAAATTTCCTATAAAAATAGGAAATTTTTGAAAAATTTCCTATAAAAATAGGAAATTTTTGAAAAATTTCCTATAAAATTAGGAAATTTTTGAAAAATTTCCTATTAAAATTAGGAAATTTTTGAAAAATTTCCTATTAAAATAGGAAATTTTTGAAAAATTTCCTATAAAAATAGGAAATTTTTGAAAAATTCCTATAAAAATAGGAAATTTTTAAAAAATTTCCTATAAAAATAGGAAATTTTTGAAAAATTTCCTATAAAAATAGGAAATTTTTGAAAAATTTCCTATAAAAATAGGAAATTTTTGAAAAATTTCCTATAAAAATAGGAAATTTTTGAAAAATTTCCTATAAAAATAGGAAAGTTTTGAAAAATTTCCTATAAAAATAGGAAATTTTTGAAAAATTTCCTATAAAAATATGAAATTTTTGAAAAATTTCCTACAAAAATAGGAAATTTTTGAAAAATTTCCTATAAAAATAGGAAATTTTTGAAAAATTTCCTATAAAAATAGGAAATTTTTGAAAAATTTCCTATAAAAATAGGAAATTTTTGAAAAATTTCCTATAAAAATAGGAAATTTTTGAAAAATTTCCTATAAAAATAGGAAATTTTTGAAAAATTTCCTATAAAAATAGGAAATTTTTGAAAAATTTCCTATAAAAATAGGAAATTTTTGAAAAATTTCCTATAAAAATAGGAAATTTTTGAAAAATTTCCTATAAAAATAGGAAATTTTTGAAAAATTCCTATAAAAATAGGAAATTTTTAAAAAATTTCCTATAAAAATAGGAAATTTTTGAAAAATAGGAAATTTTTGAAAAATAGGAAATTTTTAAAAAATTTCCTATAAAAATAGGAAATTTTTGAAAAATTTCCTATAAAAATAGGAAATTTTTGAAAAATTTCCTATAAAAATAGGAAAGTTTTGAAAAATTTCCTATAAAAATAGGAAATTTTTGAAAAATTTCCTATAAAAATATGAAATTTTTGAAAAATTTCCTATAAAAATAGGAAATTTTTGAAAAATTTCCTATAAAAATAGGAAATTTTTGAAAAATTTCCTATAAAAATAGGAAATTTTTGAAAAATTTCCTATAAAAATAGTAAATTTTTTTAAAAATATGAAATTTTTGAAAAATTTTCTATAAAAATAGGAAATTTTTGAAAAATTTCCTATAAAAATAGGACATTTTTGAAAATTTGCTATAAGAATGGTAAGTTTTTAAAAAATTTCATATAAAAAAAAATTTTCTATAGAAAAAATTTGTTGAAACAATAATTTTTCATACAAAAATTTTATATAAGCAAATGTTTTGCAATAGAAAATGTACAAAATTTTTCATATGGAAAAATTTTTTATGTAAGTTTTATTATAGAAAAATGTTTATCAAAAAATTATTTATAGATTTCAGTTTTCCCTCCAGTAGTTCTTTCACAAATTGAAGTCATTCAAAGCTCTTGCTGATTAGCATAAGTCCACATACCACCTACCGCAGTTTACTCAAACTTATTGAGACATCTTTTTTATTAGCTTCTGGTATTTAGATTTTCATTGTCTTCATTTCTAGACCTCATTTCACTTAAGTGTTAATTGCGGCCAAAGTATTGACTTTTTTCTCTAAAAACAAACGGACTGTCATAATTTACATTAATGTCAAAGACTTGGTTGTGGCTTTTGTTTTTGAGATGTGTCTGTTTTAATATTTATGAAATTTTTAAACAAATACTTGAAAGCGGAATATTTATATACTCGTACGTAGATAAGTGTGGAAGTATCAAAGTTAGCTGGTTCATAATATTTCAATATTCAGTTCATTTTTCTAGAAAACAGACTAGGAAATCTTGTGTTGAGTAAACGATGAGTGAAGTGTTTTATTTTTTATTTTAATTTTTTTTGAAGAAATTTATTATAAACATGTTAATTAAATCAATATTGTTTGCTTAAGAAAGCTTTTTTTTTCATTGAAAAATATATTTCAAACAAATAGACCACACACACAGATTTTAAGGCTTTAACTCCCATTATTTGTTTGTTAATAGAGGAAAAGAAATATTAAAGATTTCTCATGAGTTTTTTTGTTTTAATTTTCTGGTTTGAAAATTTTATGTGGATGTTTAAGTTTTACAGAAAATTGACAAGTTTGTGTCTTAAGTCTTTTGTTTTTTTTATAATGAAATGATGACGAGTAACCAGGTATTAGAAAAAAATTTGAAATTAAGATGGGAAATGTTAAAGAAAGCAATAAAAGATGTAAATAGTATAGAAAATTTTCGATATAAAAAATTTTTCTTTAGAAAATTTTCGATATCAAAAATTTTTCTTTAGAAAATTTTCGATATCAAAAATTTTTCTTTAGAAAATTTTCGATATCAAAAATTTTTCTTTAGAAAATTTTCGATATCAAAGATTTTTCCTTAGAAAATTTTCGATATCAAAGATTTTTCCTTAGAAAATTTTCGATATCAAAAAGTTTTCTTTAGAAAATTTTCGATATCAAAAATTTTTCTTTAGAAAATTTTCGATATCAAAAATTTTTCTTTAGAAAATTTTCGATATCAAAAATTTTTCTTTAGAAAATTTTCGATATCAAAAATTTTTCTTTAGAAAATTTTCGATATCAAAAATTTTTCTTTAGAAAATTTTCGATATCAAAAATTTTTCTTTAGAAAATTTTCGATATCAAAAATTTTTCTTTAGAAAATTTTCGATATCAAAAATTTTTCTTTAGAAAATTTTCGATATCAAACATTTTTCTAAAGAAAATTTTCGATATCAAAAATTTTTCTTTAGAAAATTTTCAATATCAAAAATTTTTCTTTAGAAAATTTTCGATATCAAAAATTGTTCTTCAGAAAATTTTTGATATTAAAAATTTTTCTTTAGAAAATTTTCGATATCAAAAATTTTTCTTTAGAAAATTTTCGATATCAAAAATTTTTCTTTAGAAAATTTTCGATATCAAAGATTTTTCCTTAGAAAATTTTCGATATCAAAAATTTTTCTTTAGAAAATTTTCGATATCAAAGTTTTCTTTAGAAAATTTTCGATATCAAAAATTTTTCTTTAGAAAATTTTCGATATCAAAAATTTTTCTTTAGAAAATTTTCGATATCAAAAATTTTTCTTTAGAAAATTTTCGATATCAAAAATTTTTCTTTAGAAAATTTTCGATATCAAAAATTTTTCTTTAGAAAATTTTCGATATCAAAAATTTTTCTTTAGAAAATTTTCGATATCAAAAATTTTTCTTTAGAAAATTTTCGATATCAAAAATTTTTCTTTAGAAAATTTTCGATATCAAAAATTTTTCTTTAGAAAATTTTCGACAATGATCTCATTCTATCTGAATTACTTAACATACCACTTTAAATGTTGTAGTTTCTTTTTGATATTGAATGTTTAACCAAAAATATGCTGAGCTCTCAGTTTCACAAAACGAAGCTGAAGACATCTGTAGCAGATACTAATGGTGTGACAAATTAAAAGACTAAAATCATTTGTTTCCAAAAATATAGTGGAATTTTCCAAGAATAAAATTTGTATATAATAAAAAATCTTTTTGAAAGAAATTAATTAAATGAAGCTCTCAAATTGAGATAAATTTAGCACAATGACTAAGTAATTTCGCTTGTTATTTGAAATAATTACAGATTATAGATTTTGTATAACAATTATTATATATTTTTTTTTGCTGTGATTCAAAGTAATTTGTGTAATGAAACTGTGGGTAATTAGGGGGTTTTCCAAAAAATTTCAACGCTAATGGAGGAGTGCATTTAAATTGCTTTATTACTAGAACTTGCAACGGAACAACAATAACACCAGCCTCAGCAGCAACAACAAGTGACCTTTGCTGTAATGAAAATTTGTCTATAATAAATAACAAAAACAACAAATCATTTGGTTTAACAACAATTAACATACAATAGCTTTTTAGTTGTTTGTATTAAGCAAAAAATAGAAAAAAAAAACAAATTCATAGGGAATTTTGCCAAGTTATTGGAATTGTAACAATTATTGCTTCAAAACACGATAGAGTTAAATTTACCCAACTAAATAAATATATACTCAACCGGATCTATTTAAATGTTGAGTGTAGAAATGGGAAAAAAATATTCTAAAGTGCAAACTTTTTTATGACATTAGCTTTGCAGGGAATTAATTTAATTAAAGATTGTTTTTTTTTATTATAACTTAAATAAAATTATTAGCAAACACGCATCATTCTGACATGAAACTGAGATGAGTAATGTCTAGAACAGATTAATTACCCAGAATTTGAATGATTTTATTGATTAGATTATGACTTAAGCAATTGGAAACTGAAGTCTAAATATTTCCAATATATATATATATATATATATATATATATATATATATATATATATATATATATATATATATATATATATATATATATATATATATTTATATATATATGTATATATATATATATATATATATATATCATCATGTCGTCGATTTGGTATTTATTAGATAGTCTTTTAGAGAACTTTTTTACCGCTACTTCTACGGAACAAGGCCACAAATCCTCATAACTGAGTGAAGTAGTGTTAGCAGTATAAATGACAATATAGGGGTATAATGAGGATTCCGACCACATTCTGGGCATTCGTCTAGAGACCAATAGATATTTAATCTGATTCTCCTTCCCGATTTCAGTTATAAATTCTTTTCATCTTCTGCTATTCAAATGTTTTTCCTGACATGACGTGGGAAGGACTCCCAACTGTATAATGCTAAAGTTTGGCTGTTCTTTCCGATGACAGTTAATCATGTTCTTACTTTCTTTCAATTAACCCATACGATTTTTATCATTTTTTAAAATTTGGCCTAATTCGGCTTAAGTTATTTATACTAAACAAAAGACTTAAGACACATACTTTTTCTATAGAAAAATTTTTGTCGAAAAATTTCTATAGAAAAATTTTTGTCGAAAAATTTCTATAGAAAAATTTTTGTCGAAAATGTTTCATAGAAAAATTATTGTCGAAAATATTCTATAAAAACATTTTTGTCGAAAATTTTCTTTAGAAAAATTTTTGTCGAAAATTTTCTATAGAAAAATTTTTGTCGAAAATTTTCTATAGCAGAATTTTTGTCGAAAATTTTCTAAAGAAAAATTTTTGTCGAAAATTTTCTATAAAAAAATTTGTTGTTAAAAATTTTCTAAAGAAACATTTTTGTAGAAAAATTTCTATAGAAACATTTTTGTCGAAAATTTTCTATAGAAAATTTTTTGTCGAACATTTTCTATAGAAAAGTTTTTGTGCAGAGTTTTCTATAGAAAAATTTTTGTCGAAAATTTTCTATAGAAAAATTTTTGTCGAAAATTTTCTATAGAAAAATTTTTGTCGAGAATTTTTTATAGAAAAATTTTTGTCAAAAATTTTCTATAGAAAAATTTTGGTCGAAAATTTTCTATAGAAAAAATTTTGTTGAAAATTTTCTATAAAAAAATTTTTGTCGAAAATTTTCTAGAGAAAAATTTTTGTCGCAAATTTTCTATAGAAAAATTTTTATCGAAAATTTTCTGTAGAAAATATTTTTTTCGAAAATTTTCTATAGAAATATTTTTGTTGAAAGTTTTCTATAGAAAACTTTTTGTCGCAAATTTTCTATAGAAAATTTTTTGTCGAACATTTTCTATAGAAAAATTTTTGTCGATAATTTTCTATAGAAAAATTTTTGTCGATAAATTTCTATAGAAAAATTTTTGTCGATAAATTTCTATAAAAGAATTTTTGTCGAAAATTTTCTATAGAAAAATTTTTTGTCGAAAATTTCCTATAGAAAAATTTGTCGAAAATTTCCTATAGAAAAATTTGTCGAAAATTTTCTATAGAAAAATTTTTGTCGAAAATTTTCTATAGAAAAATTTTTGTTGAAAATTTTCCATAGAAAAATTTTTGTTGAAAATTTTCTATCGAAAAATTTTTATCGAAAATTTTCTATAGAAAAATTTTTATCGAAAATTTTCTATAGAAAATTTTTTGTCGAAAATTTTCTATAGAAAAATTTTTGTCGAAAATTTTCTAAAGAAAAGTTTTTGTAGAAAATTTTCCATAGAAAAATTTTTGTCGAAAATTTTCTATAGAAAAATTTTTGTCGAAAATTTTCTATAGAAAAATTTTTGTCGAAAATTTTCTATAGAAAAATTTTTGATATGGAAAATTTTCTATAGAAAAATTTTTGTCGA
Source organism: Stomorhina lunata (assembly GCA_933228675.1). Classification (NCBI taxonomy): domain Eukaryota; kingdom Metazoa; phylum Arthropoda; class Insecta; order Diptera; family Rhiniidae; genus Stomorhina; species Stomorhina lunata. The sequence goes on along the minus strand of OW121742.1, from coordinate 121,575,829 downwards.
AAATTTTCTATAGAAAAATTTTTGTCGAAAATTTTCTATAGAAAAATTTTTGTCGAAAATTTTCTATAGAAAAATTTTTGTCGAAAATTTTCTATAGAAAAATTTTTGTCAAAAATTTTCTATAGAAAAATTTTTGTCGAAAATTTTCTATAGAAAAATTTTTGTCGAAAATTTTCTATAGAAAAATTTTTGTCGAAAATTTTCTATAGAAAAATTTTTGTCGAAAATTTTCTATAGAAAAATTTTTGTCGAAAATTTTCTATAGAAAAATTTTTGTCGAAAATTTTCTATAGAAAAATTACATCGAAAAATTTTTGTTAAAAATTTTCTATAGTAAAATTTTTGTCGAAAATTTTCTATAAAAAAATTTTTGATATGGAAAATTTTCTATAGAAAAATTTTATCGGAAATTTTCTGTAGAAAAATTACATCGAAAAATTTTTGTCAAAAATTTTCTATAGAAAAATTTTGGTCGAAAATTTTCTATAGAAAAAATTTTGTTGAAAATTTTCTATAAAAAAATTTTTGTCGAAAATTTTCTAGAGAAAAATTTTTGTCGCAAATTTTCTATAGAAAAATTTTTATCGAAAATTTTCTGTAGAAAATATTTTTGTTGAAAATTTTCTATAGAAATATTTTTGTCGAAAATTTTCTAAAGAAACGTTTTTGTCGAAAATTTTCTATAGAAACATTTTTGTCAAAAATTTTCTAATGAAAAATTTTTGTCGAAAATTTTTGTCGAAAATTTTCTAAAGAAAATTTTTGTCGAAAATCTTCTTTTGAAAAATTTTTGTCGAAAATTTTCTTTTGAAAAATTTTTGTCAAAAATTTTCTGTAGAAAAGTTTTTGTCGAAAATTTTCTATAGAAAAATTTTTATAGAAAATTTTCTTTAGAAAAATTTGTATCTAAGGTCATAGCTCTACCCATTGGCAAAATTGTAAATTACATATTAAATAAAGCAAGTTAAACAAAGGACTTAAGCAGAAAACCTTGATATGTAAAATAAGGACGTTCTTGAAAGCACCTTTTGTAGTTTTGACAAATTTAGTCCAGGTTTTGACCACTAACCATTGTTTAAATATCTCTATTGCTATAGTATGACTTTGGCCTTTGTCTAGTCAACGACTTATAATTATAGGGTACTTCAAATTCTTTATAAACTTTGAAAAAAAATTAACTTTCAAAAAAAGGGATTTCCAAAGAAGTTTTATGGGTGATCAGTTTAAGGCAAAATATTTGTTTGCTCTTGATTTTATCAAATGAATAAAATCTGCACACGGTGTCAGTGTCAGTAGCCCAGCAGGGGAGATCACTCTTTACACGCAGGCACTCAACTGAAAAAAATGCAAACAAATGCCAAAGAAAAAAAATATTAAAAAAAAAAACCCAAAGTCAAAGAAGTTATAAACACCCTCGATAATAAAATTTCTTATAAACACCCATAAAGAATTCATAAAGAAAAAAAGAATAATACATTGGCAATGAGTGCGTTAATAAATTTTATAAAAAGGTTAATCAATTGTGGTCACCCCAAAAACTGAAAGGAGGAATTCGTAAAAAAAATTTATATGTTCAAAAAACTAAAAGGATCTGAAATACATAAGCAGTTATCTAGATCACTAAAAGTAAGGCAAAAAGAAAAAAAACATAAAAAACAGCCACAATAATTTGTCTGGTGAATGCAAGAAACAGACCTAAAAAGCGACAAATTTTAAAAGTCATCACATTTATCATTTATTTGCTGTTCAGGCCAAATAAAATAAAAATTTAACAATGCAGGCTTTAATTTTAAGTTTTTGATTACCAACAAGATTTTGGAAATTTTTATACTTTTGTAAATCAAATCTCTTTAAACATGTTTTGTAAATTTGAAAACAAAATTTGTCTCAATTTCAATACAATCTTCAGTTTTCTTAAATTATGTTCCTCGCTTTGCATTTTGGATTTTAAAACATAAATTTTATTTAATGTTGGTTTTTAAGGCCAAAAGTTAGTTGCTTCAATTTAGAGAACAATGAAAATATTTCAAATCAAAAATTATTTATTTACAGGAGGAGGTTTCTTTGGAGTTTGTCTGAGGTCTTAAGTTAAACATTTGTGTCTTTTAATGTAATAAAATATTTTTTTAACAAATCTTATATAATGTTTTAGTTATTGTTTTGTGATACATATGTTTTGATTTCCTTAAAATTAGGGGTTAATTTCATTTATAAATCAAAGATTATAGTGGGAACTTTTGGTTTGATAGGAGTTTACCAATTTCTTATTATAAATTTTACAAAAGATTTTAAATTTTTAATACAATAGGAAGGAGGTGTAGCTGGTAATGGCAGTTAGTGTCAGTTATTGACAAAAATATTGATTATATTTAAGGGAAATAAAGAGGAATATTTTTCTTTTAAGTCAGACAAAAAGTCATGATTTAGTTTAGTTAAGGTGGACAGGAAAGTCTTTTACTGTTATTAGGCCGGTTTAGTCCTTTGAGTCAAGCGTTTGTGATCTTTGCAATCTGGATCCTAAGAGTTTGTATTTCAGAAATCATTCTTCTTAAATCTATGAAATTATATTCGTTCATTCTAAAATCTGGAGTATGATCAGAGATTAGATACAATTTTTGATAGGGAAAATAGTATTTTATTAGAAATAGCTATAACTATAATCGGAACTTTCTAAACTTTATATGATTTCAGCCCAACATAAGCATTGACGAATATTTAATGGTATGAGCTGCTTTTCCGATCGAAGTTTTAGGCATTCTTTGAAAGAGTTCCTCGGATTATTTTGCTTGCCCATTTAGATTTACTTCATCTTTTGAACATTAAGTTTGTAGCTTATGTGTTTCGCTGCTAGTGCTTAATTGGCTTTTAATTTACAATATTGAAAATATGAACATCAGCTTATGTTTAAGGGTTAACAAGAGCTATTATTGGGGCGACGACTTCTTCTTCTGTTATCCTTTACTCCTAATGAAGCATAGGGCCTCAACCATCCTTTTGTATCAGACTCGATTGGCATACGTCATTCCATAAATAGCTCCGCATCAAATGATCTTCTCCACGTTCTAGCAGGTGCACCAACATGAAGGCGGCTTCCATGTGGATTCCAACGAATGCTGGTATTTGGCCTTCGAAGTGTGTTGACATTCCTCTATGGAAGCAAGAATTTAGTTTGTCGCGTAAAGTATATTTTAATTTAACATGCGATTTGGTTACCATATATTAAGGATTTAAGGAAAGCATTTGTTTGCAGCCGCTTATTAATGACGTTTGTGCAATTTCAAGTTTCGCAGCCGTAATACAGAATGGACCTGACACTAGAGTTGTACATTCGTAACATGGTTGTTGTAAATATTTCCCAAGATTATTAGTAAATAGCTCGGAGAATGTCGAATACAGATTTTGATTTATTAATACGCGACATATTATCGTCGAAACCACCTCTTGTAGATATCAAACTTCTAAGATCCAATAATGTCTATCTGTGTGTCTCTGTCTGTCTGTCTGTCTGTCTGTCTGTCTGTCTGTCTGTCTGTCTGTCTGTCTGTCTGTCTGTCTGTCTGTCTGTCTGTCTGTCTGTCTGTCTGTCTGTCTCTGTCTCTGTCTCTGTCTGTCTGTCTTTCTGTCTTTCTGTCTTTCTGTCTTTCTGCCTTTCTGTCTGTCTGTCTGTCTGTCTATCTGTCTGTCTGTCTGTCTGTCTGTCTGTCTGTCTGTCTGTCTGTCTGTCTGTCTGTCTGTCTGTCTGTCTGTCTGTCTGTCTGTCTGTCTGTCTGTCTGTCTGTCTGTCTGTCTGTCTGTCTGTCTGTCTGTCTGTCTCTGTCTCTGTCTCTGTCTCTGTCTCTGTCTTTGTCTTTGTCTTTGTCTTTGTCTTTGGATTTGTCTTTGTCTTTGTCTTTGTCTTTGTCTTTGTCTTTGTCTTTGTCTTTGTCTTGTCTTTGTCTTTGTCTTTGTATTTGTCTTTGTCTTTGTCTTTGTCTTTGTCTTTGTCTTTGTCTTTGTCTTTGTCTTTGTCTTTGTCTTTGTCTTTGTCTTTGTCTTTGTCTTTGTCTTTGTCTTTGTCTTTGTCTTTGTCTTTGTCTTTGTCTTTGTCTTTGTCTTTGTCTTTGTCTTTGTCTTTGTCTTTGTCTTTGTCTTTGTCTTTGTCTCTGTCTGTCTGTCTGTCTGTCTGTCTGTCTGTCTGTCTGTCTGTCTGTCTGTCTGTCTGTCTGTCTGTCTGTCTGTCAGTCTGTCTATCTCTCTGATTGTCTGTCTGTCTGTCTGTCTGTCTGTCTGTCGGGCTGTCTGTTTGCCTGTGTGTCTGTATGTCTGTCCATCTGTCTGTTTTCTAAAGAAAAATCTAATCTCGAAATTTTCTATAGAAAAATTTTATATCGAACATTTTCTATAGAAAAAAATCTATATCGAAAATTTTCTATAGAAAATTTTATATTAAAGTTTTTCTATAGAAAAATTATATTTCCAAAATTTTCTATTAAAAAATTTTATATCGAAAATTTTTTATAGAAAAAATTTATATCGAAACTTTTCCATAGAAAAATTTTATATAGAAAATTTTCTTTAGAAAAATTTGATATTGAAAATTTTCTATAAAAAAAAAAATTATATCAAAAATTTTGTATACAAAAATTTTTTATAAAAAAATTTGTATATCGAAAATTTTCTTTAGAAACATTTTGTATCGAAAATTTTCTTAATGCTTTATTTTTCTGAAAAATTTGGTATTGAAGTTAAGCAAAATCGGTCCATATTTGACCATAGCTCCCGTATAACCTGGTTAAGGCTAATCGCTTACTTGCTAATAAATGACAAATTATAATGTGATGATAAGATTTGGTATATTTTGTTTAATATAAGCACTAGGTAGCATATACAGTTTCTTTTTAACCATAGCTTCTATATAAAAAAGTTATGGAAACAGCCTAAGTTCCATCTACATTTAGTTTACCAATATCTATCGATTTATTTTGATTTAATGCCTTAACCATCTCGAAATATTCTGCACTTTAAAATATATAAATTTATTTAAAATATCATTTCTAAAAATCACATGTATGATAAAATATCACCATATTATGATTGCCTCTGAACGAATGATTTTGCACAATCTAATTATTATATAGAAAAATAACGATTACGTTCTACTAGAACACAGCCATGATTTCTGCAACAGTTTTTACATCACACTCATACTGATTTGATTTCTGTTAATCACTTTACAAGCTCATACATGATTAATTACATTTCATTAAAAATTCATAAACATAAATCAAAAAATTCAATCTTGAAAATCAATAAAATAACGATAAAAAGAAAACTCCCCTTTTAGACAATTTGCACAAAATGTCATTCAAACAAAGCAAAAAATTTCCCTCAAAAGGCAAGGAATGATATATTCTGAAGTAGGTGAACTAAAAATCTATAAAGGAAACAAACTAAAACATAAGCATTAGATAAATACTTACAAAAATAATTCAAACAAAACTACGACAAAGAAAACCTCTTCTCCATTTTTTCCTAAACAATAGAAAATTAAAACAAATGACTTTTTAAAAGTTATGAAAAGAAGTTAAGGCAAATATTTAGAAAACAATAATTAAAAATTTATACAACAAAAGGTGGTAACATAATGAAAACAAAGAAAACGTTTGTTAAGTTACAGGGTTAGAAAAAGGTAGCTCTACCAAAAGGCTAGCAAAGGGTTAGACTTAGTTATACCTTTAATTCTTCTATGTCCTTGTTTAAGATCTTCAAATCATTAGGATTTGAATATTTCTGTTAGATTTTTTTTCAAGTATTTTTCTGTATTATTTTCAAATGATTAATGATTATTGAAAATTGATTTGATTTATTTTTTTTTTGCAAATGTTTTGCCAACAATAATTATTTTAACTCTTATATTTGAAGAGTATAACGTATGTTTTTGTTGTGACATTCTAGTTTTTAAAAATTTTGTCAACATCATTTAGAATATTTGAAGTATTTTCAAATATACTTGACAAGTCATGTTTATTTCAGATCAACATCATTAATTTTCTTGATATAAACTGATTTTGAATTTTAGGTTTTAAGAAGCAGTTTTCGAAATTAAAGCTGTTTTTTTAAGAATAGAACCTTAAAAACAGTAGCTGTAGTTATAATAAGAAGCAGCTGTCTTGGTTGAAGGTTTTTAATTTAAGAGTATTTTGATGCAAAAAAAAAATGAAGTTTAAAAAATATTTGCTAAAATCTTGGACTAAAGCAAAATAGAGCAATAGAAAAAAAAAGACTTAAGCTGCAAACCTTTAAATAAAGAGTGTTCGGAATTAATAGTACTTTTTAAGTCAAAACTATGCGTTTTTAATAAATTTATCCGAAGCTAATTTTGTAAATCTATTGGTCAAAATTGACCTTTCAAAAAAATATGTTAAAATATATCATAAAGTCTGATAGCACAAAAGCTCATTTTTAAACTTCATAGTCTTGAATCACTTCATAATCTTGGGTATCCAAAATCTAAAAGTTTATGATAGTAGAAAAAAAATTTCAAAGAACATGCATTGATTTTTAAGTCTATATCTCGTAAACTATACGAAATATTGATTTTTACTCCTCAGATAATTTTTACCTTGCTTGAGATAAAATAAAAAAACAACATCTAACCCACATGTCGCAGAAAAATCTATACCATATAAACACTATCCGACCGTCCATCCATCTGTCCATCGATCCAACCGTCCTTCAATCCATCTGTCCATCGATCCATCCGTTAATCTATCTATCAATCCGTCCACCCATCCGTCCATCCATCCATCCATCCATCCATCCATCCATCCATCCATCCATCCATCCATCCATCCATCCTTCCATCCATCCATCCATCCATCCGTCCAACCGTCCAACCGTCTTCCCTCCATCTGTCCATCCATCCGTTGATCCATCCATCCGTCCATCCATCCGTCCAACTGTCCTTCCATCCATCCATCCATCCATCCATCCGTCCATTCATCCATCCATCCATCCGTCCATCCATCCGTCCAACCGTCCTTCCATCCATCCATCCGTTAATCCATCCATCCATCCGTCCAACCGTCCTTCCATCCATCTGTCCATCCATCCGTTAATCCATTCATCCACATCCGTCCATCCGGCTATCCTTTTATCCATCTATCCATTCATCCGTTAATCCATCCATCCATTCATCCGTCTATCCATCCATCCGTCCATCCATCCATCCGTCCAACCGTCCTTCCATCCATCCGTCCATCCATCCGTTAATCCATCCATCCATTCATCCGTCCATCCGTCTTTCCATTTATCCATCCGTCCATCCATCCGTCCAACCGTCCTTCCATCCATCTATCCATTCATCCGTTAATCCGTCCATCCATTCATCCGTCTATCCATCCATCCGTCCATCCATCCATCCGTCCAACCGTCCTTCTATCCATCCATCCGTCCATTCATCCATCCATCCATCCATCCATCCATCCGTCCATCCATCCGTCCAACCGTCCTTCCATCCATCTGTCCATCCATCCGTTAATCCATCCATCCATTCATCCGTCCATCCGTCTATCCGTCTATCCATCCATCCATCCGTCTGTCCGTCCATCCATCCATCCGTCCATCCATCCGTCCAACCGTCCTTCCATCCATCTGTCCATCCTTCCGTTAATCCATCCATCCATCCATCCAACCGTCCTTCCATCCATCTCTTCATCCATCCGTTAATCCATTCATCCACATCCGTCCATCCGTCTATCCATTTATCCATCTATCCATTCATCCGTTAAACCATCCATCCATTCATCCGTCTATCCATCCATCCAACCGTCCTTCCATCCATCCATCCATCCATCCGTCCATTCATCCATCCATCTATCCGTCCATCCATCCGTCCAACCGTCCTTCCATCCATCTGTCCATCCATCCGTTAATCCATCCATCCATCCATCCATCCGTCTATCCATCTATCCATCCATCCATCCATCCATCCATCCATCCATCCATCCATCCATCCATCCATCCATCCATCCATCCATCCATCCATCCATCCATCCATCCATCCGTCCATCCATCCATCCGTCCAACCGTCCTTCCATCTATCTGTCCATCCATCCATTCATCCGTCCATCCGTCCATCCATCCATCCATCCGTCCATTTATCCATCCATCCATCCATCCGTCCATCTATCCATCTATCCATCCATCCATCCATCCGTCCGTCCTTTCGTCCATCCGTCTATCCATCCGTCCATCCATCCATCCGTCCTTCCGTCTGTCAGCGTCCTTATATATATTTAGTCCTTAAATTCCATAGAACGTAGGAATAGCCATTCTCATTTTCGGATTAAGCAGACCTAAGCTATTTAGAGTGAGTCAACAGATCTCGTACCGCAAAATCTTGTTGACCTGTGTTTGCTTAGCTTTCGTACCGTGAAACAATCACAGGTTTTTGTCTTAAGACTTTTGTTTTTGATATTACAAAAAATATTTAGAAATTCTGGGTTTGATTAATTTCTCAGAGAAAAGATATCTACGAATAAAAAAATATGTATGTTATCCTACCAATTAAGCCTTAAGAAACTTAGAATGAAATATCCGTCCATTCCTTCTAAGCATAAAAAGTCCGTCCATCCCTCCCAAGCCTAAAATGTCCGTCCATCTGTTAATCTTTTCTTAGGTTAAATTCTTTACATTTTTTATAAAAAAATGTATATTTCCTTATAGGAAAGGGTATTATTAGTTTGTTCTGATGTATGTAACGCACGGATGTCCGATGTCCGATGTCCGTCCGTCCGTCTGGACGGTTGGCTGGCTGGATCCCCATGCAAACCTTTTAATCAAAGTACAGGTCGCAATTCTAAAGATAATTTGATGCAATTTGTCACTGATAATTCTGATAGGCACAGATAATTCATGACTATTGAAATTCATCAAAATCGGTCCTTTATCTATGGTACCTTCCATAGGTCCCACTTTCCGTAATTGATATTTTGGCCACAAGTATCAATATTTTTTCATGAAATTTAAAATAAATACTTTTCTAATATAAATTTAAATCACTTTTTCCAATTTTGTTAAAATTGGTCCACGTTTGACCATAGCTCCCAGACAAACTCTTTTATCAAAAAGCACTAAATGTGACAAAAATCACAAAAACGTTCGTGAATCTGAAAATAATGACATTTCTAAGTTTATTTTTTGCGTACATAATTTTTGTAAGAACTGTAATCAATTTTCTAAATTTCAAGATAATCGGTCCAAATTTGACTCTAGCCCTCATATAAGACCAAATGACTGAAACAGTTTATATAAGTTTTGAGAAAATCTTTGTATGATGACAAAATTTAGCAAATATTTGTCTATATACAAGAAGAAGAACACCTTTGACCCTAGTGGTAAAGGGTATCGTATGATCGGGCTTGATCGACTTAAGCACTTTCTTACTTCTTTAATGTTTAATTTTGGTTAACAAGTGTAATTATTTTAGTATATGACATTTATGAAATTGCTAGTTTTTTTCAATATTCCATAATTAAATTTCAAAATAAGAACTCAAAACCTAAATAACGAAAAAAAGTACGTTGGTTTTATTAAACCAATAAAATGTTATGGTTTACAAAATCAAGCAAACGTAAGAAAACCAAAAGAAAACGTCAAACTCATTATAATAAGTCTTCGAGAAAAGATATCAAATCATGCAGTTACACAAATCATAAAAAGAGAAGAAGAAAATCATGAGGAGATATAAAAAGCTACAATCAATTTATGTTTGTATGTGGTTTCAATATTATGAACTGTCTTAACCTCCCTCTCAGATTTTGAATGTATAATTCGATATGTTTGTATGTATGTTTATATGTATGTCTGTCTGTCCACCTGACTTTCCGTTTTAGTATGTAGACAAGTCTACCTGAATTTTTGACCAAGTCCGTCTGTAAGTCATAATTCATTAGTGTTAATTTAAAATGTGAAAGAAAAAAGAACTGTTGACTTCTTCTACTCTGTGACTGTTGCTGCTGCTGCTGAGGCTGGAGCTGAAGCTGCTGCTGATTGACTTGAAGAACGAATGATTAAATGTTAATTAAATGTTTTACATAAACCCCACCAATATTGGTAATAATATTTACATTTAATTGGGATTTAAATAACTTCGACATCATTATAAAATTCTTTTGGTTTAAAAAAAACGTTAATGATCCTCCTCATCATTATGATGATAATGATGATGCTGATGATTGTCATTATATATTAAAATGTTGTTATTGCTTTTTTATACATCATAATTTTCAATTTAATTACTAATGTCGCCTAGTTTAATTTTCTTGTTTTCGTTCTTTAGAATCTTGAAATATTTGAACTGAAAGTTGATGTTGGTATCTCTGTTTTTTTTTAGTGGGGGGTCCTAGCCGACTCCTCCCCTGGCTTTACTTATTTTAAACGATTTTTAATGGCTCTTGGATGGCTGTTGACGTTGTTTATATCTTGTTCATTAATAGTAATTTATTATTTTATCACGAATTTATGTGGTCACATTAAATTGTTACTCATTTCCATATTTTCCAAAGTAACTAATAACAGCATGCTCCAGATTTTTATTAGTTTTCTATAATTACCAAAAAAAAAAACTAACTCTTAATAAATATTTTATGAGCTTTTAACCTTATAATGTTAATAGATCATGTGGCTTATTTTATGTTTTTTACAAATATTTTTATTATCTCTTTTTTTCAGATTTTGCCATAAATTTTTTTAGAAATTTTTATGTTGAATTGGAGACTGGAAGTTTATTAAATCTCTTAATTCCTTTTTAAGTCTTACGATTATTTGAGGAAAATTGAAAATATTTATTTTTCGTTTTTAAATATTTTTATACAGTTTATATTTTACATTTGCCTATAAATTTAACTTCTTCAGTACAAGAGGTTTGTCATCGTTAAATTTTATTTTATTGCCAGCAGACATTTTTAAAAATATTTTGTAAGTAGTTAGAACACGGAAACATAATTTTATTTTCTATAAATTAAGAAATTAAAAACTAATTGGATAAAATAAATTTTAAGAACTTTTTATTTGCTTGTCAATTATCATAAATTAAAATAAAAAATCATTAAAATAAAATTTTTCTATATAAAAATTTTCGTTTAAATAAAAAATTTCGTTAAAATAAAATTTTTCTATTGAAAAATTTTCGTAAAAATAAAATTTTTCTATAAAAAATTTTCGTTAAAATAAAATTTTTCTATAGAAAAATTTTCGTTAAAATAAAATTTTTCTATAGAAAAATTTTCGTTAAAATAAAATTTTTCTATAGAAAAATTTTCGTTAAAATAAAATTTTTCTATAGAAAAATTTTCGTTAAAATAAAATTTTTCTATAGAAAAATTTTCGTTAAAATAAAATTTTTCTATAGAAAAATTTTCGTTAAAATAAAATTTTTCTATAGAAAAATTTTCGTTAAAATAAAATTTTTCTATAGAAAAATTTTCGTTAAAATAAAATTTTTCTATAGAAAAATTTTCGTTAAAATAAAATTTTTCCAAAGAAAAATTTTCGTTAAAATAAAATTTTTCTATAGAAAAATTTTCGTTAAAATAAAATTTTTCTATAGAAAAATTATCGTTAAAATAGTAAAATTTTTCTATAAAAAAATTTTCGTTAAAATAGTAAAATTTTTCTATAGAAAAATTTTCGTTAAAATAGTAAAATTTTTCTATAGAAAAATTTTCGTTAAAATAGTAAAATTTTTCTATAGAAAAATTTTCGTTAAAATAGTAAAATTTTTCTATAGAAAAATGTTCGTTAAAATAGTAAAATTTTTCTATAGAAAAATTTTCGTTAAAATAGTAAAATTTTTCTATAGAAAAATTTTCGTTAAAATAGTAAAATTTTTCTATAGAAAAATTTTCGTTAAAATAGTAAAATTTTTCTATAGAAAAATTTTCGTTAAAATAAAATTTTTCTATAGAAAAATTTTCGTTAAAATAAAATTTTTCTATAGAAAAATTTTCGTTAAAATAAAATTTTTCTATAGAAAAATTTTCGTTAAAATAGTAAAATTTTTCTATAGAAAAATTTTCGTTAAAATAGTAAAATTTTTCTATAGAAAAATTTTCGTTAAAATAGTACAATTTTTTCTGATTCACATACTCTAAAACTAACTTCAACTGCTAACCTTTTCCATATATTTAATTTGATCAAATTAATTTATTTGTTATCCAAATAAATTTAACTTTCCATAAAAGTAACAAATCATGATAATTTCTTTTTAAACAGCAAACACTCACACATCAGACAGAGGTCCCCTCTTTGAGTAAAGACCAACAAAAAAAAAAAAAAATAATAAATTTAATTAAATAGAAAAACTTGTTAAGCCCAAATACTAATATTCTACCGTTTAATAATACGCCTTCAGATTTTTCCAAACAGAGAATAAAAAAATTCAAGTTATTCAATACTAAAGCAGCCCCTCACAGCAATTATCATCATCCATGTCCATTCAACCAATTACATTTCAGTCATTTCAAGTCTTCTCTACAAATTTTCCTTGGCCAGCCATAATCATTTTTCATAATTCATTCTACTCAAATTACAAGGTATTTTGGTATTTTGTAGATACAAATGAATTTTACCAAAAAAGACTAAGAGTGAAACGGCAATCATTTATAAAATTTTAAAACAATTATTAATAATGAAATTTATAGCAAATGATAATGATAACTAGAAAAACAAGACAACGAGAAAAAAGATATGGATTTTTTTATGAAATATTTAAAAAAAAAGTTGTTGGAGGAAAAATTTAAAGTTAGCAACACCTTTTTTAAGCGTATATGGAAGAGCCTAAAGAAAAAGTTGAAACAAACAGTTGGGGGTAGAAAAATAGAGGAATATGGAATCCAAAACTTTGAGTAATGAGTCATGATTAGGATATTTGAATATTACATTTATGATTGAATCATATTAATTCATTCTGTTAAGAGATTTCCCGTGTTAAATACATTTTTCTTTATTGCTATATTTCTCTTCTCCACTGCTTTAAATTAATTTTATATAAAAAATGTTATCTTTAAAAACTTATTATTTATTGAATATTAAAATCAACACTATTTAGCAGACGCCAGTAATCTTATATAGAAAAATTCATAATTTCTTTTCCATACTCTTAATCTGATCAATTTTAAATGATTTTTATCAATTTCATTTCCCCCTCACATTAAGATACGTTTGTATAAAATACAATTTCTTTCCTGATCGTTACATATCCATTATCATAAAAGTGTAAACAAATACTTAGTTCCTTATTGGAAATTTAAGAATTTTAATTGTGGTCAAATGTAAAAATTGATTCTTAAAAAAACCTACATACTTATACATATTCGTTCTAAACTTAATGAGTCTTAAATATTTATGAAATTATAAAACGAATGGTTGACGTTTTAAAGCTAAAGCTTTAACTTTTTGATGAAGTTGAAGATCATGATCGAAGACAAAAAACGTCATAAGAAAGATGGCAATCAGTAGACATAAAAGATAATGATGTCTCTTTGATTTCTGTTGTTTGGGGTTATTAAATAATAAAATGTTGACAGCAAAATACAAACGATATGTTTTCAGGCTGCAAAATTTAATACTGAACAGATAATGAAAAGTTTTTTAAATGAAAATTGTTCTATAGAAAAATTTTAGGTAAACGAAACTTTTTCTATAGAAAAATTTTAGTTAAACGAAAGTTTTTCTATAGAAAAATTTTAGATAAACAAACATTTTTCTATAGAAAAATTTTAGTTAAACGAAAATTTTAGTTAAACGAAAATTTTTCTATAGAAAAATTTAAGACAAACCAAAATTTTTCTATTGAAAAATTTTATATAAACGAAAATTTTTCTATAGAAAAATTTTAGTTAAACGAAAATTTTTCTATAGAAAAGTTTAAGCTAAACTGAAATTTTTCTATAGAAAAATTTTAGTTAAACGAAAATTTTTCTACAGAAAAATTTTAGTTAAACGAAAATTTTTCTGTAAAAAAATTTTAGTTAAACCAAAATTTTTCTACAGAAAGATTTTTACTTAACAAAATTTTTCTATAAACAAACTTCAACTAAAAGAAAAATTTTAAACGTAAATTTTTCTTCAGAAAAAGTTGCCTTAAACGATAAAGAAATAGACTAAGAATTATACTAAGACACAAACTAAGACATTAATCTATGTCTTAGTATATGTCTTAGAGATAGATATAGATAGATATAGACTATGACATAGACTAAGACATAGTCTAAAGCATAAACTAAGACAAAGACTAAGATATAGACATAGACAAAGACTAAGACATAGACTAAGACATAGACTAAGACATAGACTAAGACATAGACTAAGACATAGACTAAGTCATAGACTAAGACATACCTAAGACATACACTAAGACATAGACTAAGACATAGACTTAGACATAGACTAAGACATAGACTAAGACATAGACTAAGACATAGACTAAGACATAGACTAAGACATAGACTAAGACATAGACTAAGACATAGACATAGACTAAGACATAGACTAAGACATATACTAAGACATATACTAAGACATAGACTAAGACATAGACTAAGACATAGACTAAGACATAGACTAAGACATAGACTAAGACATAGACTAAGACATAGACTAAGACATAGACTAAGACATAGACTAAGACATAGACTAAGATATAGACTAAGACATAGACTAAGACATAGACTAAGACATAGACTAAGACATAGACTAAGACATAGACTAAGACATAGACTAAGACATAGACTAAGACATAGACTAAGACATAGACTAAGACATAGACTAAGACATAGACTAAGACATAGACTAAGACATAGACTGAGACATAGACTAAGACATAGACTAAGACATAGACTAAGACATAGACTAAGACATAGACTAAGACATAGACTAAGACATAGACTAAGACATAGACATAGACATAGACTAAGACATAGACTAAGACATAGACTAAGACATAGACTAAGACATAGACTAAGACATAGACTAAGACATAGACTAAGACATAGACTAAGACATAGACTAAGACATAGATTAAGACATAGACTAAGACATAGACTAAGACATAGACTAAGACATAGACTAAGACATAGACTAAGACATAGACTAAGACATAGACTAAGACATAGACTAAGACATAGACTAAGACATAGACTAAGACATAGACTAAGACATAGACTAAGACATAGACTAAGACATAGACTAAGACATAGACTAAGACATAGACTAAGACATAGACTAAGACATAGACTAAGACATAGACTAAGACATAGACTAAGACATATACTAAGACATATACTAAGACATAGACTTAGACATAGACTAAGACATAGACTAAGACATAGACTAAGACATAGACTAAGACATAGACTAAGACATAGACTAAGACATAGACTAAGACATAGACTAAGACATAGACTAAGACATAGACTAAGACATAGACTAAGACATAGACTAAGACATAGACTAAGACATAGACTAAGACATAGACTAAGACATAGACTAAGACATAGACTAAGACATAGACTAAGACATAGACTAAGACATAGACTAAGACATAGACTAAGACATAGACTAAGACATAGACTAAGACATAGACTAAGACATAGACTAAGACATAGACTAAGACATAGACTAAGACATTGACTAAGACATAGACTAAGACATAGACTAAGACATAGACTAAGACATAGACTAAGATATAGACTAAGACATAGACTAAGACATAGACTAAGACATAGACTAAGATATAGACTAAGACATAGACTAAGACATAGACTAAGACATAGACTAAGACATAGACTAAGACATAGACTAAGACATAGACTAAGACATAGACTAAGACATAGACTAAGACATAGACTAAGACATAGACTAAGACATAGACTAAGACATAGACTAAGACATAGACTAAGACATAGACTAAGACATAGACTAAGACATAGACTAAGACATAGACTAAGACATAGACTAAGACATAGACTAAGACATAGACTAAGACATAGACTAAGACATAGACTAAGACATAGACTAAGACATAGACTAAGACATAGACTAAGACATAGACTTAGATATAGACTGACATAGAAAATTGTTTGTATAAAAATTTCAAATGAAAATTTTTTTTATAAAAATTTTAAATGAAAATGTTTTGTATAAAAATCTAGAAAGATATATTTTTCGTATACAAACTTCTATTGAAAATTTTTCGTACAAAAATTTCTATAGAAAATATTTCTAATAAATAAATTTTTTGTATTAAATTTTCTATAGAAGATTTTTCATATACAAATTTTAAGGAAAATTTTTAGTTTATAGTTTTTTTCTACAGAAAATTTTTCGTACAAAAATTTCTGAAGAAAATTTTTCATAATTTTTAAAGGAAATTTTTCGTATAAAAATTTTCTATAGCAAATTTTTCGAGCAAATATTGCTATAAAAAATTGTTCGTAAAAAAGTTTATATAAAAAATTTTTCCTACAAAAATTTCTAGAGAAAATTTTTCGTTTAATTATAATTTTATTAGTTTTTAAAGAAAATTTTTTGTATAAAAATTTCTATAAAAAATTTTTCTTATAAAAATTTTTTTTAGCAAATTATTCGAACAAAAATTTTTCAATAAAAATTTCTATATAAAATTCTTCGTAAAAATTCTTATTGAAAATTTTTCGTAAAAAAATTTCTATAGAAAATTTTTCTCATAAAAATTTCTATGCAAAATTTCATGTATAAAAATTTCTATGAAAATTTTTCGTATAAAAATTTCTGTAGAAAATTATTCGTAAAAAAATTTCTATAGAAAATTTTTCATATAAAAATTTCTATAGAAAATTATTCGTAAAAAAATTTCTATGGAAAATATTTCATATAAAAATTTCTGTAGAAAATTTTTCGTATAAAAATTTCTAGAGAAAATTTTTTGTATAAAAATTTCTGTAGACATTTTTTCGTATAAAAATTTCTATGGACATTTTTTCGCATAAAAATTTCTATGGAAATTTTTTCGTATAAAAATTTATATGGAAATTTTTTCTTATAAAAGTGTATAAAAGTGTGTATAGAAATTTTTTCCTATAAAAATTTCTTCTGTGAAAAAGTATTTACTTCTTTTAAAGGTTTCCTTAACTTCTTTTGTTTAGTACAACATTTTCTTATTATCACGTTTTGAAGCCCTTAAATCTCTTATTCCATAAAATTTATGAATGCCATTGACATTTGTTTAAAAATAACTTTTTCGTCTTATAAATTATTACAAAATTCTAAAATTCATTCAAAAAGTTATGTTCTTTTCTCCAATGCTCTTGGCATAATAATTATTTTTTTTTCATTTTATTAATATAATTTTTGTTTAATTTCAATTTTATTATCAGTCATTTCCTTTAACCTATAAACAAATTTTGTCATATGTCTTCTATAAAGATTTAAACTTTTGATTTAGATTTTTTTTTTTAATTTATTTATGACTCTTTCCATTAAGTATTTCAAAGCCTAAATAAATCAGTGCATTGACTTTGACATAGAATACGATCGAGGGCACGTAGGTCATATCAAAGTTTAAAGGGCTTCATAATTTATGGATAAGGTAAAACAAATACAGTTTTTCCTCATCTTGATTTAGAGTGCAGGTGTATCGAACTTAAAAATATTTTTAATTTATAAAAATTTTAAGATTTATGGTTATAAGTCTCCAGATTGATTTAAATATTTATTTCGAAAAATTTTTTTTGTTGAAAATCTTTTCTATAGAAAAATTTTCATTTAGGAAAATTTTTTCAATAGAAAAATTTTTATTTATGCAAATTTTTGTATAGAAAAATTTTTGTTTAAGAAAATTTTTCTATAGAAAAATTTTTGTTTAAGTAAATTTTTCTATAGAAAAATTTTTGTTTAAGTAAATTTTTCTATAGAAAAATTTTTGTTTAAGTAAATTTTTCTATAGAAAAATTTTTGTTTAAGTAAATTTTTCTATAGAAAAATTTTTGTTTAAGTAAATTTTTCTATAGAAAAATTTTTGTTTAAGTAAATTTTTCTATAGAAAAATTTTTGTTTAAGTAAATTTTTCTATAGAAAAATTTTTGTTTAAGTAAATTTTTCTATAGAAAAATTTTTGTCTAAGTAAATTTTTCTATAGAAAAATTTTTGTTTAAGTAAATTTTTCTATAGAAAAATTTTTGTTTAAGTAAATTTTTCTATAGAAAAATTTTTGTTTAAGTAAATTTTTCTATAGAAAAATTTTTGTTTAAGTAAATTTTTCTATAGAAAAATTTTTGTTTAAGTAAATTTTTCTATAGAAAAATTTTTGTTAAGGTAAATTTTTTTTATATAAACTTTTTTTATAGGGGAACAACAAATAATTTTTATAACACCATTATAATATTTTTAATAACAATTTATTGATAACAATAAATCTTTGAATTGCCATAAATTTATGTAATTTTTTTCCCAAATCACCAGAAATCCTACCAGTTTCCAAAAATCACAAACAACTTAATATCATTTCATTATCAGTCATCGAAATCTCCTATTACTCTGTGATTCCTAATAACATCTCATTGTTATGTTAATTGAATTTTACACTCCTACCAATAAATTCAAACATATTTCTAATACAATACAATATTATTATCGGTTTTTTTTTCACAAATTTAAGGTTTTTGTTTCAAAATTTTGAAAAACAAACTACAATTCTGCACATAAACCTACCACATTTAGAGATGTTTATCTGCTACTAACCAGGAAAACAATATACCACTCTCCTTTAGAGAATGGCAGACAAAAAAATACACACGTTCTAAGTTTTGACAACACTACTGATAATATATAAATAAATGTGACAATAGAGCAGGAATACCAGGAACTAAATGTCAATTATTTGTTATACAACCTCAACTTTAACTATCAGGAGAAGAGATATTGTATTGCACTAGTATTTTTTCGGTAGTTACTGCGAACAGTAAAGCTGAAGTAGTCGTCGAACAGGCAGTATATTACAAATAACAAGCAGTAGTTAGATGAAATCGACATGAACTGTAACATTGTGTAGGGCGTCCCTTTTAAAAGAAAAATGTTCAGTTCATAAAATTTTTCTGAAAAAAAACTTGTATAAGAAAAGTTTTCTATAGGAATTTATTTGTATAAGAAAATTTTTTACAAAGAGAAATTTTTGTCAACGAAAAGTTTTTCTTTAAAAATATCTCTGTTTAAGGAAATTTTATCTTTAGAAAAATTTTTTTATAAGACATATTTTTCAATAGACAAATTTTAGTTTAAGAAAATTTTTTCTACAAAACAAAATCTTCCTTTTGAAAAAATTTTTCTATAGACAAATTTTTAAGACATAGACTAAGACATAGACTAAGACATAGACTAAGACATAGACTGAGACATAGACTAAGACATAGACTAAGACATAGACTAAAATATAGACTAAGATATAGACTAAGATATAGACTAAGATATAGACTAAGACATAGACTAAGACATAGACCAAGACCTAGACTTAGACATAGACTAAAACATAGACTAAAACATATACTAAGACATAGACTAAGACATAGACTTAGATATAAACTTAGACATAGACTAAGACATAGACTAAGACATAGACTAAGACATAGACTAAGACATAGACTAAGACATAGACTAAGACATAGACTAAGACATAGACTAAGACATAGACTAAGACATAGACTAAGACATAGACTAAGACATAGACTAAGACATAGACTAAGACATAGACTAAGACATAGACTAAGACATAGACTAAGACATAGACTAAGACATAGACTAAGACATAGACTAAGACATAGACTAAGACATAGACTAAGACATAGACTAAGACATAGACTAAGACATAGACTAAGACATAGACTAAGATATAGACTAAGACATAGAATATGACATAGACTAAGACATAGACTAAGACATAGACTAAGACATAGACTAAGACATAGACTAAGACATAGACTAAGACATAGACTAAGACATAGACTAAGACATAGACTAAGACATAGACTAAGACATAGACTAAGACATAGACTAAGACATAGAATAAGATATAGACTAAAATATAGACTAAGATATAGACTAGATATAGACTAAGACATAGACTAAGACATAGACCAAGACGTAGACTTAGACATAGACTAAAACATAGACTAAAACATATACTAAGACATAGACTTAGATATAAACTTAGTTATGGACTAAGACATTGACTAAGACATAGACTAAGACATAGACTAAGACATAGACTAAGACATAGACTAAGACATAGACTAAGACATAGACTAAGACATAGACTAAGACATAGACTAAGACATAGACTAAGACATAGACTAAGACATAGACTAAGACATAGACTAAGACATAGACTAAGACATAGACTAAGACATAGACTAAGACATAGACTAAGACATAGACTAAGACATAGACTAAGACATAGACTAAGACATAGCCTAAGACATAGACTAAGACATAGACTAAGACATAGACTAAGACATAGACTAAGACATAGACTAAGACATAGACTAAGACATAGACTAAGACATAGACTAAGACATAGACTAAGACATAGACTAAGACATAGACTAAGACATAGACTAAGACATAGACTAAGACATAGACTAAGACATAGCCTAAGACATAGACTAAGACATAGACTAAGACATAGACTAAGACATAGACTAAGACATAGACTAAGACATAGACTAAGACATAGACTAAGACATAGACTAAGACATAGACTAAGACATAGACTAAGACATAGACTTAGAAAGTTTTTCATGTTTAAATTTCTATAGAAAATTTTTCGTATAAAAATTTATTTAGATATTGTTTTGAATAAAAATTTCTATAGAAAAGTTTTCGAATACAAATTTTTATAGAAAAGCTTTAGAATAAAAATTTTTATATAAAAGTTTTCGAATAAAAATTTCCATAAAACCTTTTTGAAATAGAAATTTCAGTAGAAAATTTTTTGTATAAAAATTTCTATTGAAAATTATTCGTATAACAGTATAAAATATAAGTTTTTATACAAAAAAAAAATTTTATAGAAATTTTTTTGCATAAAAATTTCTATAGAAAATTTTTTGTATAAAAATTTCAGTATACATTTTTTTTAGAAAAATTTTTGTATGAAAATTTCGTAGAAAATTTTTTGTATAAAAAAAAATTCGAAAACTTTTTTATCAAAATTTCTGTAGAAAATTATTCGTATAAAAATTTTTATGGAAAATTTAAAAAATCTAAAATTTTTGTATAAAAATTTGTGTAGAAAATTTTTCGTATCAAAATTTTTATAGATTTTTTTTTTTGAAAATTTAACATATACAAATTTTTTTTATAAAAATTTTGATAAAAAATTTTTCGTATAAAAATTTCTATTGAAAATTTCTCGTATAAAAATTTCTAATGTAAATTTGGTTAATAAAAATTTCTATAGAAAATCTTTCATATAAGAATTTCTTTAAAAAATTTTTGTAGAAAGTTTTTCGTATAAAAATGTTTATAGAAAATTTTTCGTATAAAAATTTGTAGACAATTTATCGTCTAAAAATTTTTATAGAAAATTTTGCTTATAAAAATTTTTATCGAAAATTTTTCTTATAAAAATATTTATAGAAATTTTTTGGTATACAAATTTTAATAGAAAAATTTTGATATAAAAATTTTTGGTATAAAAATTTTTATAGAAAAATTTTGGTATAAAAATTTTTATAGAAATTTTTTGGTATAAAAATTTTTATAGAAAAGTTTTGGTATAAAAATTTTTATAGAAAATTTTTGGTATAAAAATTTTTATAGAAAATTTTTGGTATAAAAATTTTTATAGAAAAATTTTTATAGAAAAATTTTATTACAAAAATTTTGGGTTTACAAATTTTTATAGAAAATTTTTGGTATAAACATTTTTATAGAAAAATTTTGGTATAAAAATTTTTATAGAAAAATTTTGGTATAAAAATTTTTATAGAAAATTTTTGGTATAAAAAATTTTTGTAGAAAATTTTTGGTATAAAAATTTTTGTAGAAAATTTTTGGTATAAAAATTTTTATAGAAAATTTTTGGTATAAAAATTTTTATAGAAAAATCTTTGGTATATAAATGTTTATAGAAAATTTTTGGTATAAACATTTTTATAGACAATTTTTGGTATAAAAATTTTTTAGAAAATCTTTGGTATAAAAGTTTCTATAGAAAGTTTAGGGACACCCTAATCTAAAAATTTTTAAACATAAACTCAACGCAATCTTGATAAATCTTAAATCAATGCCAAAAACCACACAATTGTAATAAATAAATTTGTTACTCTCAACTTGAGTTCGAGATAAAACACACACGTAGTAGCAAACAGGACAAAGAATTTTTAGGACCAACTACTCACACGTATTCGAGCAATATACACACACAAAAGTTCTGCCAACCCAGCAGGGCATGTTGACACATTAATTGTTGTCCTTTTTATCAAAAACCAGTGTGTGTTTTTTCTCCTTCAAACAAAATTTTAAAATATAGCCAGCAAATAATCAACCAACAAAAAAAAAAGGACAAGATTTTTATCTCAAACCAAAATTTTATTGGTGTTTTGGTAGTTAACAAACTGCAAGATATTGTTCGTTTTGTGTTTGTTTCTTTACGAACATTTGTTCAATAAAACTGAATTAATTTCATTTTCATATTTTAGTATGTGTCTTATCTCTAGTTTTAAGAGAATCTAATTTTTTAGTATTAAAAGTTATTGTCTAGGGAACGAATGAAAATCTACTTAGTATGCGGGTCATATTATGGAGGGTCGTGACTGGGTTATATTTTGGAAGTAAAGAACCGTTAAGTTCCGTTAAATTTTTGTTATAAATTTATTAAGATTTGAAAGATTTGTTAGTTGAGATAAGCCAATTAGGCTGTGAATTGTATTTTTGTCTCGTTTTTTAGCAAATAAATCCATTTATTTCCGGTTGACTTAGTTATGGTTGTAGGGATCTGGTATTGATTTTCTTTTCTTCTGTTAGTTTTAAGTTAATTGAGTTGTTAGGATGCTATATTCTGTTTAAATGCGGAACTAATACTAAAAAATGTGTGTATCTTTTATTAATGATTTTTTTGCTAAACTGCACATTAATAGAGTTTTTGTTTGTAATCCTATTTTGCAAATATATTCAATATATTTGAAAATTTAGTTTTCTATTCCTTTCTTCCCTACATTTCATAGTAGTGTGATATTTTTAGTTTAAACTTTAAGACAAAAAATTCGTATTTTTATTATAGGTAAAATTTTATAACGTACCGTCAGTCTTTTTTGATTTTGAACTAAATATGCAAATATATGCAGATAATTTATACACTAGTTTCAAGCTTAAATCCAAGTCCTTAATCTCCGAAAAACTTAGCGTAATAGCTTGTAAGTGAAACACGCATTGTTCCATAAAACTTATGTAGTTAGAAAAAAATATTTTAGTTTTTTCGTATACAAATTCTAAGAAATCCAACTTTAAAAGTACAGGGTGGCCCAGAAAGACCGAAGTGGTGTGAATTCCTTATAACTTTTTTATTATAATTTTTTTTTCTTTTCAGTATTTTGTAAAGAAGACTTGGATAATTTATAATGGAGCAATACACAATTGAACAACGTGCCCAAATTGTTGAAATTTACTTTTCAAATCAACGGTCCATTGTGTTGACTCAGCGTGCATACCGTCGTCAATTTAATGTGCGGGTTGCACCCTCTCAGTCAACAATAAACCGTCTGATTGCAAATTTTCGAGAACAAGGAGCAGTAAGGAACCTTCCTGGTCCCGGCAGACACCGAACTGTCCACACGGCTGACAATATTCAAGTGGTACAGGAGAGTATTCGGGAGGATCCAGAAACATCAACCAGGAGACGTTCGTCACAACTGGGCCTCTCAAGATCGTCGCTGCAGCGATATGGGATACGGAAAACCCGAGAGTACTTCATCAACGACAATTGCACCCAGTTAAGTGTACCGTTTGGTGCGGTGTTTCTTCAGTAAGGATCATTGGCCCATTTTTTTTTGAAAATGAACAAGGTGTCGCCATTTCCGTCAATGGTGATCGATATCGGGCCATGTTGCAAAATTTTGTAAGGCCAGCCGTGGAAAACCATCCGCAAATATGGTTCCAACAGGATGGAGCCACAGCGCACACTGCGAGGGCCACAATGACTTTTTTACGCGACATCTTTGGTGAAAGAATAATTTCTCGTAACAGCAATTTTAATTGGCCTCCGCGGTCCCCGGATTTAACCGCTCCAGACTGTTTTCTTTGGGGCTATTTAAAAGGAAAAGTTTATGTTAATAAGCCTAGGACTATTGAGGAGTTAAAAACCAATATTCGGGAAGAAATTAACAACATACCACCGGAAGTTTTGCGAAAGGTCATGGAAAATGTGTTGGAAAGAGCACATTTGTACGAAGCAGAATATGGCCACCACTTGCGGGATATCATTTTTAATAACTAATCCAAAAATATTCCCCATAAATTTAATGTATTTAAAAAAAAAAATTAAAAAAATATCTCTTAATTAAAAAGTTATAAGCAATTCACACCACTTCGGTCTTTCTGGGCCACCCTGTAATAGCTTTTTGATAGCTTTTTGATTAAAAAGCAAAATATGGTTGAATCGTCCAACAATATTGTTATAAAGAGTTTATGTCATGATCAATGTCAGTTATTTTCGATTTGAAGATCCAGGTGATAACTTAAAAATTACTCCATCAAGAAAGAGTTAGTTTAACCTAATTTTGAGATGCACTTCATTTAAAAAGTTTTAGTATATCTTATAGGCTCTAAAATGGTGGGTAAACCATACTCGACCTCATCATACCTACCAACTCCTTAATTGTTTCATTTCATATTTTTTAGTTGTGTAAAATAACAATAACAAAATTTTCGATCTCTCATAAGTGATTTGATCGAAATGCCCTGACCGCTGTATACAAAGTTGCTGGTCATGTGAAATGTTTTTCTGTTGAAGGCGGCGAAATAAACCTTATGCCAGCAAAGCTATATATATTTTTCAATATAAGCTTCAAACTTTTTATATTTGCTCCAATAATGTTAAATTTTTTTTTCTGATCTTATTTTTTTTACTACAGCAGAAGGAGTCTTATAAATGTGTGCGGTTCTTTTTTTACTGGCGTTTAATGTAACATGAGAATTGTAAGGAGTTTAAAAGTGGGTGTTTATAGGGGGCGGTTATGCGAATTTAAGGCCAGCATATGATTACAGACTAAGATTACAAAATTTTAGTTTTTTTTAATTTTTTTAGATTATTTGTAGAAGGTTTATTTAAGATTTTTTTTGCTAATTTTTTGTAATTTTTCTTTAAGGTTTTAAGATATTGTAAAGGCCGAGTGTATTGATATTAATAGGTATTAAATAAATAGAGGAAGAGAATTAAAGGCAAAAGACGCCGGCTGTAATAATTATAGAAAGGGAGTACATTTTTTTTCTTGCTGGCAGTTTAATACAATTTTCTATCAAAAATTGTGGTGATCACCAAAATTTTTAACAAAAATTGTGATAATCACCAAATTTAATATCAAAAACTTTGGTGATCAACAAATTTCCTTTCACTAATTATGGTCATCACAAAATTTTCTATTAAAAATTATCGTGATCACAAAATTTTCTATTAAAAATTGTAGTGATCATCAAATTTTCCTTCAAAAATAATCGTGATCACAAAATTTTCTATTAAAAATTATTGCGATCAAAAAATTTTCTATCAAAAGTTATGGTAATCATTAAATTTTTTATCAAAAGTTATCGTGATCACAAAATTTTCTATAAAAAATTATAGTGATCACCAAATTTTCTATCAAAAATTATAGTGATCGCCAAATTTTCTTTCAGAAATTATTGTGATCACCAAATTTTCTATCAAAAATAATAGTGATCACCAAATTTTCAATAAAAAGTTATAGTGATCACAAAATTTTCTATCAAAAATTATAGTGATCACCAAATTTTCTATCAAAAATTATCGTGATCACAAAATTTTCTGTTAAAAGTTATGGTGATCACCAAATTTTCTATCAAAAATTATCGTGATTACCAAATTTTCTATCAAAAGTTATAGTAATCACCAAATTTTTTATCAAAAATTATCGTGATCACAAAATTTTTTATTAAAATTATAGTGATCACCAAATTTTCTATCAAAAATTTTGGTGATCACCAAATTTTCCCTGGATCACCAAATTTTGTATAAACATTTTCTGATCGCTATAATTTTTGATAGATAAGTTGGTGATCACTACAATTTTTAATAGAAAATTTTATGATTACGATAATTTCTGAAATTTGGTTATCATTTAATAGAAAATTTTTGATAGAAAATTTGGTGATCACAATAATTTTTAATAGAAAATTTTGTGATCACGATCATTTTTGATAGAAAATTTGGTGATCACTATAATTTTTAACAGAAAATTTTGTGATCAATATAATTTTTGATGAAAATTTGGTGATCACTATAATTTTTTATAGAAAATTTTGTGATCACGATCATTTTTGATAGAAAATTTGGTGATCGTCAAAATTTTGATTATAAAGTTTTATGATCACTATAATTTTTAATAGAAAATTTGGTGATGACTATAATTTTTTATAGAAAATTTTGTTGATCACTTTATTTTTTTGTAGAAAATTTGGTGATCACTATAACTTGTGATAGAAAATTTGGTGATCGCCATAATTTTTGATAAAAAATTTTGGTGATCATTATAATTTTTTATTGAAAATTGGGAGATCACTTTAATTTTTTATAAAAAATTTGGTGATCACTATAATTTTTTATAGAAAATTTTGTGATCACTATTATTTTTGATAGAAAATTTGGTGATCACAATAATTTTTGAAAGAAAATTTGGCGATCACTATAATTTTTGATAGAAAATTTGGTGATCACTATAATTTTTGATAGAAAATTTGTTGATCACTATAACTTTTTATAGAAAATTGGGTGATCACCATAATTTTTTTTAAAGAAAATTTGGTGATCACTTAAATTTTTTATTGAAAATTTTTTGACTACTATTATTTTTTATAGAAAATTTAATTAATTTTTTATAGGAAATTTAGCGATCACTATAAATTATTATAGAAAATTTAATGATCACGATAATTTTTGATAGAAAATTTGATGATCGCCATTATTTTTGATAAAAAATTTTGGTGATCACTATAACTTTTTATTGAAAATTGGGAGATCACTTTAATTTTTTATAAAAAATTTGGTGATCACTATATTTTTTGATAGAAAATTTGGTGATCACTATAATTTTTTATAGAAAATTTGGTGATCACTATAATTTTTGATAGAAAATTTGTTGATCACTATAACTTTTTATAGAAAATTGGGTGATCACCATAATTTTTTTTAAAGAAAATTTGGTGATCACTTCAATTTTTTATTGAAAATTTGGTGACTACTATTATATTTGATAGAAAATTTGGTGATCACTATAATTTTTTATAGAAAATTTGGTGATCACCATAATTTTTTATAGAAAATTTGGTGATCACTTTGATATTTTATAGAAAATTTGGTGACCACTATAATTTTTGATAAAAAATTTGGTGATCACTATAATTTTTGATAGAAAATTTGGTGATCATTATAATATTTTATAGAAAATTTGGTGATCATTGTAATTTTTGAAAGAAAATTTGCTGATCTCTATAATTTTTAATAGAAAATTTGATGATCATTATAATTTTTGATAGAAGATTTCATGATCACTATAATTTTTGATAGAAAATTTGGTGATCACTATAATTTTTGATAGAAAATTGGTTGATCACTTTAATTTTTTATAGAAAATTTGTTGATCACTTTAATTTTGTATAGAAAATTTGTTGATCACTTTAATTTTGTATAAAAAATTTGGTGATTACTATAATTTTTTATAGAAAATTTTGTGATCACGATAATTTCTGATAGAAAATTTTGTGATCACGATCATTTTTGAACGAAAATTTGGTAATCACGATAATTTTTAATAAAAAATTTTGTGATCACCATAATTTTTGATAGAAAAATTGGTAATCACTATAACTTTTGATAGAAAATTTGGTGATCACTATAATTTAAGATAGAAAATTTGATGATCACTATAAATTTTGATAGAGAATTTGGTGATCACCATAATTTTTGATAAAAAATTTGGTGATCACCATAATTTAAAGTTGGCAATCGTTTTAAAAAAATCTATTCCCTTAATGAACTCATCAAACAGGATAGTTAAGTTAGACAGAAGACAAACAAATAAAATATTTATTTAAAAAAAAAAACTCAAATAAATGCGTGACAAATACTAAAGCAGGAAATTGACATTTATCACACTTTTCCTTTAAAAAACATTTTACTTCCTTTTTTTTCCTCACAAAGATCCTACCCCATATTTAAGCGTTAATTTTCATGATCGCCCTGCTTTCATTTCTATTATTTTCGTATTGTCTCGCTAAGAATGAAGAAGAAAAAAAGACATTAGAAAAGATTTAAAATTCGTTCTACATTTTGGTAATAAAATAGTATTATTATAATTAATGGCTGGCCTAATCAAGAAAAATGTCTATTTCGTTTTAATGAAATAAAGATGTCACGAAAAAAATTTCTTGATCTCAAAATTAACACCTTTTTATCTATGTTACGATATTAAAAATAACAAAGGAAAGGGTTGTTTTGGCTTAACTCAAACAAAGGTGGTCACTTTAAAGAAACCACAAAAAAGTTTTTGCAATAAAATCTTTCCTAAGTCGTAAAAGTCAATTCGATATAGTTTTTCTTTTGGGTTAGAAAAGGGTTAAGGGGTTAAAAGGTCATGAGAACAGAATATCTAGCATATAAAAGAATTGTGCAATACTTCAATTGTTTGTTTAATTTAAATATTGGACAACGTTCTGGTTTTATTTTGCATCCAAATCTTGTCTAATTAAGAAAACACTTCACAATGTTTGACATGTAAATTTTTCAAAAAGATCTTTTAGAATCTTGTTTTGAAAACAAAGTCATAAATTAGTTTAAGGGACAGTTAAGAAATTTACATAAATTATAAAAAGAGTTTCAAGATTAATCGAATATAATTCGAAGGTACTAAAATGATCTTCTGCTAATGAAGATGTAAAATTTGCATGATCTTTTTCTTAAATAAATACAAAGGAATAAACATAAGGTAAATAAAATGCCAATCGCCATAGGTTTCTTTAATATTGACTATCGGGAGAGTTTTCTATTGAAAACTGGCGATCGTCTATATTTTCTATACAAAATTTGGTTATCGTCTAATTTTTTTTAAGTTGCCGATAACCTTTTAGTTGTATTAGAAGCCGATCTTTACACATTTACATACAAAAGAAGCTCATCATAAAGTTTTTTAAGTAAGCTTTTCCATAGACTTGTTGGCGATCATTTTAAGCCACTACTTCATTCATAAAAATTTCATTTGTTATTTAAAATCGTAAACATTTTTTTTAATAATTTTCTTAATTTGTGTGTTATTAATTAACACTTTATTTCAAAAATGCATTATATTGTTTTATTTTCTCATCACTTCAGATTTATTTCAAAAATTTTTCAAAAACTTTAGCTAAAACAAATGCTTGAGTTATTATTCTCATACGCAAACACACCCTAATTTCAATAAAGTTTTCATAATCCCATAACGCTTGATTTAAGCGATTTCAACTCCGTGTGTGGCTTCAAGAAATTAGTACAATTTTTGAAATATTAAAGCTCATTTCAAATTAGTATTATTAAAACGATATTTAAGACTGGAACAAGAAAATAAAACCTGAAACAACATTTGATTTGAAAGTGCTAATTAAGGGATTAAACAAAGATAATATTTTCGAAATCATTATATATTTTATTAAGGCAAACTAAGACGATAACCAAGTTTTGTAAAAAAATTGACTGCGATCACAAAATTTTCTAAAGAAAACTTTGTCGATCACAAAATTTTCTAAAGAAAACTTTGAGATCACCAAATTTTCTAAAGAAAACTTTGTCGATCACCAAATTTTCTAAAGAAAACTTTGTCGATCACCAAATTATCTAAAGAAAACTTTGGCGATCACCAAATTTTCTAAAGAAAACTTTGGCGATCACCAACATTTCTATAGAAAACTTTGGCGATCACCAACTTTTCTATAGAAAACTTTGGCGATCACCAACTTTTCTATAGAAAACTTTGGCGATCACCAACTTTTCTATAGAAAACTTTGGCGATCACCAACTTTTCTATAGAAAACTTTGGCGATCACCAACTTTTCTATAGAAAACTTTGGCGATCACTAACTTTTCTATAAAAAATTTTGGCGATCACCAACTATAGGAAACTTTGGCGATCACCAACTTTTCTATAGGAAACTTTGGCGATCACCAACTTTTCTATAGAAAACTTTGGCGATCACCAACTTTTCTATAGAAAACTTTGGCGATCACCAACTTTTCTTTAGAAAATTTTGGCGATCACCAACTTTTCTATAGAAAACTTTGGCGATCGTCTACTTTTCTATAGAAAACTTTGGCGATCGCCAACTTTTCTATAGAAAACTTTGGCGATCACCAACATTTCTATAGAAAACTTTGGCGATCACCAACTTTTCTATAGAAAACTTTGGCGATCACCAACTTTTCTATAGAAAACTTTAGCGATCACCAACTTTTCTATAGAAAACTTTGGCGATCACCAACTTTTCTATAGAAAACTTTAGCGATCACCAACTTTTCTATAGAAAACTTTGGCGATCACCAACTTTCCTATAGAAAACTTTGGCGATCAGCAACTTTTCTATAGAAAACTTTGGCGATCACCAACTTTTCTATAGAAAATTTTTGCGATCACCAACTTTTCTATAGAAAACTTTGGCGATCACCAACTTTTCTATAGAAAACTATGACTATCGATTACTTTGGCGATCACCAACTTTTCTATAAAAAATTATGACTGTCGTCTACTTTTCTATAGAAAACTAAGACGATCGTCTACTTTTCTATAGAAAACTATGACTATCATCTAGTTTTTTATAGAAAACTATGACGATCGTCTACTTTTCTATAGAAAACTGTGACGATCGTCTACTTTTCTAAACTTGGATTACTTTTCTATAACAAACTTTTGCTATTCCATTTTCCTATAAAAACTCATGACGATTGCTTATTTTACTAAAGAAGCTATGTCGATGGCCAACTTTACTATTAGATTTAAAGGCGTTTGTCGACTTCTGTATACAAATTTCGAGTGATCGCCTATCAATATAAACATCAGTATGTGTATGATCTATTAAAATCATATCAATCTAATATCTATGACTAATCATAAGATAATGTCAACTTCTTTGAAAGCGAATAAAAAAATTTACACATTTTTGGCGAATTTCAAAGATTTGATGGAAACAACAATAAATCAAACAAATTTGTACTGAAATCAAAATGTTTCAAATAAAAAGCAAACGTCATGTTGATATCTTCTGAAGACCTTAAGAAAAAAACAAATAGTGGAAAATATTTTGAAACAGCAACAACGCCTTAAACAGAGGCCTCAAGAGTATAGGACTCCTAATACAATAACTCCTAAAGACAGAAAAGAAATCATTTTAAAGTTCAAGCAATTAATCATTATAACCAACAAGGCTACAAAAAAAAAAACACTCATAAGGATACATTCCTTTTTATAACAAAATGCAATGACAATAAACTGAATTTACACACAAATAAAAAGAAAAATCTTAAAGATTGTTTAACACAAAGAAATGAATTCAAACCATAAAACCCAATAAATGTTCAACAAATTTTGATATTGTTAACTGGAACATTAAAAGGGCAGATGAATTTCTTGACTACTTCCCTAGACTCTAAATTTTGATACAATAAACAGAACAAATGTTAAAAAATTTCAAAATCTTAAAAAAAGGATCCCAAAGCAACAGCAGGGGCATCTGGGATTTTTTATGTTTCTGTTATAAAAAATTTGGTTATAAAATCTTGGAATTTATAATGATTTTTTTTCTTCAGATTTTATTAATTGATGTTCTTTGCTTTTGATTCTGCTCTAAAATAAATTTTTAATGGTTTAGTTTTATAAATGTTATAAATATTTATAAAACAATGGAAAAATTGTAACACATTTTTTTTTTTGTGAAAGATCCTCATATAATTTATAACATGATTTATTAGATCATGGTAAATTTTTGAAAATTGATTTCATAAATTAGAACCTGTGAGCATTTATTATGTTTGAAGATTAGTATCAAGTCTAAATTGAACAAATTTTTTTGTTTTTTTTTCTGAGAAGCTGCACCTGAAAGCTTTATGACTAAGAGCAAGAAGAGACTATAAATTTTTTGAATTAAAACAAATTGAATTTTAAATTTTGTTAAGAGTTTAGTGAACCTTTAGATCAGTTAGTTTTCTATGTAAAACCTAATCCATCACACACTTTTTTGAAGCAATATTTTACAGATATACCACCTAATTCATAAACTGAAGTTTGAAAGCAAAAATTGACGCTGTCATATCATTATTTTTACACCCTTCACCACCATAGGTGGAAAGGGTACTATAAGTTTGTGCTGATGTATGTAACGCATAGAAATATTTGTCTTAGACCCACTTTTTAGTATACCAATAGGCTTAGAATCACTTTCTGAGTCGATTTAGCGATGTCCGTCCGTCCGTCCGTCCATCCGTCCGTCTGGCTGGACCCACATGTAACCATGTAATCAAAGTACAGGTGGCAATTTTAAAGATAATATGATGAAATTTGGCACAGATCATTTTTTTGATAGTGAGACCAACGCTATTGAAATTCGTCAAAATCGGTAGATTATTTACGGTACCTCCCATAGGTCGCACTTCTCGGAATTGATATATTGACCTCAAATATCAATATTTTTTCATGAAATTTAAAACGAACACTGCTTAGATAAATTTAAATCACTGTATCAAATTTTGTTGAAATCGGTGCACATTTGACCATAGCTCCCATACAAACTCTTCTGTCAAAATGCACTAAATCAGACAAAAATCACCAAAAGGCTCGTAAATCTGAAGATAATGAGAAGTTTATCTTCAGATTTTATGCTTATTTTTCGGGTACATAATATTTGTAATAACTGTAATCAATTTGCCAAATTTCGGTCCACATTGACCCTAGCTCTCATATAAGTCTAAATGACGGAATCAGCTCAAATATATAAGTTTTGAGAAAATGTTTGTATGATGGCAAAATTTAGCAATTATTTGTTCCTATATAGGAAAAAGAACACCTTTGACCTTAGTGGTGAAGGGTATCGTATGGTCGCTCTTGACCCACTATAGCGCTTTCTTCTCTAGTAAACTAAAATAATCAAATTCTTTTCTTCAGATGTAAGTATATGTTAGATTTGCTTTTTCTTTCGTTTATATGATATTTAAATTATTTTACTGATCTTCTCAAATTACTTCTTAAACGGTCATTAGTCTTTTATAAGATTCACACAGTTCAAACTATCAAGAAATACTTTTATTAGCTTTTGAAATAAAAATAATTTTATACAATTATTTAAACCTTCCCAACGACCTTGTGGTCTAAGATGAATGCATGCTTTTTTGCAATCTTATTAAATTGTTAATTTTTTTGTTATATTAAAATAATAATAATAAAATAAAATCATGTACATTTTTATTATATAATTTTTTACATTTTTTGCCTTAAACATAATTTGTTTAATGAATCTGATGCCACATCATTGCTGTTGAAATCTCATTCCATTACAAATAATTTATACCGCCGCAGCTGAAACCACAACCAAACACAAGCTAGTGATCAAGAAGAATCTGAAAAGAACATCATTTAAATTCTTAGCAGTTTTTGTAGTAATAATTCTGTTTTGTTTTCATATAAATATTAAACCAAATATTTTATTAAATTGCTAAATATAGCAATAGAAACAAAAAAATGCAACCATATGTTAAAACTAAAGTTCTATTATAATTTGTATTTAAATCTTATTACTCCGTCTTGGCAAAATATTTTTGAGCTCGTTTTATAGATGATATCATCTTCAATGATTGTTATTTCTTCCACATTTTTCTTGCTGCTACTTAATCTCTAAAATAATTATTTCAAAAATAAAATTTTTAAATACAGGTTCTAGTGCATTAGTAGTTTATTGACTAAAGAATATCAAAAAAGGTTTCGTTTTTATTAAATTTATTTATTTAATTTAAGAATCATGATAAAAAAAGTTCAAATCCCATTAGGAAATTAAGTAAATTTCATAATTTTTATACAAAGACGATAGATTTAGTATTTAAAAACGAAAGACTTAAAAGACATACACTAAAAAAAATCCAAATCCCATTAGGAAATTAAGTGAATGTCATCATTTTAGCATTAAAGCAATGACCTTAGTATATTAAAACAAAAGACTTAGAAGACATGCACCAACACAAAATTCAACCCAGATGAAAATCAAGTGATAGAAAACTAAGGGGACAGCCCAGAATGACGATCATCTATTTTCTATTGTAACAATAGCTATAAAAAACCTTGGCTATCGCCTACTTTTCTTTAAAAAAAAACTATAGAAAACTAAAGCGATGGCTAAATTTTCTATAGAAAACTAAAGCGATCGACAACTTTTCTATAGAAAACTAGAGAAATCGCCAACTTTTCTACAGAAAACTAAAGCGATCGCCAACTTTTATATTAAAAACTAAAGCGGTCGCCAACTTTTCTATAGCAACCTAAAGCGATCGTCAACTTTTCAATAGAAAACTATAACGTTCCTCTATCTTTCTATAGAAAACTATGACGATGGTCAACTTTTCTGTAGAAAACTATAGCCAACTTTTCTATAGAAAACTATAGCGATCTATAGAAAACTAAAGCGATCGCCAACTTTTCTATAGACAACTAAAGCGATCGGCAACTTTTCTATAGAAAACTAAAGTAATCGCCAACTTTTCTATAGAAAACTAAAGCGATCGACAGCTTTTCTATAAAAAACCGCCAAATTTTCTATAGAATGCTATGACGATCGTCTACTTTTCTACAGAAAACTATGACGATCGTCATAGTTTTCTATAGAAAACTAAAGAGATAGTCAACTTTTATAAAGAAAAATTAAGTGATCGCCAACTTTTCTATAGAAAACCAAAGCGATCGCCAACTATTCTATAGAAAACTAAAGCGATCGCCAACTTTTCTATAGGAAACTAAAGCGATCGACAGCTTTTCTATAAAAAACTAAAGCGACCGCCAAATTTTCTATAGAATGCTATGACGATCGTCTACTTTTCTATAGAAAACTATGACGATCGTCTACTTTTCTATAGAAAACTATGACGATCGTCTACTTTTCTATAGAAAACTATGACGATCGTCTACTTTTCTATAGAAAACTATGACGATCGTCTACTTTTCTATAGAAAACTATGACGATCGTCTACTTTTCTATAGAAAACTATGACGATCGTCTACTTTTCTATAGAAAACTATGACGATCGTCTACTTTTCTATAGAAAACTATGACGATCGTCTACTTTTCTGTAGAAATCTATAACGATCGTCTACTTTTCTATAGAAAACTATGACGATCGTCTACTTTTCTATAGAAAACTATGACGATCGTCTACTTTTCTATAGAAAACTATCATCTACTTTTCTATAGAAAACTATAACGATCATCTACTTTTCTATAGAAAACTATGACGATTGTCTACTTTTCTATAGAAAACTATGACAACCGTCTACTTTTCTATAGAAAACTATGACGACCGTATACTTTTATATAGAAAACTATGACGATCGTCTACTTTTCTATAGAAAACTATGACAATCGTCTACTTTTCTATAGAAAACTATGACGATCGTCTACTTTTCTATAGAAAACTATGACGATCGTCTACTTTTCTATAGAAAACTATGACGATCGTCTACTTTTCTATAGAAAACTATCGTCTACTTTTCTATAGAAAACTATGACGATCGTCTACTTTTCCATAGAAAACTATGACGATCGTCTACTTTTCTATAGAAAACTATCACAATCGTCTACTTTTCTACAGAAAACTATCACAATCGTCTACTTTTCTATAGAAAACTATGACGATCGTCTACTTTTCTATAGAAAACTATGCCGATCGTCTACTTTTCTATAGAAAACTATGACGATCGTCTACTTTTCTATAGAAAACTATGACGATCGTCTACTTTTCTATAGAAAACTATGACGATCGTCTACTTTTCTATAGAAAACTATGACGATCGTCTACTTTTCTATAGAAAACTATGACGATCGTCTACTTTTCGATAGAAAACTATGACGATCGTCTACTTTTCTATAGAAAACTATGACGATCGTCTACTTTTCTATAGAAAACTATGACGATCGTCTACTTTTCTATAGAAAACTATGACGATCGTCTACTTTTCTATAGAAAACTATGACGATCGTCTACTTTTCTATAGAAAACTATGACAATCGTCTACTTTTCTATAGAAAACTATGACGATCGTCTACTTTTCTATAGAAAACTATGCCGATCGTCTACTTTTCTATAGAAAACTATGACGATCGTCTACTTTTCTATAGAAAACTATGACGATCGTCTACTTTTCTATAGAAAACTATGACGATCGTCTACTTTTCTATAGAAAACTATGACGATCGTCTACTTTTCTATAGAAAACTAAGACGATCGTCTACTTTTCTATAGAAGACTATGACGATCGTCTACTTTTCTATAGAAAACTATGACGATCGTCTACTTTTCCATAGAAAACTATGACGATCGTCTACTTTTCTTTAGAAAACTATGACGATCGTCTACTTTTCTTTAGAAAACTATGACAATCGTCTAGTTTTCTACAGAAAACTATGACAATCGTCTACTTTTCTATAGAAAACTATGACGATCGTCTACTTTTCTATAGAAAACTATGACGATCGTCTACTTTTCTATAGAAAACTATGACGATCGTCTACTTTTCTATAGAAAAC
Organism: Stomorhina lunata; assembly: GCA_933228675.1. Taxonomy (NCBI): domain Eukaryota; kingdom Metazoa; phylum Arthropoda; class Insecta; order Diptera; family Rhiniidae; genus Stomorhina; species Stomorhina lunata. Next base: position 121,538,785 of record OW121742.1, on the reverse strand, counting down.
TATGACAATCGTCTACTTTTCTGCAGAAAACTATGACGATCGTCTACTTTTCTATAGAAAACTATGACGATCGTCTACTTTTCTTTAAAAAACTAGATCGTCTACTTTTCTATAGAAAACTATGACGATCGTCTACTTTTCTATAGAAAACTATGACGATCGTCTACTTTTCTATAGAAAACTATGACGATCGTCTACTTTTCTATAGAAAACTATGACGATCGTCTACTTTTCTGTAGAAATCTATAACGATCGTCTACTTTTCTATAGAAAACTATGACGATCGTCTACTTTTCTATAGAAAACTATGACGATCGTCTACTTTTCTATAGAAAACTATCATCTACTTTTCTATAGAAAACTATAACGATCATCTACTTTTCTATAGAAAACTATGACGATTGTCTACTTTTCTATAGAAAACTATGACAACCGTCTACTTTTCTATAGAAAACTATGACGACCGTATACTTTTCCATAGAAAACTATGACGATCGTCTACTTTTCTATAGAAAACTATGACAATCGTCTACTTTTCTATAGAAAACTATGACGATCGTCTACTTTTCTATAGAAAACTATGACGATCGTCTACTTTTCTATAGAAAACTATGACGATCGTCTACTTTTCTATAGAAAACTATGACGATCGTCTACTTTTCTATAGAAAACTATGACGATCGTCTACTTTTCGATAGAAAACTATGACGATCGTCTACTTTTCTATAGAAAACTATGACGATCGTCTACTTTTCTATAGAAAACTATGACGATCGTCTACTTTTCTATAGAAAACTATGACGATCGTCTACTTTTCTATAGAAAACTATGACGATCGTCTACTTTTCTATAGAAAACTATGACAATCGTCTACTTTTCTATAGAAAACTATGACGATCGTCTACTTTTCTATAGAAAACTATGCCGATCGTCTACTTTTCTATAGAAAACTATGACGATCGTCTACTTTTCTATAGAAAACTATGACGATCGTCTACTTTTCTATAGAAAACTATGACGATCGTCTACTTTTCTATAGAAAACTATGACGATCGTCTACTTTTCTATAGAAAACTAAGACGATCGTCTACTTTTCTATAGAAGACTATGACGATCGTCTACTTTTCTATAGAAAACTATGACGATCGTCTACTTTTCCATAGAAAACTATGACGATCGTCTACTTTTCTTTAGAAAACTATGACGATCGTCTACTTTTCTTTAGAAAACTATGACAATCGTCTACTTTTCTACAGAAAACTATGACAATCGTCTACTTTTCTATAGAAAACTATGACGATCGTCTACTTTTCTATAGAAAACTATGACGATCGTCTACTTTTCTATAGAAAACTATGACGATCGTCTACTTTTCTATAGAAAACTATGACAATCGTCTACTTTTCTGCAGAAAACTATGACGATCGTCTACTTTTCTATAGAAAACTATGACGATCGTCTACTTTTCTTTAAAAAACTAGATCGTCTACTTTTCTATAGAAAACTATGACGATCGTCTACTTTTCTATAGAAAACTATGACGATCGTCTACTTTTCTATAGAAAACTATGACGATCGTCTACTTTTCTATAGAAAACTATGACGATCGTCTACTTTTCTGTAGAAATCTATAACGATCGTCTACTTTTCTATAGAAAACTATGACGATCGTCTACTTTTCTATAGAAAACTATGACGATCGTCTACTTTTCTATAGATCCCGAGAGGAAGCTTTCAGAAACTGGCGTAATAACCAAAATTCAGTTACTGATACGCAACGCAAACGTGAGAGGCGTACATGTGCTAAAGTATTAAGACGTGAAAAAGCTCTGTACGAGCAGCGTCTTCGTACTAAAATTCTTGCTGCTCCTCGGGGCAGTAAGAGTTTTTGGTCATTCGCTAAACGAGTCAAGAATAATGCTAGTTCTACAATTTCTTCTCTTTTAAGGAATGGTCAATCATTCACTGACCCGGCTGATAAAGCTAACCTTTTAGCTGAAGTATTTGCAAGTAATTCCCGCTTGCCGGAAAGCACTCAGCCTCCGCCCGAGGTCGAAAGAGTATCTGTAACTATGCCAAAGATATTCTTTCGCGCCCGTGCTGTAAAAAGGGTTTTAGCAGATCTCAACATAAACAAGTCGCCAGGGCCGGATGGTATTCCAGCACTGGTCTTGAAGCAGTGCTGTTCGACGCTTTCGCGTCCATTAGCTAACCTTTTCAGCACCTTGTACCATGCTGGTAAATTTCCTCGGTGTTGGAAGGTTGCTAATGTAACGCCAATCCCTAAAAAGGGTGAGGCTACCAACCCTGAAAATTACCGCCCAATAGCAATTTGTTCTGCACTCTCCAAAGTATTGGAGAGTATGGTAAACCACCATCTTGTTAAATATCTGGAATCTAACAACCTACTAAGCGACCGCCAGTATGGATTTCGTAGGGGACGCTCTACGGGAGACCTGCTAGCCTTCCTTTCGGAAAAATGGTGTCATTCAATACACCGTTTTGGCGAAAGTAAAGTTGTGGCTCTGGATATTTCCAAGGCGTTTGATAGAGTGTGGCACGTAGCACTTCTATCAAAACTTATTGCTTTTGGTGTCGGTAATAACTTCTCTCGATTTATATCGAGCTTTCTCAGAGATCGCACTATAAGAGTTGTTGTAGATGGGATCTCATCAAACGAGTTCAAGCTAAATTCAGGGGTACCGCAAGGCTCCGTTCTTTCTCCTACTCTGTTTCTTATCTTTATAAACGACCTTCTACGTCAAACTTCTAATCCTATCTACTCTTTTGCAGATGATAGTAACATTTGCCATTCGTATTCATTCAATCATAGACCAAACCTTTTAGAGATTGGCACTATGAGGCAAAACATGAATGAATCATTAAACCGCGATTTAGAAACAATCTCAGAATGGGGTCGTGCTAATAGAGTCGATTTTAATGCGCGGAAAACTCAGTGTTGTATGCTTACGCACAAACGCACGGCGGATCATGTTACTTCATCTGTATTAATGGGTGGTGAAAATATCGAGGAATCAGATACTCTTGATGTTCTGGGCATGAGAATTCAATGTGATGTCCGTTGGACTGATCACATTTTTCAAGTGTCGAAAGAAGCATTCAAGTGTCTCGGTTTTCTTAAACGGTGTAAGAGATACTTCACTCCATCTGATCTCCTTACTATTTACACCACCTATATTCGACCGAAAATGGAATACAACTCCCATGTATGGGCCGGTGCTTCAAAGTCTATTTTGGAGCTTCTCGACCGAGTGCAGGAGAGGGCGAAGGTACTTATTGGTGACAGTAGGGTATCCAACTCTATTGATTCACTAGAGCACCGTCGCAATGTGGGTTGTGTCACACTGTTCTATCGTTACTACTTTGGAATGTGCTCTAATGAAATAAGGGAACTTGTTCCTGAAACTCGAATTTTTCTACGCAATACACGTCTGTCTGTTAGAGCTCATCCCTTCGTAGTCGATTGGCCAGTAGACAGAACAACACACTACAGAGAAAATTCTTTCTTTAGCCGTACAGTTCGTATGTGGAATTTACTTCCCGCAGAAATTTTCCCTGCCAGTTGCAATATAGGGAAGTTCAAATCAAATGTCCATAAACACTACTCCATCTATCCACCCTCCCATAACCTATTTTCCTAGTTCCAACACAATGCATTGCATAAGTAGGGGTCATCCCCTGAGTGCTGGTCCTAAATAAAAAAAAAAAAAAAAAAAAAATCATCTACTTTTCTATAGAAAACTATAACGATCATCTACTTTTCTATAGAAAACTATGACGATTGTCTACTTTTCTATAGAAAACTATGACAACCGTCTACTTTTCTATAGAAAACTATGACGACCGTATACTTTTCCATAGAAAACTATGACGATCGTCTACTTTTCTATAGAAAACTATGACAATCGTCTACTTTTCTATAGAAAACTATGACGATCGTCTACTTTTCTATAGAAAACTATGACGATCGTCTACCTTTATATAAAAAACTATGACGATCGTCGACTTTTTTACAGAAATCTAAAGCGATCTTCAGATTTATAACAGACAAGTTTAAGCAATTGCTTTGCCTTAATATTTGGTGCCTTATAAGATGTTTTTTGACTCTACCTTTATCAATTATTCTATTTAGGTTCTGCCATTCTCCACTTTTAAAAGGCTTTAATTAATTTGTTTTGGTGCATGTATCTTAAGTCTTTTGTTTTGAAACTTTATAGACGTGTGTAATTTTTATCATTCACACCTATTTTGTTTTAACGCCAAGCTTTAACCTAAGATATTTAAAATAAAAACTCTAATTTCTTGCTTTAATCGTGTTAAAATTTTTTTTGTAGCTTAAAAAAATTGCGAAAGACCCAAAAAGAAATTTGCAATTATAATTTTTAGTTTCTTCTTACCGCAAATTGAAACTCTGGCGAAAATGTTAAAACCATATAGTGTAAGTAAAATGTAAAGTTCGAGTTTCTAACTTAAGCATGATATAAAGATTTTAATCTTAACTAAGGTTATAAACTTCTTCCACCACGTCTAGTTTATATATTTCTCATACTATATATATATTTCTTTCTGTTTTTCCGATACTGTTACCGATTGACCACTAAACAATTGAATTTTAAACATTTTACAACATGTTGCCAAAGCTGATAGTAAATACAAAGCATTTGGTATACAAAAACTTTTAACTTAAGCAACTCCTAAAAATCCTTTTGCATGTGCTAGGAATAACGCAAGTCTATGATAGTAACATACAGCAAAAAAAAAATCGAATCTCTAAGATATGCCGCCGCGCCGCCACAACTAATTGGATTTCTCTCTAGGGAGAAATCTTTATGTTAAACTAAGTAAACAAAATCAGTTTAAAAGATGCTTTACTTATGTTTTTTTGTTGTTAAAGTTAACTGTTGGTTAGTATGAAGTACTTGCTATTTGTAATCGTTGTTCTTGGTTATGGGAGAAAAAACAATAAATGTTTAACCAATTTTAAAATATGTAAGACTTTGTCTGTCTGTCTTGTTTATACTACATTCATATACTTATTTACAACATCGACAAGAGCAGAACATCATACTAACAAAAAAAGCTTAACAGAAATACTCCTAAATCGATAATGTCTTGATCAGCAGAGTTTGAGGATTTTGTTGGTCAATGATGTTTTTTCATATTAAATCTTTGAAAAATCAACAGTGGGAACGTCAATAAACCTTTATATAAAAAATTGTCTATGAAAAATTTTCTGAACATCAAATTCTATAAAAAATTTTTATAAGAAAAATTTTTTGTTGCAAAATTTTTGTATTAAAAATGTTCAATAAAAAATTTCTATATGAAAAATTTTCTATAAAAAATTTTTATATGAAAAATTTTCTACAAAAAATGTTTATATAAAAAATTTTCTATAATAAATTTTTATATGAAAAATTTTCTATTAAACACTTTTATATGAAAAATTTTCTATTAACATTTTTTATATGAAAAATTTTCTATTAACATTTTTTATATGAAAAATTTGTATATGAAAAATTTTCTATAAAAAGTTTTTTTATGAAAAATTTTCTATAAAAAGATTTTTTATGTAAATTTTTCTACAAAAAATTTTTCTATGAAAAATTTTCTATAAAAAATTTTTATATGAAAAATTTTCTATAAAAAACTTTTATATGAAAAATTCTCTATAAAAAAATTTTATATAAAAAATTTTTTATGAAAAATTTTTATATAAAAAGTTTTCTTTAAAAAATGTTTGTATAAAAAATTTTCTATAAAAAATTTTCATATAAAAAATTTTCTATGAAAAATTTTTATAAAAAAATTTTCTATGAAAAAATTTTTACACAAAAAATTTTCTATGAAAAATTTTTATATAAAAAATTTTCTATGAAAAATTAAAAAAAAAAATTCCTATGAAAAATTTTATATGAAATTTTTATGAAAAATTTGTATGCTAAAAATTTTCTATGAAAAATTTTTATATGTAAAATTTTTTATAAAAAATTTTGAAATAAAATTATTTTTATAATAATTTTATATAAAAAAATTCTATAAACATTTTTCATAAAAATTGTTTATATGAAAAATTTTGTATAAAAAATATTTATATAAAAATGTTTATATAAAAAATTTTTATATGAAAAGTTTTGTACAAAAAATTTGTATTTGTAGAATTTAATATAAAAAATTTTCATATGAAATATTTTCAATAAAAAATTTTTATATAAAACATTTTTTTTTTTCAATTAAAAAATTTTCTATAAAAAATTTTACACAAAAAATTTTTTATAAAAAATTTTCTATCAAAATTTTAATTTGAAATGTTTTCTATGAAAAATTTGTTTATAAAAATTTTTTTATGAAAATTTTTTATATGATAAATTTTCTATGAAAAATTTTTATATGAAAAATTTTCTATGAAAAATTTTCTATAAAAACCGTTTGTATGAAAAATATTTATATGAAAAATTTTCTATGAAAAAGTTTTATATAAAAAATTATCTGTTAAAAATTGTTGCATGAAGAATTTTCTATAAAAAATGTTTATATGAAAAATTTTCCATTTAAAATTTCTATTAAAAATTTTCTATAAAAAATTTCTATTAAAAATTTTCTATAAAAAATTTCTATATCCAAAATTTTAATGCGGAAAATTTTATATAAAAATTTTAATGTGGAAAATTTTCTATAAAAATTCTAATGCGAAAAATATTCTGTAAAATTATCTTTTAAGAAATTTTCTATCAAAAATTTTTTTATGAAAAATTTTCTATAAAAAATTTTCTGTGAAAAATTTTTATATGAACAATTTTCTATGAAAAAATTTTATATTAAAATTTATATATAAACAAATTTTCTATAAAAATTTTATATGAAACATATTCTATAAAAATTTTTATATGAAAAAGTTTCTGTAATGTATATTTATATGACAAATTTTCGATAAAAAATCTTCTATAAAAAATTTTTATAAGATTTATAATTTTCTATGAAAAGGTTTTGATATAAATTTTTATGTCAAAAATTTTCTATAAAAATTTTTATGTAAAAATTTTTTATATTTTTTTAACATTTTAGTATGAAAAATTTTCTGTGAAAAATCTTTATTAATAAATTTTATATGAGAAATTTTCTATGAAAAATTTATATATGAAAACTAAAAAATTTTATAGAAAAAATTTCTATTAAGAATTTTATATAAAAAATTTGTATATGAAAAATTTACAACGACAAATTGCTAAACAAAATTTTTTTATGAAAAATTTTCTATAAAAACTTTTTTATGAAAAATTTTATAAAAAAACTTTTTTATGAAAAATTTTCTAAAAAAAACTTTTATATGAAAAATTTTCTATAAAAAATTTGTATATGAAAAATTTTCTATAAAAAATTTTTATATGAAAAATTTTCTATAAAAAAATTTTATATGAAAAATTTTATATAAAAAATTTTGATATGAAAAATTTTCTATAAAATATTTTCGACAAAAAATGTTTATATGAAAAATTTTCTATAATAAATTTTTATATCAAAAATTTTCTATAAAATTTTTTTATATGAAAATTTTTCTAAAAAAAATATTTGTATGAAAATTTTTCTATAAAAGTTTTTATATGAGAATTTTTCTATAAAAATTTTTTTATGAAAAATTTTCTATTAAAATTTTTTATATGAAAAATCTCCTATAAAATTTTTGATATTAAAAATTTTCTATTAAAAATTTTTATATGAAAAATTTTCTATTAAAAATTTTTGTACGAAAAATTTACTATAAACATTTTTTTTATGAAAAATTTTTTATAAAAACATTTTTATATTAAAAATTTTCTATAAAAAGTTTTTCTATAAAAAATTTTCTATACAAAATTTTTATGTAAAAAATGTTCAATACATATTTTTTTGATGAAATCTATAGCGATCGCTAACTTTTCTATAGACTACTATATCGATAGCTAAATTTTCTATAGTAAAGTAAGCGATCGCTTACTTTACTATATAAAACATTAGCGATCGATTACTTTTCTAAGGAAAACTATAGCGATAGCTTACTTTTCTATAGAAAACTGTAGCAATCGCTTACTTTTCTATGGAAATCTATAGCGATTATTTAGTTTTTTAAAGAAAAGTAAACGATAACGTATCTTTTTTTTATAGAAAACTATAGCGATCGCTAACTTTTCTATAGAAAACTATAGCGATCGCTAACTTTTCTATAGAAAACTATAGCGATCGCTAACTTTTCTATAGAAAACTATAGCGATCGCTAACTTTTCTATAGAAAACTATAGCGATCGCTAACTTTTCTATAGAAAACTATAGCGATCGCTAACTTTTCTATAGAAAACTATAGCGATCGCTAACTTTTCTGTAGAAAACAATAGCCGTCGCTAATTTTTCTATAGAAAACTATAGCCATCGCTTACTTTTCTATAAAATCGCTTACTTCTCTATAGAAAACTGTAGCGATCGCTTACTTTTCTATAAAAAACCATAGCGATCGCTTGTTTGCTTTTCTATAGGAAACAATAGTGATCGCTTACTTTTCTATAGAAAACTATAGAGATCGCTTACTTTAGTATAGAAAACTATAGCGATCGCTTACTTTTGTATAGAAAAACAAAGTGATCGCTAACTTTTCTATAGAAAACTATAGCGATCGCTAACTTTTCTATAGAAAACTATAGCGATCGCTAACTTTTCTATAGAAAACTATAGCGATCGCTAACTTTTCTGTAGAAAACAATAGCCATCGCTAATTTTTCTATAGAAAACTATAGCCATCGCTTACTTTTCTATAAAATCGCTTACTTCTCTATAGAAAACTGTAGCGATCGCTTACTTTTCTATAAAAAACCATAGCGATCGCTTGTTTGCTTTTCTATAGGAAACAATAGTGATCGCTTACTTTTCTATAGAAAACTATAGAGATCGCTTACTTTAGTATAGAAAACTATAGCGATCGCTTACTTTTCTATAGGAAAACAAAGCGATCGCTTGCTTTTCTATAGGAAAGAATAGTGATCGCTAACTTTTCTATAGAAATCTATGGCGATTACATTCTTCTTTATATAAAACTATAGCGATCGCTTACTTTTCTTGCCTAATTTTCTACCTAGCTACCCCACTATGCCTTAAGCATCAAAATATGCTTTACAACTCTTGGTAATTGTAATAGTAAAGCATTTTTTTTCTACAAAATATAACCTTCTATAAAATATCTTAAAGAGTGAAGTACATATTTAAGTTGTTTTTATGCGATTTATTTGTTTGCAGTTTATTTTCATTCTACAAGATTTGGGAGTTGTAGGTGAATATATATATACGACTATATAGAGAGGAGATTTAAGCAAATAATAAAAAAAAGGCGCGTGCAAAGGGGCAATTAATTTGTATTGTGAACAACCCACTAACATGCACATTTAAGCAAAATGTTTTCATTCTTGTTCCAAAGATTTTAAGCCATTTTGCAAGATTTTTTTATTTTATGGTTTTTGTGTTAGTTTTATAGATGTTCTTTCTGTGGCGGTGCTGTAGTTATGTTGGTTTTTAAGTGAAAAATTTAATTTATTAAAACAATGTTAAAGTTAATGTTACTCAATGTTAAAGTTTGGGTTATTATGGAGGAAAAAAATTTAAAACGAAAATTGAGCAACAAGTTAAGAAATATTTGGAAGGTTAATGAGAACCATGAAATTTGGAAGAGGTGAAGCATTCTTTGAAGGTATGCATTTTTGTAAATGGGATATTTTAAGGCTAAAATGATCGGTAATGATGTATTCTTATTTGATGATTATAGAACATATAATTTGGAAATCTTGACCAAGATCAATAGATCCTGATTACATCAATTGGATCCTATAACAAAACCTGAGGAACATAAAAAGTTACTTAAAGCCCTCTTTATAACTACTTTGTTGCACTTTTCCTAATAAGATAACTTTTTCTTTAATCTAAAGCTTTTTTCTACAAAATTCTTTATCTTAAACAAGTGTCAATATTAACGAAAATGCATTAATTCTCCATTTATTATGACCGTAAATAACTTATAATCAAACATATCAATCTTATGACAACAACGTTTCAACATATTCCCTCTATCGTTCTTTCATAGTAACAAGTATCAGCCAAAAAATATATATATAACTCGTATGTATTCTACCATCATCTATCAAAGTCAAAACAATAAAGAAATCTTGCTCTAGCCATTGCTCGCTTGTCACCCTCCCTAGCTCTTGGCGATCCCTAACAATTCACCACAAATTTTACGCATTTGCCTCAACAGAGTCAGAGAAGAAAATTGGCCCAACAGTTAAAGGAAAATATCGTTAAACGTTTTTCTTTATTTTTGATATAATAGATATGCAAATTTTCTTCTCAATTTAGTTCTGTTTTGGCAAGATCGTTTTTTTTTTTTGTTTGACAATTTTTAAAACACGAATCTTTAAAAGCTAGACTAACAAGAGCATCTAACACAAAATTTACATAGAGAAAATAACCCAGCAAACATTTATACAATAATCAATAACTTTACCAAAGAGATTTTCAAAGAAAATTTTCCATAAAAAAAATTTTAATAGAAAATTTTTCATGTAAAAAATTTTCATAGGAAGTTTTTTCATATAAAAAAATTCTGTAGAAAATTTTCAATATAAATATTTTTAAAGAAAATTTTTCATATAAAAGTTTTTAAAGAAAATTTTTTCATATAAACATTTTTTATAGAAAATTTTTCATATAAAAATTGTCTATTGAAAATATTTCATATAAAAATTTTCTATTGAAAATATTTCATATAAAAATTTTTTATAGAAAATTTTTTTATATAAAATATTTTATATAAAATATTTTATACAAAAATTTTTCATATAGAAATTTTTTATAGAAAACTTTTCATATAAAATTTTTTTAAGAAAATTTTCATATCAAAATTTTTATTAGAAAATTTATTTATAGAAAATTTTTCATCAAAAAATTTTTTATAGAAATTTTTTTATCTAAAAATTTTTTATAGAAAATTTTTCATATAAACATTTTTTATAAAAAACATTTCATATTAAAAGTTTTTTAGAAAATGTTTCATATAAAAATTTTATATAGAAAAAATTTTCATGTTAAAAATTTTGATAATTTATTTTTCTAATAAAAATTTTTTATCAAAAATTTGTATATAATTTTTTTTTGCTCGAAAATTATTCATATAAAAATCTTTTATACAAAATTTTTCATATAAAAATTTTTTATAGAAATTTTTTCATCTCAAAATTTTTATAGAAACTTTTTCATATAAAAATTTTTTATAGAAATTTTTTCATCAAAAATTTTTTATAGAAAATTTTTCATATGAAATTTTTTTATAGAAAACATTTCATATTAAAAGTTTTTTTAGAAAATGTTTCATATAAAAATGTTATATAGAAAAATTTTCATGTTAAAATTTTGATAATTAATTTTTCTAATAAAAATTTTTTATAAAAAATTTTTATATAAATTTTTTTATCGAAAATTATTCATATAAAAATTTTAGATAGAACATTTTTTATATAAAATTATTTATACAAAATTTTTCATATAAACATTTTTTATACAAAATTTTTCATATAAAATTTTTTATAGAAAATTTTTCATAGAAAATTTTTTATAGAAAATTTTTCATATAAAAATTGAAATATGAAAAATTTTCTTTCATATAAAATTTTTCATAGAAAAATTTTTTATAGAAAATTTCTCATATAAAATTTTTTAAATAAAAATTTTTTATAGAAAAATTTTCATATACAAATTTTTTATTTAAATTTTTTCATATCAAAATAATTTATAGAAAATTTTTCATATAAAAATTTTTTATAGAAAATTTTTCATGTAAAAATTTTTCATATAAAAACTTTTTATAGAAATTTTTTCATCTAAAAATTTTTTATAGAAAATTTTTCATATAAAAATTTTTTATAGAAATTTTTTCATCAAAAATTTTTTATAGAAAATTTTTCATATGAAAACATTTCATATTAAAAGTTTTTTTAGAAAATGTTTCATAGAAAAATTTTCATGTTAAAATTTTGATAATTAATTTTTCTAATAAAAATTTTTTATAAAAATTTTTATATAAATTTTATTTCTCATATAAAATTTTTTAAATAAAAATTTTTTATAGAAAAATTTTCATATACAAATTTTTTATTTAAATTTTTTCATATCAAAATAATTTATAGAAAATTTTTCATATAAAAATTTTTTATAGAAAATTTTTCATGTAAAAATTTTTCATATAAAAACTTTTTATAGAAATTTTTTCATCTAAAAATTTTTTATAGAAAATTTTTCATATAAAAATTTTTTATAGAAATTTTTTCATCAAAAATTTTTTATAGAAAATTTTTCATATGAAAACATTTCATATTAAAAGTTTTTTTAGAAAATGATTCATAGAAAAATTTTCATGTTAAAATTTTGATAATTAATTTTTCTAATAAAAATTTTTTATAAAAATTTTTATATAAATTTTATTTATCGAAAATTATTCATATAAAAATTTTTGATAGAAGATTTTTCATATACAAATTTTTAATAGAAATTTTTTCATATAAAAATTTTAGATAGATCATTTTTTATATAAAATTATTTATACAAAATTTTTCATATAAAGATTTTTTATACAAAATTTTTCATATAAAATTTTTTATAGAAAATTTTTCATAGAAAATTTTTTATAGAAAATTTTTCATATAAAAATTGAAAGATGAAAAATTTTCCTTCATATAAAATTTTTTTATAGAAAATTTCTCATATAAAAATTGTTTTTAGAAAATTTTTTAAATAAAAATTTTTTATAGAAAATTTTTCATATACAAATTTTTTATTTAAATTTTTTCATATCAAAATAATTTATAGAAAATTTTTCATATAAAAATTTTTTATAGAAAATTTTTCATATAAAAATTTTTCATATAAAAATTTTTTATAGAAATTTTTTCATCTAAAAATTTTATATAGAAAATTTTTCATATAAAAATTTTTTATAGAAATTTTTTCACCTAAAAATTTTTTATAGAAAATTTTTCATATAAAATTTTTTTAAAGAAAACAAAAATTTTATATAGAAAAATTTTCATGTTAAAATTTTGATAACTTATTTTTTTTAATAAAAATTTTTTATACAATTTTTTTTTTATCGAAAATTATTCATATGAAAATTTTTGATAGAAGATTTTTCATATAAAAATTTTTAATAGAAAATTTTTCATATAAAAATTTTAGATAGAACATTTTTTATATAAAATTATTTATACAAAATTGTTCATATAAAAATTTTTTATACAAAAGTTTTCATATAAAATTTTTTATAGAAAATTTTTCATATAAAAATTGAAATATGAAAAATTTTCTTTAATATAAAATTTTTCATAGAAAAATTTTTTAAAGAAAATTTCTCATATAACATTTTTTTTTAGAAAAATATTTAAATAAAAATTTTTTATAGAAAATTTTTCATATACAAATTTTTTATTTAAATTTTTTCATATCAAAATAATTTATAGAAAATGGTTCATATAAAAATTTTTTATAGAAAATTTTTCATATAAAAATTTTTTATAGAAAATTTTTCATATAAAAATTTTTTATAAAAAATTTTTCATATAAAAATTTTTTATAGAAAATTTTTCATATAAAAATTTTTTATAAAAAATTTTTCATATAAAAATTTTTTATAGAAAATTTTTCATATAAAAATGTTTTATAGAAAATTTTTCATATAAAAATTTTTTATAGAAAATTTTTCATATAAAAATTTTGTATAGAAAATTTCTCATATAAAAATTTTTCATATAAAATTTTTTATAGAAAATTTGTCATATAAAAATTTTTTATAGAAAATTTTTCATATAAAAATTTTTTTCATAGAAAATTTTTCATATAAATTTTTTTTTTAGAAAATTTTTCATATAAAAATTTTTCTTAGAAAATTTTTTATATAAAATTTTTCATATAAAAATTTTTCATATAAAAATTTTTTATTCAAAATTTTTCATATAAAAATTTTTTATAGAAAATTTTCTATAAAAAATTTATTTTTCTATAGAAAAGTAAGTGATCGCTATAGGTTTCTATAGAAAAGTAAACTATCGCTTTAGTTTGCTATAGAAAAGTAAGCGATACTATATTTTTCTAAAGAAAAGTAAGCGATCGATATAGTATTTTACATAAAAGTAAGGGATCGCTATAGTTTTCTATAGAAAAGTAAACGATCGCTTCAGTTTTCTATAGAAAAGTAAGCGATCGCTATAGTTTTCTAAAGAAAAGAGGCAATCGCTTTAGTTTTCTATAGAAAAGTAGGCAATCGCTTTAGTTATCTTTAGAAAAGTAGACAATTGCTTTTGTTTCCTATTGAATAGTAAGCGATCGCTAGAGTTTTTTATAGAAATGTAAGCGATTGCCGTTATACCAATTGCTCGCTGGGTTACCGCTTCACTCATCACTTACCGACTTTAACTATGGGAAACTATAGTTGGTTCTTAATCCTTGATTTGCCTCTTATTTTTCTTTGCTTTTGTCTATATTTAAATCGAAACGTATGAAAATTGCTGCAATTTTCTTCTTGTTAGTGACAAAACCGCCCGCAATTGCTGTCATTTCAAACGGAAAATGATGCTGAATATGCGACACATTTCGATCACTGTCAAAGTGTCAGTGGAAACATTTGTGACAATATATTGTTTAGACGATTTACGCAGCAAATGTGAGATACGAGTAACAAAAGGACAAACGAAATGGTTAAAAAGAAAATATGGAAGCAGGAGCGGGGCTTATTTTTTTAAAACGGTCAGAAATAAATAAGGATTTTTAGAAGATTCTTGTAATGTTTGGAACATTTCTAAAAATTACAAATTTTAGTTGAAATTTAAATTTCCCTCCTTTTGATGCATTTTGATACCACGCCCTTGCTTTAGTTTTGTATAAAGTTTTCATGAACTTGAAAATTTTCTGATATATTTGGGCAAGTTTTTGTAGCGCATTTAACTCTAGTGCAAACAAAGAAATGAAGGTGGCCATCTCTCACAAAATTTTCGATACAAATTTCTGAAGATCGCAAAATATTTCTGTACAAATTTATGTCGATCTCACAATTTTCTAGAAAAAATTAGTTTTTCTATAGAAATGATTAGTTTTTCTATAGAAATGATTAGTTTTTCTATAGAAATGATAAGTTTTTCTAAAGAAATGATAAGTTTTTCTATAGAAAAAATAAGTTTTTCTATAGAAAAAAATTTTTTCTATTGAAAAATTAAGTTTTTGTATAGAAAAATTGAGTTTTTGTATAGAAAAATTAAGTTTTTGTATAGAAAAATTAAGTTTTTGTATAGAAAAATTAAGTTTTTGTATAGAAAAATTAAGTTTTTCTATAGAAAAATTAAGTTTTTCTATAGAAAAATTAAGTTTTTCTATAGAAAAATTAAGTTTTTCTATGGAAAAATTATGTTTTTCTATAGAAAAATTATGTTTTTCTATAGAAAAATTATGTTTTTCTATAGAAAAATTATGTTTTTCTATAGAAAAATTATGCTTTTCTATAGAAAAATTATGTTTTTCTATAGAAAAATTATATTTTTCTATAGAAAAATTATATTTTTCTATAGAAAAATTATATTTTTCTATAGAAAAATTATGTTTTTCTATAGAAAAATTATGTTTTTCTATAGAAAAATTATGTTTTTCTATAGAAAAATTATGTTTTTCTATAGAAAAATTATGTTTTTCTATAGGAAAATTATGTTTTTCTATAGAAAAATTATGTTTTTCTATAGAAAAATTATGTTTTTCTATAGAAAAATTATGTTTTTCTATAGAAAAATTATGTTTTTCTATAGAAAAATTATGTTTTTCTATAGAAAAATTATGTTTTTCTATAGAAAAATTATGTTTTTCTATAGGAAAATTATGTTTTTCTATAGAAAAATTATGTTTTTCTATAGAAAAATTATGTTTTTCTATAGAAAAATTATGCTTTTCTATAGAAAAGTTATGTTTTTCTATGGAAAAATTATGTTTTTCTATAGAAAAATTATGTTTTTCTATAGAAAAATTATGTTTTTCTATAGAAAAATTATGTTTTTCTATAGAAAAATTATGTTTTTCTATAGAAAAATTATGTTTTTCTATAGAAAAATTATGTTTTTCTATAGAAAAATTATGTTTTTCTATAGAAAAATTATGTTTTTCTATAGAAAAATTATGTTTTTCTATAGAAAAATTATGTTTTTCTATAGAAAAATTATGTTTTTCTATAGAAAAATTATGTTTTTCTATAGAAAAATTATGTTTTTCTATAGAAAAATTATGTTTTTCTATAGAAAAATTATGTTTTTCTATAGAAAAATTATGTTTTTCTATAGAAAAATTATGTTTTTCTATAGAAAAATTATGTTTTTCTATAGAAAAATTATGTTTTTCTATAGAAAAATTATGTTTTTCTATAGAAAAATTATGTTTTTCTATAGAAAAATTATGTTTTTCTATAGAAAAATTATGTTTTTCTATAGAAAAATTATGTTTTTCTATAGAAAAATTATGTTTTTCTATAGAAAAATTATGTTTTTCTATAGAAAAATTATGTTTTTCTATAGAAAAATTATGTTTTTCTATAGAAAAATTACGTTTTTCTATAGAAAAATTATGTTTTTCTATAGAAAAATTATGTTTTTCTATAGAAAAATTATGTTTTTCTATAGAAAAATTATGTTTTTCTATAGAAAAATTATGTTTTTCTATAGAAAAATGATGTTTTTCTATAGAAAAATTATGTTTTTCTATAGAAAAATTATGTTTTTCTATAGAAAAATTATGTTTTTCTATAG
The DNA here is from genome assembly GCA_933228675.1 of Stomorhina lunata. Taxonomy (NCBI): domain Eukaryota; kingdom Metazoa; phylum Arthropoda; class Insecta; order Diptera; family Rhiniidae; genus Stomorhina; species Stomorhina lunata. The sequence continues at coordinate 121,521,926 of OW121742.1, read as the reverse complement.
AAAAATTATGTTTTTCTATAGAAAAATTATGTTTTTCTATAGAAAAATTATGTTTTTCTATAGAAAAATTATGTTTTTCTATAGAAAAATTATGTTTTTCTATAGAAAAATTATGTTTTTCTATAGAAAAATTATGTTTTTCTATAGAAAAATTATGTTTTTCTATATAAAAAAATTATGTTTTTCTATAGAAAAATTATGTTTTTCTATAGAAAAATTATGTTTTTCTATAGAAAAATTATGTTTTTCTATAGAAAAATTATGTTTTTCTATAGAAAAATTATGTTTTTCTATAGAAAAATTATGTTTTTCTATAGAAAAATTATGTTTTTCTATAGAAAAATTATGTTTTTCTATAGAAAAATTATGTTTTTCTATAGAAAAATTATGTTTTTCTATAGAAAAATTATGTTTTTCTATAGAAAAATTATGTTTTTCTATAGAAAAATTATGTTTTTCTATAGAAAAATTATGTTTTTTAATAGAAAAATTATGTTTTTCTATAGAAAAATTATGTTTTTCTATAGAAAAATTATGTTTTTCTATAGAAAAATTATGTTTTTCTATAGAAAAATTATGTTTTTCTATAGAAAAATTATGTTTTTCTATAGAAAAATTATGTTTTTCTATAGAAAAATTATGTTTTTCTATAGAAAAATTATGTTTTTCTATAGAAAAATTATGTTTTTCTATAGAAAAATTATGTTTTTCTATAAAAAAATTATGTTTTTCTATAGAAAAATTATGTTTTTCTATAGAAAAATTATGTTTTTCTATAGAAAAATTATGTTTTTCTATAGAAAAATTATGTTTTTCTATAGAAAAATTATGTTTTTCTATAGAAAAGTTATGTTTTTCTATAGAAAAGTTATGTTTTTCTATAGAAAAGTGATGTTTTTCTATAGAAAAATTATGTTTTTCTATAGAAAAATTATGTTTTTCTATAGAAAAATTATGTTTTTCTATAGAAAAATTATGTTTTTCTATAGAAAAATTATGTTTTTCTATAGAAAAATTATGTTTTTCTATAGAAAAATTATGTTTTTCTATAGAAAAATTATGTTTTTCTATAGAAAAATTATGTTTTTCTATAGAAAAATTATGTTTTTCTATAGAAAAATTATGTTTTTCTATAGAAAAATTATGTTTTTCTATAGAAAAATTATGCTTTTCTATAGAAAAATTATGTTTTTCTATAGAAAAATTATGTTTTTCTATAGAAAAATTATGTTTTTCTATAGAAAAATTATGTTTTTCTATAGAAAAATTATGTTTTTCTACAGAAAAATTATGTTTTTCTATAGAAAAATTATGTTTTTCTATAGAAAAATTATGTTTTTCTATAGAAAAATTATGTTTTTCTATAGAAAAATTATGTTTTTCTATAGAAAAATTATGTTTTTCTATAGAAAAATTATGTTTTTCTATAGAAAAATTATGTTTTTCTATAGAAAAATTATGTTTTTCTATAGAAAAATTATGTTTTTCTATAGAAAAATTATGTTTTTCTATAGAAAAATTATGTTTTTCTATAGAAAAATTATGTTTTGCTATAGAAAAATTATGTTTTTCTATAGAAAAATTATGTTTTTCTATAGAAAAATTATGTTTTTCTATCGAAAAATTATGTTTTTCTATAGAAAAATTATGTTTTTCTATAGAAAAATTATGTTTTTCTATAGAAAAATTATGTTTTTCTATAGAAAAATTATGTTTTTCTATAGAAAAATTATGTTTTTCTATAGAAAAATTATGTTTTTCTACAGAAAAATTATGTTTTTCTATAGAAAAATTTTGTTTTTCTATAGAAAAATTTTGTTTTTCTATAGAAAAATTATGTTTTTCTATAGAAAAATTATGTTTTTCTATAGAAAAATTATGTTTTTCTATAGAAAAATTATGTTTTTCTATAGAAAAATTATGTTTTTCTATAGAAAAATTATGTTTTTCTATAGAAAAATTATGTTTTTCTATAGAAAAATTATGTTTTTCTATAGAAAAATTATGTTTTGCTATAGAAAAATTATGTTTTTCTATAGAAAAATTATGTTTTGCTATAGAAAAATTATGTTTTTCTATAGAAAAATTATGTTTTTCTATAGAAAAATTATGTTTTTCTATAGAAAAATTATGTTTTTCTGTAGAAAAATTATGTTTTTCTATAGAAAAATTATGTTTTTCTATAGAAAAATTATGTTTTTCTATAGAAAAATTATGTTTTTCTATAGAAAAATTATGTTTTTCTATAGAAAAATTATGTTTTTCTATAGAAAAATTATGTTTTGCTATAGAAAAATTATGTTTTTCTATAGAAAAATTATGTTTTTCTATGGAAAAATTATGTTTTTCTATAGAAAAATTATGTTTTTCTATAGAAAAATTATGTTTTTCTATAGAAAAATTATGTTTTTCTATAGAAAAATTATGTTTTTCTATAGAAAAATTATGTTTTTCTATAGAAAAATTATGTGTTTCTATAGAAAAATTATGTTTTTCTACAGAAAAATTATGTTTTTCTATAGAATACTGGTCGCTTTACTTTCCTCAATTTCTTCCGTCTCACTTTTTTTACTCCTAAAACAAACCGTGTAAACATAATTTGCATATAATAAGCCAAATCAATGTAAAACCAAGTTTTTTGTATGTTCCATCTCTTTTCATCGGTTGCCAAGTCATGGTGGCTTGTAACGATCTCAGAAAAAGAACGGGGAAGAGATTGGAATACACAAAATTTTGGCTAAAAAAGGTTGTCAATTGTCAATCCCTTTTGCTGCTAGAAAACTTTAAGAGTTTGTGTGTCTTTCAAAATGAGAACACTTAAGCGATATTGTCTCATTTTTGTTCAAAAATACAATTGTCAAACTTTAGACGACTTTGGCTAGATCTTGGTAGAGGTTTGCGACTTTGATGAAATGTTTATGGCTGCTAAGCCATAACAAAGCAGAACAAATTCTTATCTAATTTTTTGTAGTTCCTGCGTTCGTTTTTTTGTGTTATTTTAGGTTTTTTTTTGAGATAATTCCATTTAATATGGTTCTGTCTCATTGTTTATGGTCATTTGTTGGTGACTTGTAGAAACTGACAATTGCTTGACTGCCAAGATCGCTCATTTCAAACATTTAGTTACAGACTCAAATAAATGGCTATAAAATGATTTTTTTTGCTGGTTTCATAAAAGATATTAAAAAGCTTTTATGGGAAATTATTGAGGTTTTATAGGTAAATTGGTCATTGTTGACCCATATATTTTTTTCAAAAAATAACTTAAAAATTAATGCTAATTTCTTAAGATCGTTTTATATTTCTGCTCTTGAAAACCAAAATTTGGTTTAATTTCTTTTTCTGTTTCCATTTCAAGCTTTTTTTTCATAATATTTTAAATTTTGTTTAAATACTTGAAGTGCCTATAAGAGTTTCAATAAGAGCAAAATTTTTGTTAAACTGTTTATTTATGCAAAATCGTGATCTTAAGGCGCAAAAATAAGATCACGTTAAGAAAAATTTTTTTTTTCTCATACTTAAACAGGATCAATGTAATCTCTACACGATTTATTTTGGCCAACAAATAAAAATTTTGAATTTTTTTGAATAATAATAAGTTACTGTAACACATTCTGAACTTACTCATATTGGGAGTGTTAGTGTAATCTTTACACAGTTTTGAATATGGGGGAGTAAAGTGTCTCAAAACATTTCAAAATTAAAGGCAAAGTTGGTTTATTAAGATGAACGCCAACCTAACTTTACAAAGCTAAGACAAAAGCAACATTTTCTATAGAAAAGTTAAGGAAACTTAAGCGATTCCTTCAGTTTCACATAGAAAATCCGCTACTTTGTAAGCGGTAGTTTACTGACGAAGTTACCAGGCATAATTTTATAAAGTACCAACATATCCCCTAAATGTAACAATTTCTAAAAAGTCTCTAAAAATTTTTTTAACTGATGAAGTAAGATATATCTGGATGACTCAGCAGTTTTAGGATGACTCAGCAGTTTTAAGATGAATGACTTAGCTGTTGAAGGATGACTCAGCACATTTAGGATTACTCAACACTTAAAGGATGACTCTACAGTTTTAAAATGACTTAGTAGTAGCAGTTTTAGGTTGACTCAGAAGTTTAGAATGAAAAAGGTTTTAGGGATGACTCAACAGTTTAAAAATGACTTAACAGTTTCAGGATGACTCAATAGTTTTTGAATGACTTAGCAGTATAATAATAACTGTTATATAGAAAAAATTTCATGAAGAAAATTTTTCTATAGAAAAAATTTCATGAAGAAAATTTTTCTATAGAAAAAATTTCATCAAATTTCTATAGAAAAAATTTTATCAAGAAAATTTTTTCTATTGAAAAAATTTAATCAAGAAAATTTTTTCTTTCATCAGGAAAATTTTTTCTTTCATCAGGAATTTCATCAAGAAATTTTTTTCTACAGAAAAAATTTCATCAAGAAATTTTTTTCTATAAAAAAATTTTATCAAGAAATTTTTTTTTATAGAAAAAATTTCATCAAGAAATTTTTTTCTATAGAAAAAACTTCATCAAGAAATTTTTTTCTATAGAAAAAATTTAATCAAGAAATTTTTTTCTATAGAAAAAATTTCATCAAGAAATTTTTTTCTATAGAAAAAATTTCATCAAGAATTTTTTTTCTATAGAAAAAATTTCATCAAGAAATTTTTTTCTACAGAAAAAAATTCATCAAGAAATTTTTTTCTATAGAAAAAATTTCATCAAGAAATTTTTTTCTATAGAAAAAAGTTCATCAAGAAATTTTTTTCTATAGAAAAAATTTCATCAAAAAATTTTTTTCTATAGAAAAAATTTCATCAAGAAATTTTTTTCTATAGAAAAAATTTCATCAAGAAATTTTTTTCTTTTTCTCTAGAAGAAATTTCATAAAAAAATTTCTTCGAGAATTTTTTTTCTATGGAAAAAATAGGAAAAAATTCATCAAAAAAAATTTTTCTACAGAAAAAATTCCTTAAGGATAATTTTAAATATACAAAAAATTTCTTGAAGAAAATTTTTTCGATACAAAAAATATCATACAGAAATTTTGGTTTTCTATAGAAGTGTAAGCGATCGCTTTGATTTTCTATAGAAAATTAAAGGTCACTTTGGTTTTTTTTTATAGAAATGTAAGCGATCGCTTTCTTTTTCTATAGAAAAGTAAGCGATCGCTTTGGTTTTCTATAAAAAAGTAAGCGAGCTCTTTGGCTTTCTATCGAAAAAGTAGGCGATCGTTTTAGTTTTTTATAGTAAAGTAAGTGATCGACATGGTTTTATATAGAAAACTTATCGATAGCTTTGGTTTTCTATAGAAATGAAAGCGATCGCTTTGGTTTTCTATAGAAAAGTAAACTATCGCTTTAGTTTTTTAGAGAAAAGTTCACGATCGCTTACTTTTCCATAGAGATGTTTTCTATAGAAATGTAGGCGATAGCTTTGGTTTTCTATAGAAAAGTAAACGATCGCTTTAGTTTTTTACAGAAAAGTATGCGATAGCTTTATTTTCCTATGAACAAGTTATCGATCGCTTTAGTTTTCTATAGAAATGTAAGTTATCGCTTCGGTTTTCTATAGAAAAGTAAGCGATCGCTTTGGTTTCTTATAGAAATGTAAGCGATCGCTTTGGTATTTTGTAGCAAAGTAAGCGATCGCTTCGGTTTTCTATATAAAAGTACGCGATAGCTATAGTTTTCTATAGAAAAGTAAGCGATCGCTATAGTTTTCTATAGAAAAGTAAGCGATCGCTCTGGTTCTCTATAGAAAATAAAGCGATCGCTTTGGTTTTTTATAGAAAAGTAAGCAATCTCTTTGGTTTTCTATAGAGAGGTAAGCGATCGCTTTAGTCTTTTATAGAAAAGTAAGCGATAACTTTGGTTTTCTATAGAAAAGTAAGTGATCGCTTTAGTTTTTTGTAGAAATTTTGCTATCGTTTTGGTTTCCTATAGAAAAGTTAGTCTTACATATAGTGTGTTTTGAATTCCCAACGATCGCATTACTTATCATTTCGTAGATGGACCATTTCTACTCTCTTTAGTGTCTTAGAATAGGAAGCTAGAAACTTTGTTGTTGTTTTTTTACTCTACACGATCTCCAAAAATAACATCAGCAATATCGTCATCATCATCAGCCTCATATCGTCAACAAATTTTCCTCTATCACATAAGATATCTCTGACTATTCTATAAATATTTTTTTGTTTCTATTTCCCTTGACTAAAGCCTATAAGATCATTGATGATGATCACACGATATGGCATTTTGGGTTAATAATTTCCATATTGCTAATGTTATGTTATTGTTTGTGACCAAACAAAATCTCCATGCTCAGGCCATAATATTAGCAGTAGGAATGGAATAGATTTTGTTATTTCAAAGATTTTGGGATTTTGTTGAGGAACGGGGGAAATGTTGGAAGAATTTTGGAAAAAACAAAGGCGATTTCGTGATAATCCATTATTAATGCCAATCAGCATATCTACTAGCTCTAGCACTTGTATGAGTAGTTTTGGTCAGAGAAATAATAAAATTGAAGAGTAGGGGTATTCACTTGGAAAAGTTTGTTCTTTAAATAAATGTTATAGTGATTCCTGTTATCCATTTAAGGCGTTCTACATACGCCTTAAATGGATATGCGCTAGCGTTCATCCTGCGTTCATAAATTTTTTTCATACCATAGCCTTATTTCTTTACACAAGTTGGACTTTTGGACAGTTTAATGGTTTTGCTAATTTATTTGCAATACTAAGTAGGCGTTAAAGTAGTACGAGTAGTTGTTCCCTATTGCCTGAATACCCCTAATATATATGTGAAAAGCCTTAATATCATGTCGAAGAAACAATTTCGTTTTGGCAAAACAAAAGAACCTTCAAATTTGGTGTTTTATCGTGTGGCGCTTATCTTGGCCAAATAATCTCTTTCTTTGTTCCTGTTGCTGCTGCTCCAACATGCTACCGCTTTCAATCGTGGCCAATTGGTTAGATTGTCGCCTACTGGTGTTGATATTTGCATTTACAGCCAAAAATTCAAAGTAGTTTTTTTTCCTCTACTACGAATGATCGTTTTTCTGTTTCATAACCCCCCCCCTCCAAAAAAAAAATCTTGTGAATTTAAAAATTTCTCAAACTTTCTAAGTGTGTGTTCTGTTAAATTTTAAGCCTTAATAGTTTAAAGGTTTGTGGTTTTGTGCTTTAACCAAAATATGAGTAACAGAATTTTACCACGGTCGTGGTTCAGGACCTCCCAGTTGTTGTCTTAGACTTTGTAATCTGTAGTTCAAAACTTATTTGGTTTTGGCTACTGTTTAGTTTTCTTTCAGACAATTTCATGACCTTAAACATACAAATTTTCATAATTGTTTTTTTTTCTTCTTTGCAAATCGTCTTTATCCTTAGCCACTGCAACAAAAAATCTACAAAATTAGTAATAATTTTGTGAAATTTTTTAATAGTCGTGGTTAGAGTAACCAATATTTAGCTTCTTTATCCTAAAAGGCAGATAAAAGCTAAGCAACCGCCTTATAAGGCTTTAAGTTTGCATTATAATATGACAGATGACTTGATTTACTAAGCCAATTCCAGTAGCCCACACGCATTTTTGCGGTTGAAATTTATGACTTTATTACAAAAGTTTTGGAAAAGAATAAAGAATTTATAATTTACAAAAAAGAAAAAAAAACAAAATTTTGATTAAAAACCTTAGAAATGTAATGCATTTCTAAAGAAAGATTAACGTTGGTGAAATTTTTTTATAGGAAAGTGGACGTTTTTGTAATTTTTTATAGAAAAATAAGCATTGGTGAAATTTTTCTATAGAAAAACCCATATTGGTGAAATTTTTCTATAGAAAAATGGACGTTGGTTAAATTTTTTATAGAAAAATAAACATTGGTGAAAATTTTCTATAGAAAAACTCAAGTTGGTGAAATTTTTCTATAGAAAAATGAACGTTTGTGAACTTTTTCTATAGAAAAATGAACGTTGGTGAACTTTTTCTATAGAAAAATGAACGTTGGTGAACTTTGTCTATAGAAAAATGAACGTTGGTGAAATTTTTCTATAGAAAAATGAACGTTGGTGAAATTTTTCTATAGAAAAATGAACGTTGGTGAAATTTTTCTATAGAAAAATGAACGTTAGTGAAATTTTTCTATAGAATAATGAACTTTGGTGAAATTTTTCTATAGAAAAATGAATGTTGGTGAAATTTTTCTATAGAAAAATGAACGTTGGTGAAATTTTTCTTTAGCAAAATTAAGGTTAATGAAATTTTTCTTTACAAAAATAAACGTTGGTGAAATTTTTCTTGAACAAATTAACGTTGGTGAAATTTTTCTATAGAAAAATGAACGTTGGTGAAATTTTTCTATAGAAAAATGAACGTTGGTGAAATTTTTCTATAGAAAAATGAACGTTGGTGAAATTTTTCTATAGAAAAATGAACGTTGGTGAAATTTTTCTATAGAAAAATTCACGTTGGTGAAAGTTTTCTATAGAAAAATGAACGTTGGTGAAATTTTTCTTGAACAAATTAACGTTGGTGAAATTTTTCTATAGAAAAATGAACGTTGGTGAAATTTTTCTATAGAAAAATGAACGTTGGTGAAATTTTTCTATAGAAAAATGAACGTTGGTGAAATTTTTCTATAGAAAAATGAACGTTGGTGAAATTTTTCTATAGAAAAATTCACGTTGGTGAAAGTTTTCTATAGAAAAATGAACGTTGGTGAAATTTTTCTATAGAAAAATGAACGTTGGTGAAATTTTTCTATAGAAAAATGAACGTTGGTGAAATTTTGCTATAGAAAAATGAACGTTGGTGAAATTTTTCTATAGAAAAATGAACGCTTGTGAAATTTTTCTATAGAAAAATGAACGTTGATGAAATTTTTCTATAGAAAAATTCACGTTGGTGTAATTATTCTATAGAAAAATTCACGTTGGTGTAATTTTGCTATAGAAAAATACACGTTGGTGTTATTTTTCTATAGAAAAATTCACATTGGTTAAATTTTTCTGTAGAAAAATTTACCCTAAAAAAATGTATCTATAGAAAAATGAACATTAAACAAATTTTTCTACATAAAAATTTACCTTAAAGAAATTTGTCTACAGAAAAATTGCCTTTTAGAGATTTTTCTAAAGAAATTTTCTGTAGAAAAATTTACCTTAAAGAAATTTTTCTACATAAAAATTTACCTTAAAGAAATTTTTCTATAAAAAAATTTACCTTAAAGAAATTTTTCTATAGAAAAATTTACCTTAAAGAAATTTTTCTATAGAAAAATTGACGTTAAGGAATTTTTTTTATAGAAAAATTGACGTTAAAGAAAGTTTTCTACAGAAAAATTGACGTTAGAGGTATTTTTTCATAGAAAAATTTACCTTGAAGAAATTTTTCTATAGAAAAATTTACCTTAGAGAAATTTTTCTATAGAAAAATTTACCTTAGAGAAATTTTCTATAGAAAAATTTACCTTAAAGAATTTTTTCTATAGAAAAATTTACCTTAGAGAATTTTTTCTATAGAAAAATTTACCTTAAAGAAATTTTTCTATAGAAAAATTAACCTTAAAGAAATTTTTCTAAAGAAAAATTAACCTTAAAGAAATTTTTCTATAGAAAAATTAACCTTAAAGAAACTTTTCTGTAGAAAAATTTATCTAAAAGAAATTTTTCTATAGAAAAATGTACCTTAAAGAAATATTTCTATAGAAAAATTTACCTTAAACAAATTTTTTTTTATAGAAAAATTTACATTGAAGAATTTTTTTCCATAAACGAATCTACCTTATTTTTTTAGAAAAAATGACATTAAAGAAATTTTTCTATAGAAAAATTTATCTTAAAAAAATTTTTCTTTAGAAAAAATTTTCTATAGAAAAAAAAATTTGTTAATAAAATTTTCTTGAAATTTTCCTTTAAAATATTTAAAATCATTTTAGTTAATTAAGCTGACCGCTTAAACCTTCTAACTCATTTAATTACTTACTTTATTTTCTTTCTATGAACAAATTATTATCTTATTTTGAACCTGTTGAAAATTGAAATTTATTACTTTTGCCATATCTTGAACAAATTAATGTTATTAATTTTTCATAACAACAGGTGGTCTTTATTATCATCATTACAATGTTTCAAGTAGTTAAGACTTTTTTTTTGTATATGAAAAATCAGCTTGACAACTTCATATCTTAAGAATACAAAAGCTGTAGATCTTTTTTATTAAACTTTCAACATTTCAATGATCATTTATTTGTATTAAACATTTTCAAGATAACTTCAACTGCTACCTTTTAAGTCAATAATTTATATTTATTATAAATAGTGACTAAATCTGTTTTACTTTTGTTATAAATAGATTTAATAACTTTGTTATGAAAAAAAAAATTGTTATGAAAAATATTTTTACTGGAATTTTGCTATAATTTTTTCTTTTTAACAATAAAAGGTGTGAATTGAAGTTTACAATTAATGACATCACTACAAGGTATGAGTGTTTGTATGCTAGGAAAATAAATAATATTAAATTACTTTAGTAGAATTATCGAAGTGATCAAGAGATTAAACTGATTAACTACTGAGAATTTTTTAGATTCTTTAAATGTATTAGAGCTTTTAATTGGGTTATACCTCGTTAACTATAATAGGCATTGGACGACACACTAAAATCAAAAGACTTAAGACAGAAACTTTTCATATAAAAATATTTCCAAGTCTTTATCTAGTCTTTAATTTTTCTACCGAAACATTTCTGTAGCATCAATTTTTCTATATGAAAAATTCTTTAACGTGAATTTTTCTATAGAAAACTTTCTTTATTGTCAATTTTTCTTTAGAAACATTTATTTAATGCCAATTTTGCTATGGAAAAATTTCTTTGATGTCAATTTTTCTATAGAAAAATTTCTTTAATGTCAATTCTTCTATAGAAAAATTTCTTTAATGTCAATTTTTCTATAGAAAAATTTATTTTCTTTAACTTCTATTTTTCTATAGAAAAATTTCTTTATCGTCAATTTTTCTATAGAAAAATTTCTTTAACGTCAAGTTTTCTTTAGAAAAATTTCTTTAACGTCAATTTTTCTATAAAAAAATTTCTTAAACATCAATTTTTTTATAGAAAAATTTCTTTAACGTCAATTTTTCTATAAAAAAATTTCTTTAACGTCAATTTTTCTATAGAAAAATTTCTTTAACGTCAATTTTTCTATAGAAAAATTTCTATAACGTCAATTTTTCTATAGAAAAATTTCTTTTACGTCAATTTTTCTATAGAAAAATTTCTTTAACGTCAATTTTTTTATAGAAAAATTTCTTTAACGTCAATTTTTCTATAGAAAAATTTCTTTAATGTCATTTTTTTTTATAGAAAAATTTCTTAAATTTAATTTTTTTTCAGAAAAATTTAAGTTATAGAAATTTTTCAATAAAAACATTTAAAAAAATTAAAATTTCTTTAAATAAAACTTTTCTATAGAAAGATTTCTTTAGCTTTAATTTTTTATAATAAAATTTTTTAAATATCAATTTTTTTACAGAAAAATTTCTTTGACTTTTAATAGATAAAAATTTCTTCAGTTAAATTTTTCTATAGAAAAATTTTTTTAACTTAAATTTTTGCATAGAAAAATGTCTTTAATACAAATTTTTATATAGAAAAATTCCTTTAACTAAAATTTTTCTACAAAAAAATTTTTTACTTAAATTTTTCAATAGAAAAATTTCTTAAACGTTAATTTTTCTATTGAAAAATTTCTTTAACTAAAATTATTATAAAGAAAAATTTATTTTACTTAAATTTTTCTAAAGAAAAATTTCATTTACTAACATTTTTCTATAGAAGAATTTCTTAAATTAAATTTTTCTATAGAATAATTCTTTGACTTAAATTTTGCTATAGAAAAATATCTTGAATTTACATTTTTCTTTAAAAAATTTATTTAGCATAAATTTTTCTTTAGAAAATTTCCTTTAACCTAAATTTTAAAATAGAAAAATTTCTTAAACTTCCATTTTTCTATAGAAATTTTTTATAACTTAATTAATTCTATCGAAAAATTTCTTCAACTAAAATTTTTCTATAGAAAAATTTCTTTAACTTAAATTTTTCAAAAGAAAAATTTCTTTACCTTAAATTTTTCTATAGAAAAATTTCCTTAACTTAAATTTCTCGAAAGAAAAATTTCTTTAACTTAAATTTTTCCATAGAAAAATTTCTTTAAATTAAATTTTTCTATAGAAAATATCTTTAGTCAGTTTATCTGCTGAAAACATTCTATATGACTTTAACTTTTCTATAGAAAAATTCCTTTAAGGAAATTTTTTTTATGGAAAAACTTCTTTAACTTAAGTTTTTCTATACAAAAATTTTTTTAACTAAAATCTTTCTTTAGAAGAATTGTTTTAACTTAAATTTTTCTATAGAAAAATTTCTTTCTTTTCTATAGAAAAATTTCTTTAACTTAATTTTTTTATAGAACATTTTTTAACTTAAATTTTTCTATAAAAATTTTTTTTTTATTTAAACTTTCTTTTACCTAAATTTTTGTATAGAAAAATCTCTTTTACTTAAATTTTTCTATAGAAAAATTTCTTTAACATCAATTTTTCTATAAAAAATTGTTTAAACTTCAACTTTTTTAAAGAAGAATTCCTTCAACTTAAATTTTTCTATAGAAAAATTTGTTCAACTAAAATTTTTCTAAAGAAAAATTTTTTTTAGAGAAATTTCTTTAACTTAAATTTTTCTATAGAAAAATTTCTTTAACTTAAATTTTTTTATAGAACAATTTCTTTAACTTAAATTTTTCTATAGAAAAATTACTTTAACTTAAATTTTTATATAGAAAAATTTCTCTTTTACTTAAATTTTTCTATAGAAAAATTTCTTTAACATCAATTTTTCTATAAAAAATTGTTTAAACTTCAACTTTTTTAAAGAAGAATTCCTTCAACTTAAATTTTTCTATAGAAAAATTTGTTCAACTGAAATTTTTCTAAAGAAAATTTTTTTTAGAGAAATTTCTTTAACTCAAATTTTTCTATAGAAAAATTTCTTTAACTTAAATTTTTATATAGGAAAATTTCTATTACTTACATTTTTCTATAGAAAAATTTCTTTTACTAAAATTTTGCTATAGAAAAAATTTCTTTAGTTAAAATTTTTCTATAAAAAATTTTTTAGCTTAAATTTTTCTATAGAAAAATTTCTTAAATGTCAATTTTTTATAGAAAAAATTTCTTTAACTTCTAGTGAAGCGTGTTTATAATTCGTTGAACTTTTTAATTCTCGCTATCATTATTTCAAATTCTTTAATAAATTCATTGTAAATAGATAATTTTGTTGTTAATGAGAAATTTGTTATTGATCTAATAAATTAATACAAACAATTCTAAAGAATTCGTGTTTAAGTTATTCGAATTTTTAGAAAAAATCACACAATATTAATTAGAGGAAATTCCTAAATCAGAATAGAAATAATAAAATTAAGAGAAACAGCTCATCATTATCAACATGAACTAGTTGCATTTTAGTAAATTAATTTATCTTAACAAAAATTAATATTTAATGAGTTCCCCGGAATTTTTGACTAAATAATATTTCAAATAAACAAAATATAAGGCAATAAATCTTTTCAGTTTTAATATTATAATAAAATTCAAAAAGATTTTTGATAAAGATAGTGTTGGAGATACAAGCTAACGATTTTTGTTGTATTTAATTTAAGACAAAATTAAAATAATATACATATCTGTAACAAAGTGTCACCTTAAAACATTTAGTATAACAATGGTCCCAAAACACGATGTTCGAAATCAAAATTCTCTTATGAATATTTGTTGTAAATCAAAAGAATATTCATTCGAAATTGTTAACATCTTTATATTGTGTTTCGTTTTTAATTAAGCATGATAAATTGTTTCATTTGGTCTAATAAATCTTTTTTATAGCAGGTTTCTTTTGTTGTTTTTTTCTCTTCTGATATCTATTAGAAACCAGAATTCAATAATTTTTTCCCCCAAAAAAAGAACAATACCTTTTTTATGAAACCTTATTTGGCTGCTGTTTGATTGTTGGCTTTTCAATTTTATAACACTTCTTAGCCTTTTTATGTAGACTTTGCCCATTTCACTCATTTACATCCAGCTGTTTATTATTTATTTAAAAAATATTAGTTTTTGTTCATATTTAAATTTTTTTTGTAATCTTTTTAGTATAAAGATAAGCGTTAAGCTGTGAAGAAAATTGATTTGAAATTAATGCAAGAATTTGTAACACTGTTTTGTTATTTACAATATAAAAATTATGTTTTGTCTTAGTCAAGAAGTTGGAAGCAAATTGATGGTTTTAAAAACTGATTTTTAGGGCGATTTTAATGTTCTATTAGAATAAAATATCATCAACAAGTTTGTTTTCTAAGTCTTTTGTTTTTGATTGAAAATGATGCAATATAGAAAGGGACTCGAGATAAAGAAACTTGTTCATAAATGAGACTATTCGACAAGTATATGAAAAGTATGTGTCTTAAGTCTTTTGTATTTATAAAAATTTTTTCTATAGAAAAATTTTCGGTATAAAATTTTTTCTATAGAAAAATTTTCGGTATAAAATTTTTTCTATAGAAAAATTTTCGGTATAAAATTTTTTCTATAGAAAAATTTTCGGTATAAAATTTTTTCTATAGAAAAATTTTCGGTATAAAATTTTTTCTATAGAAAAATTTTCGGTATAAAATTTTTTCTATAGAAAAATTTTCGGTATAAAATTTTTTCTATAGAAAAATTTTCGGTATAAAACTTTTTCTATAGAAAAATTTTCAGTATAAAATTTTTTCTAGAGAAGAATTTTCGGTATAAAATTCTTTGTAAAGAAAAATTTTCATTATAAAATTTTTTCTAAAGAAAAATATTCATTATTTGGGAATTAATCATTCGAACTTTAGAATTAATTGAAAAATTAGGTTTAATCAGGCTTGAGTTCATTTAACTTTCAAATTATTAATTTTGAAAATTTGAAAAGTAATTGTAAAAAAATATGAAATATAATAAAAAATATAAATATGAAAAATATTAATTTTAAAATTTTTTCTAAAGAAAATTTTTCATTATAAATTGTTTTTCTATAGAAAATTATAGGAATAAGATTTTTTCTATAGAAAAAATTTAGGAATAAAATTTTTTCTATAGAAAAATTTTTGGAGTAAATTTTTTTTTTTTTTTATAGAAAAGTTTAAGATATAAAATTTTTTCTATAGAAAAGACCCATAATAAATATAAAAAAAACTTTCTTAAAAAATTTTCGGAATAAATTTTTTTCAAAAGAAAAATTTTTTTTTATAAAATTTTTCTATAAAGAATATTTCTTCGGTATTCAATGTTTTCTTTTGAAAAATTTTCGCTATAAATTTGTTCTATAGAAAAATTTTCATTTAGAATTCTTTTTAAAAAAATATTTCGTTTTAAAATTTTTTGTAAAGAAATATTTTTGTTATTAAATTTTTTCTATAGAAACATTTCCGATGTAAAATGTTTTCTTTAAAATAATTTTCGATATAAAATTTTTCTACAGAAAAATTTTCGGTATAAAATATTTTCAATAGAAAATTTTCGGTATAAAATTTTTGCTATAGAAAAATAAATATAAAATAAAATTTTTTCTATGTAAAAATTTTTTTATACAACATTTTTTTGTATCCAAATATTTTCTATAGAAAAATTTTCCGTGTACAATTTTTTATTAAGAAAAATTTAAGGAATATTTTCACTTTTGTCAAATTTTCACTTTCTATAAAAAAATTTCAAAACATTTCTTTCAAAAATTTTCTATAGAAAATTTCTCACTTTCGTCAAATTTTCTATAGAAAACTTCTTACTTTTGTCTAATTTTCTATAGAAAATTTCTCACTTTCGTCAAATTTTCTATAGAAAATTTTCATTTTCGTCAAATTTTACATAGAAAATTTTCTCTTTCGTCAAATTTTCTATAGAAAATTTCTCACTTTTGTCTAATTTTCTATAGAAAATTTCTCACTTTCGTCAAATTTTCTATAGAAAATTTTCATTTTCGTCAAATTTTACATAGAAAATTTTCACTTTCGTCAAATTTTCTATAGAAAATTTCTCACTTTCGTCAAATTTTCTATAGACAATTTTTCACTTTCGTCCAATTTTCTATAGAAAATTTTCACTTTCGTCAAATTTTCTATAGAAAATTTTCACTCTCGTCAAATTTTCTATAGAAAATTTCTCACTTTTGTCTAATTTTCTATAGAAAATTTCTCACTTTCGTCAAATTTGCTATAGAAAATTTTCACTTTCGTCAAATTTTCTATAGAAAATTTTCACTTTCGTCAAATTTTCTATAGAAAATTTTCACTTTCGTCAAATTTTCTATAGAAAATTTTCACTTTCGTCAAATTTTCTATAGAAAATTTTCACTTTCGTCAAATTTTCTATAGAAAATTTTCACTTTCGTCAAATTTTCTATAGAAAATTTTCACTTTCGTCAAATTTTCTATAGAAAATTTTCACTTTCGTCAAATTTTCTGTAGAAAATTTTCACTTTCGTCAAATTTTCTATAGAAAATTTTCACTTTCGTCAAATTTTCTATAGAAAATTTTACTTTTATCTTAGTCGCCAAAAAAGCAACAACAAAAGTATGGGAAATAAAGAAAAGATAAAACTGAAAAATGTTGTATGTTTCTGTTGAGATAATAATCATCGCTTTACGTGATATTTGTTGGACACAATAATTGGCATATATTCTGTCCCTAAAATAAAATATAATGTATGATTTCTCTCTGTCTAGAGATAGATATAATCTTCTTGAAGAAGATGGCCTAACCAAGCACCGAAACGCGTCTTGGAAAGTTTTCCCCACTAATATGTTTTTGGTTTTAGCAAAAAACTATTTATTACAATAAAAAAGAATTGAAATGAATTGGGATCGTTAAAACTTTTTAATTAAAATTTTCACGCTTGTCAAATTTTTTATAGAAAATTGACAAATTTTTTAAAGGAAATTTTTACTTTGGTCAAATTTTCTTTAGAAAATTTGATGATAAATTTTCTAAAAAAATTCTCAATATCTTAAAATTTTCAATAAAAAATTTCTCACTATTGTCAAATTTTCTGTAGAAAATTTCTTACTTTCTTCAAATTTTCTATAGGTTTTTTGATTTTTTAGCTAGAACTAAATAACGAGATTAGTATTGTCTGTCTGTCGATCTGTCTGTCTGTCTGTCTGTCTGTCTGTCTGTCTGTCTGTCTGTCTGTCTGTCTATCTGTCTGTCTGTCTGTCTGTCTGTCTGTCTGTCTGTCTGTCTGTCTGACTGTCTGTCTGACTGTTTGTCTATCTTTCTGTTCTGTCGGTATGAAAGCTTACGATGGGTGAATTTATTACAAAAACTTATTTAATACTTAAACCGAAATCAAAAAACTTAAGACACACACTCCGTTAGTGATATCTTTAAACAATCCTCTTAAGATGGTTCCATTAAGTTAAAAGACTTAAGAAACAATTCCTTATGTAACAACTAATTCCCAACTTCAATCGCCGCACTTTAATAAGTTCTATTTAAAATCTTATGAGTTGACAAAAAACAAGTAGGAGTGTTATATATCCTGGATTCCTTTCAAGATTTTTTATTTGGATCTCAATTCCAGCAATATACATTAAATATTCTGATTTTTTAATCAATACTTTTATTCCAAATTTATCTGCTACTTTTCAGATAACCTTGTACTCCCAACATTGTTCTTAAAATCACGATGATTGCAAATTAAATTTTTGTTGAAGAAAAAAAAAACGAAAAACTCAATAACAACTCCACACAATTAGATAATTGTCGTTAGATCTAAACATTAATGATTGTCGGATGTTTTCCTCGCTGGTGGTAGATTTAAATTAACAAGATCTAAAAGCAGCAAAAAAACTTCATAAAACTCTCAATTACCTTAAAAGCAGCAACAAGAAGACAACCTAAAACACTAAACAAACATTGAGCTAACACCTGAGCCAAAAATCAAGGCATCATTATAAGGAATCTTTGCTAACAGAAACAGAAAAAAAAAATCTAACACCATTCTAATACAAAATGATGGGTAAATAACCAAACAAGTATAACCTTAAACTAATGAAGTGATCGTCATCATTGTTAACTTTAACATCATGATCATTATTATCATCATTCAACAAATATTGTTTATAAGTGATCTCTTAGTATTAAACGCTTTTATATAAAATCTTTTGATTTTAGACAACATGAGTAAATAAGGCTTTACAAGACAAGACAATGACATTAAAGTGAAGTAAAGACGCTCCCACGAATTAAATTGGTTTTAAAGTTAAGAAAAATCAATTTTTTTTAAAGGTGATAAAATAGATTTTTGATTTTCTTTTCTTGTTTTAGGTTCAATTATCAAATAAAAAAAAGCTTCTTAAGTATTACCCAAAATTTATTGATATTGAAAATTAACACTTGTCTTGTTTCAAACTTTTGTTTGTTTGTCGTAATCGTCATGTTTTCTTAGTAAACAAGAAAATCAAAGAAAAATAAACTTTAAATCAAATGCGCAATCACACTTAAATATTAGAATTCACAAATTTATTTTTGTGTCTTACCTTTATTTTAATATAACTCCAGTTAATGCAGTTTTAGCCCGGACCATACCATCATCCAACCATCCATTCATCCATCCAACTCTAATAAAAGAACAAAATAAGGTGTTAAAAATATTTTTACTTTGATTTCTTATATTCAAATTCAGATTTAAATACATATTTTATTTTCGGTTTCGAACTTTTATGTTTGTGTGTATTTTGAAATTGTGATAATTTAAACAATTCAAACAATTGTGTCTCCTCTTTAAACCATGACAATATTATTTTGTTTTGGATATATCACCTTTTTTGTTACTTTTAAGCTGCTTTTGTCTTCAAATATAATAAGCGGTTTTCTTGATGGTTTTGTTTTTTTGTTAACGTTTTTTCGTTAACTGTTTTTTTTTTTCATTATTCATTTCTTTTGGGTGTTTCAATATTGTTCTAAACGTTTATCACTTTTAAACAAAAACTTTATACTATTTTTAAAAATTTGTTTTATTTTCATTAGGCATTTTGGTTAGTTATGCCAAATGCATTCTAATTAGAATATTTCTTAAAAAGCTGTACACTTCATTGGGTGGGCTTTAATTCGGGTCTAAAAGGTCTCATGAACGGAACAGTAGTTGAGAATACTAAATCAATAAACCATTTTTCTTACATAGAACTTTTTGTATAGAAATTTTTACGATGGTGAAATTTACTGTTAAAAATCTTTTTATTTTATAATCAAAATCAAAAGACTTAAGACACAAACTTTTGAAGTCATATTTTTAATCGCTCTAACTAATCCATTCTTGTCTCTCGTTTTAGTCTAGTTATTTATTTCTGTCCATTGTAGAAATCAAAAGACTTAAAAAGCAAACTTCTCATATATAAAGTTTCTACAGAAAATTTGAAAATAGTGAGAAACTTACTTTTGAAAATTTGATGATAGTGAGAAACGTCCTATAGAAAATTTGACAATAATGAAAACTTTTTATACAAAATTTGAAATTAAAGGGAAATCTTCTATAGAAAATTTGACGAAAGCAAAAATTTTCTATCAAAAATTTTACGAAAGTGGGAAATTTTCTATAGAAAATTTGATAGTAGTGACAAGCTTTCTATAGAAAATTTGACGTAGTAACCCATTTTCTAAAGAAAATTTTATGTAGTAAGGAATTTTCTATAGAAAATTTGACATAGTAAGAAATTTTCTATAGAAAATTTGACGAAAGTGAAATCTTTCTATAGAATATTTGACGAAAGTGAAAATTTTCTATAGAAAATTTGACGAAAGTGAAAATTTTCTATTGAAAATTTAACGAAAGTGAAAATTTTCTATAGAAAATTTGACGAAAGTGAAAATTTTTTATAGAAAATTTGACGAAAGTGAAAATTTTCTATAGAAAATTTGACGAAAGTGAAAATTTTCTATAAAAAATTTGACGAAAGTGAAAATTTTCTATAGAAAATTTGACGAAAATGAAAATTTTCTATAGAAAATCTGATGAAAGTGAAAAATTGTCTATAGAAAATTTGACGAAAGTGAAAATTTTGTATAGAAAATTTGACGAAAGTAAAAATTTTCTATAGAAAATTTGATGAAAGTGAAAATTTTCTATAGAAAATTTGATGAAAGTGAAAATTTTCTATGGAGAATTTGACGAAAGTGAAAATTTTCTATAGAAAATTTGACGAAAGTAAAAATTTTCTATAGAAAATTTGATGAAAGTGAAAATTTTCTATAGAAAGTTTGATGAATGTGAAAATTTTCTATAGAAAATTTGACAAAAGTGAAAATTTTCTATAGAATATTTGACGAAAGTGAAAATTTTCTATAGAAAATTTGACGAAAGTGAAAATTTTCTATTGAAAATTTGACGAAAGTGAAAATTTTCTATTGAAAATTTGACGAAAGTGAAAATTTTCTATAGAAAATTTGACGAAAGTGAAAATTTTCTATAGAAAATTTGACGAAAGTGAAAATTTTCTATAGAAAATTTGACGAAAGTGAAAATTTTCTATAGAAAATTTGACAAAAGTGAAAATTTTCTATAAAAAATTTGACGAAAGTGAAAATTTTCTATAGAAAATTTGACGAAAATGAAAATTTTCTAATGAAAATTTGACGAAAGTGAAAATTTTCCAAAGAAAATTTGACGAAAGTGAAAATTTTCTATAGAAAATTTGACGAAAGTGAAAATTTTCTATAGAAAATTTGACGAAAGTGAAAATTTTCTATAGAAAATTTGACGAAAGAGAAAATTTTCTATAGAAAATTTGACGAAAGTTAAAATTTTCTATAGACAATTTGACGAAAGTGAAAATTTTCTATAGAAAATTTGACGAAAGTGAAAATATTCTATAGAAAATTTGACGAAAGTGAAAATTTTCAATAGAAAATTTGACGAAAGTGAAAATTTTCAATAGAAAATTTGACGAAAGTGAAAATTTTCAATAGAAAATTTGACGAAAGTGAAAATTTTCAATAGAAAATTTGACGAAAGTGAAAATTTTCAATAGAAAATTTGACGAAAGTGAAAATTTTCTATAGAAAATTTGACGAAAGTGAAAATTTTCTATAGAAAATTTGACGAAAGTGAAAATTTTCTATAGAAAATTTGACGAAAGTGAAAATTTTCTATAGAAAATTTGACGAAAGTGAAAATTTTCTATAGAAAATTTGACGAAAGTGAAAATTTTCTATAGAAAATTTGACGAAAGTGAAAATTTTCTATAGAAAATTTGACGAAAATTAAAATTTTCTATAGAAAATTTGAGGAAAGTGAAAATTTTCTATAGAAAATTTGAAGAAAGTTAAAATTTTTTATAGAAAATTTGACGAAAGTGAAAATTTTCTATAGGAAATTTGACGAAAGTGATAAATTTTTTGTAGAAAATTTGAAGATAGTGAGAAATTTTCTACAGAAAATTTGACGATAGAAAATTTCTCACTTTAGACAGACAGAAAATCGTATAAAAATTTTATAAGGATTCTTAATATACATTAATTTTGGTTTTAGAGTCAATATTTAATAAATAACAAACGAAATGACAATCTCAATATACTCCCCGCTTCTTTTTGATGGTGGGTAAAGTCAGATAAGCTCAACTGATTAAAACATATCATTACTTAATTTGTTACTACTTTTCAAATCTTTTGTAGATTTGAGTCAATCTCTGCATTCGGTCTTATATGGCAACCGGAATGAAATGTGAACTGATTGTGATAATAAAGATATATAATTGTTGTCAAAAATATTTATATTAGAAATTAAATGAAACTGTATGAAATGCCACCACTAACCTGTCAAAAAGATCTGAAGACTTAATATTTTAGGTCTAAAATTTCACTTGTCTTTTCAGAAATTCATTTATTGTCCATCACTAATAAAGATATTTTTACTTTCTAAGACTTTTGTGTTACATGTTTGTTCTCGTTCCGACTCTTTAAGTTAAGTTAATGTGTTATTCTTTAATTTATCTTCTTGAATATAAAAAAAATAATCTAAAATTTTTAATCCTTTTGTAAACATCTTTCATACAACTACTTCCGTCTACACCTTCTCAAAAAAAAGGAACTAAAAAGATACCCTTAATACTTAAATAAATGACTTGGACGTGATGTATCAATATTTCATATATTTGGGCTTTGTATGACCACACACACTTTTTGGACCAAAAAAAATATTAAAGAAGAGATCTCAATAATGAAAGATAGAATGAACGATCATTTGAAAAAAAAAAGATAATCTTTAAAATAACAAGTAATTTAAACACATTTAATTCCGCCGGAAATAAATATATATTAGGAGACTAAAGAAGACGTTTGACCATTATAAGGGCAGGACAGACAATTATTTATATATGATTTGGGTGTTTTTGAGCTAATCAAAATTTAAGCGTAAAGCAATTATTTTGAGATCTTCATTTCTTATAGAAACAGAGGTATTTAGAACTAAAGAAATTCGCACGCCTAAGATAATTGACATTTTGTTCAAAGTAAAGGTTACCCAAAAATTTAGCACACACACAAAAATTAAGCCAATTTCTTTTTTTTTTTTTGTGAAAAAAGACACAAGGTGTTTTTTAAGATTGATATGTTTAAAGTACCTGTTTCAGCTTGTGTGGCCTAATTTTCTTTCCTCTTCTGAGTTTTTATCAAATAAAACAAGTACAACAATTTAAAATAAAAGGAACTTGGTATATCAAATGAATTTAGTAATTATTTCAAAGTCTGCTTAAAGTTAAGATTTAAAACACTTTAGTTTGAGTAATTGGTACTTTTTTGTTGCATTTCTTTACAGTCTGAAGTGTTTTGCCACTTATTGTAATAAGAAGATTGATTTAAAGGTAATTATTTACAAAATTGAGTTGTTACTTGTAAAGGCAGAGACTTGAGGTTTTCAAATTAGTTACTCTAGGTTTTGTTAACGGATTCGATACGTGGGTGGCTTCTTCTTGAGAAAATAAGTAAGAAAAGAAAGTCTAAAGTGTTAAATTAGACAGAATTTTTTACAAACATGAGAAGATAGTAATCGTCTTTAAAAGAAAACTATTTACATTTTTGTAAAAAGAGCTATGTTAGAAGAAAAATCAATCCAAGTGACCTAAAACAGCAGCTGGTAGCGTTTATATGATTTTTGAACGAAGTATTTCGATTATGTATTAGCCAAATTAAAAAATTTCGAAAACATGGTTGAAATACACCATCTCCGATTTTAATAAAATTTTCTATACACATTTTCCAAGCTTATAGAATTTTAAGAATTCTTAATAATTAAAAAAAAAATGCCTTTTATTTTCCAATGTCAACAATATAATCCATATTTGAGAAAAGAATAAGGAATATGGAAGATATTCTTTTTAAGATGTTATTTAATCAAAGATTAATATTTTCAATTAAAAGAACATCAAACTTATTATATACGCCGATATATAAGCCTATATTCATTTATGAAATTCTATGTCTGTCTGTCTGTCTGTCTGTCTGTCTGTCTGTCTGTCTGTCTGTCTGTCTGTCTGTCTGTCTGTCTGTCTGTCTGTCTGTCTGTCTGTCTGTCTGTCTGTCTGTCTGTCTGTCTGTCTGTCTGTCTGTCTGTCTGTCTGCCTGTCTGTCTGTCTGTCTGTCTGTCAGTCTGTCAGTCTGTCAGTCTGTCAGTCTGTCAGTCTGTCAGTCTGTCAGTCTGTCAGTCTGTCAGTCTGTCAGTCTGTCTGTCTGTCTGTCTGTCTGTCTGTCTGTCTGTCTGTCTGTCTGTCTGTCTGTCTGTCTGTCTGTCTGTCTGTCTGTCTGTCTGTCTGTCTGTCTGTCTGTCTGTCTGTCTGTCTGTCTGTCTGTCTGTCTGTCTGTCTGTCTGTCTGTCTGTCTGTCTGTCTGTCTGTATGTCTGTCTGTCTGTCTGTCTGTCTGTCTGTCTGTCTGTCTGTCTGTCTGTCTGTCTGTCTGTCTGTCTGTCTGTCTGTCTGTCTGTCTGTCTGTCTGTCTGTCTGTCTGTCTGTCTGTCTGTGTGTCTGTCTGTGTGTCTGTCTGTCTGTCTGTCTGTCTGTCTGTCTGTCTGTCTGTCTGTCTGTCTGCCTGTCTGCCTGTCTATCTGTCTATCTGTCTGTCTGTCTGTCTGTCTGTCTGTCTGTCTGTCTGTCCGTCTGTCTGTGTGTCTGTCTGTCTGTCTGTCTGTCTGTCTGTCTGTCCGTCTGTCTGTCTGTATGTCTGTCTGTCTGTATGTCTGTTTATATTTCTATCTGTCTATCTCTCTGTCGTTCACTTACGTCAAATTTGCTTTATAAAATTTTCACTATCGTCAAATTTTCTATAGAAAATTTCTAACTATCGTCAAATTTTTCTGTAGAAAATTTCTCACTTTAGTAAAATTTTCTATAGAAAACTTTCACTTACGTCAGATTTTCTATGGAAAATATCTCAATATCGTCAAATTTTCTGTTCGTCCGTCTGTCTATTTTATTCGCTAACATATGACAAATAATAACGATTTGGCACAGAGAAGTCTTACATGATCGTTATTTAGCGTTTAAAATTTCGTCGCAATCGGTTCACATTTATTATACAAAACACTTACGAAAACAGCCTAGATAGCACCTAAAATGTACTTAAATGTGAATAAATTATGAACTTTGCCTACTATGGCCACTAAGTTTAGTACAAGGAAGTGATATGTCAATGCCAGCCAGCTTGCAAAATTTTGTCAAAATCGGTCACCATTTGACCATAGCTCCCATATAAAAAACTAAGGGAAACAAAAAATACAAAAAGAAATGTTGTTTTATATCCGTCAGATAAAAGCGCAATAGCGTCTTAACGAAAAGAGTTTCAGAGACAAAATTTTACAGATGGATTTTCGATATCTTGAGATAGTTGTGTATTGAAATTTTATGAAATCGGTTCACATTTAGTTAGAGCTCCAATATAACCCCTCCTCTGGAATCACATTAATGCTGATAAATTGAACACAATTGTAAAAGCTATGACGACTAAATTTAGAACTGTAAAGTTTTATTCAACTATTGGTCAGTATTTCAAATTTTTTAGGAATTGGTCCATATTTGACCATAGCTTTCATATAAAAACCACTCCCAAAAACAATTTAAATTTCACTAACGCTACTTAAATAATAAACTATGACAGCTATGGCCACTAAATTTTGCACAAATATGCTTTATATAAATACCAGAAAGTGTATAAAATTTTGTGATAATCGGTCAACATTTGGATATCGTTCTTATATATATAACACCTCCTTTTTATATCTACAATCAAAAAGATTTGGAGGTACATTCAGTATATTAAGATTGCACCTACGAAAATAGATAGCTATCAATCAATATTAAGTCTCAACTTTATATACAGTAGATTAGAGACGAAAATTATTTAACAGCTAATTAATGTAAAACTATACCCGGTTGTGGAACTAAAATTTTGTGCAAAGTAAATACTAGGGAAACCACTTAAATACTTTAAATGTTGAACTATAAAGCTACTGTTATTTCATTTATAACCTCATTTTCCTTATAATTAAATTTTTGTTTAAAAAAGTATTAAAAATCCGTTGAATGAACCAATTTACATGTTAATAATGTCATATTGTCATATGATTAATGTCTAAAGCGACAGTATTATAACACATATTAAAAAGCAAAATTCCATTTAAAATACTCACTTTAAATCGAAAACATTCATCACAACTTATCGACTGTTTTCATTTCAAAAGTGCTAAAATAAATAATTAAAAACTTTTGCACGTTTTTCCATTCAAACCACAATTGTTTTTGTAGTTTTGCTTCAAAAAATGTAACGCTTTATTATTATAATTTTCCTCAATAATTGTTAACCATATTTGGAGCAAATAATATTTTTTTTTCTACTTAGCAAAAAATTGTTAACCAATTGATAGAGTTTAGCTGAATAAAACAAAAAAGAAGAAACGTTTTCAATTTAATTTGTATGAAATGAGCTCATATCGCCTTATAAATACTTACCAACAGGTCATTAACCACTTTGTTACAGCAAATTTCAATACAATTCGTATTGAAATTATATTATTTATTTTACATTAAACGAATATTGTTACAAAAATAACAAAAAATAAAAAAAAAAGTATTTTGTTAACCATATTAATAACATTTATATTATTTTCCTTAATAAACTAATTTAGACAAAAAGCTGAACAATATAGAAAGACCAGCAAACACATAGGAATGTTCACTGATTGTTAACTTTTTTATCGTTTACTATAGAAAAGTTCTGTGATAGTTAATTTTCGTATAGAAAAGTTCACTGATCGCTAACTTTGAAATGTTCGCTAATCTTTAACTTTTCTATAAAAAAGTTCACTGATTGTTAACTTTTCTATAGAAAAGTTGACTGATCGTTAACTTTTTTATAAAAAGTTGACTGATAGTAAACTTCTTTAAAGAAAAGTTCACCGATCGTTAACTTTTCTATAGAAAAGTTCACGGATCGTTAACTTCTCTATAGAAAGTTCACTAATCGTTAACTCTTCTATAGAAAAGATCACTGAACTTTTACTTTTCTATAGAAAAGTTCACTGATCGTTTACTTTTCTATAGAAAAGTTCACTGATCGTTTACTTTTCTATAGAAAAGTTCACTGATCGTTTACTTTTCTATAGAAAAGTTCACTGATCGTTAACTTTTCTATAGAAAAGTTCACTGATCGTTAACTTTTCTATAAAAAAGTTCACTGATCGTTAAGTTTTCTATAGAAAAGTTATATAAATGCTCACTGATCGACTTTTCTATAGAAAAGTTGACTGATTATTAACTTTTTAATACAAAACATCTCTGATCGTTAACTTTTTTTATAGAAGGGTTCACTGATCGTAACATTTTTATAGAAAAGTTCTCCGATCGTTAACTTTTCGATAGAAAAGTTTACTGATCGTTAACTTTTCTATAGAAAAGTTCACTGATCATTGTCTTTTTTTATGGAGAATTTCACTGATCGTTAACTTTTCTATAGAATAGTTCACTGATCGTTAACTCTTCTATAGAAAAGAGCACTGAACTTTTACTTTTCTATAGAACAGTTCACTGATCGTTTACTTTTCTATAGAATAGTTCACTAATTGTTAACTTTTGTATAGAAAAGATCACTGATCTTTAACTTTTCTGTAGAAAAGTTCACTAATCGTTAACTGATCATTAACTTTCTTACAGAAAAGTTCACTGATCCTTAACTTTTCTATAGAAAAGTTCACTGATCGTTAACTTTTCTATAGAAAATTTGACTGATCGTTAACTTTTCTATAGAAAAGTTGACTGATCGTTAACTTTTCTATAGAATAGTTCACTGATCGTTAACTCTTCTATAGAAAAGATCACTGAACTTTTACTTTCCTATAGAACAGTTCACTGATCGTTGACTTTTCTATGGGAAAACTCACTGATTGTAAACATGTCTATAAAAAAGTTCATTGATAGTCAACTTTTCTATAGAATAGTTCACTGATCGTTAAATTTTCTATAGAAAAGTTCACTGATCGTTAAATTTTCTATAAAAATAGTTTACCCAAAGTAAACTTTGTTATAGAAATGTTCACAGATCGTTAACTTTTCTATAGAAAAGTTCACAGATCGTTAACTTTTCTATAGAAAAGTTCACAGATCGTTAACTTTTCTATAGAAAAGTTCACAGATCGATAACTTTTTTATAGAAAAGTTCACCGATTGTTAACTTTTCTATAGAAAAGTTCAGTGATCGTTAACTTTTCTACAGAAAAGTTCACTGATCGTTAACTTTTCTATACAAAAGTTCACTGATCGTTAATTTTTCTATAGAAAAGTTCACTGATCGTTAACTTTTCTACAGAAAAGTTCACTGATCGTTAACTTTTCTATAGGAAAGTTCACAGATCGTTAATTTTTCTATAGAAAAGTTCACTGATCGTTAACTTTTCTAAAGAAAAGTCCACGATTGTTAATTTTTCTATAAAAAACTTCACTGACCATTAACTTTTCTATAGAAAACTTCACTGATCGTTAACTTTTTTATAGAAAACTTCACTGATTCTTAACTTTTTTATAGAAAAGTTCTCTGAAATTTAACTTTTCTATAGAAATGTTCACTGATCGTTTACTTTTCTATGGAAAAGTTCACTGATCGTTAACTTTTCTATAAAAAAGTTCAGTGATCGTTAAGTTTTCTTTAGAAAAGTTAACTGATCGTTAACTTTTCTTTAGAAAAGTTCACTGATCTTTAACTTGTATATACAAAAGTTAACTGACAAGTAACTTTTCTATAGAAAAGTTCAATGATCGTTAACTTTTCTATAGAAAAGTTCACAGATCGTTAACTTTTCTATAGAAAAGTTCACCGATCGTTAACTTTTCTATAGAAAATTTCACTGGTCGTTAACTTTTCTACAGAAAAGTTCACTGATCGTTAACTTTTCTACAGAAAAGTTCACTGATCGTTAACTTTTCTACAGAAAAGTTCACTGATCGTTAACTTTTCTATAGAAAAGTTCACTGATCTTTAACTTGTATATACAAAAGTTAACTGACAAGTAACTTTTCTATAGAAAAGTTCACTGATCGTTTACTTTTCTATGGAAAAGTTCACTGATCGTTAACTTTTCTATAAAAAAGTTCAGTGATCGTTAAGTTTTCTTTAGAAAAGTTAACTGATCGTTAACTTTTCTTTAGAAAAGTTCACTGATCTTTAACTTGTATATACAAAAGTTAACTGACAAGTAACTTTTCTATAGAAAAGTTCACTGATCGTTAACTTTTCTATAGAAAAGTTCACAGATCGTTAACTTTTCTATAGAAAAGTTCACCGATCGTTAACTTTTCTATAGAAAATTTCACTGATCGTTAACTTTTCTATACAAAAGTTCACTGATCGTTAACTTTTCTATGAACAAATCCATTGATCGTTAACTTTTCTAAAGAAAGATACAACAGATCCCATATACAAAATGTTTTCTGGGTTACTTATTAACTGCTTAGCCATTTGTTGTACGTATCACATTTCAGCTGCGTAACAGCAGTAGAACCAATTATGGTTTATATAAATTAAATGTGTGTCGAATACTTAATTGAAGTTTTTTTTTTCTCAGTCTTTTTGAAATTTGTATCACCTCTCTTTAGCTTTAGTTTTAGTCATGTTTTTTTTTATGATGTCGAAAAAAACAAAGTAATATAATAAAATGATTTACTTTACTAACTACTTATTATTAAGAAATACAAATATATTATTGCCTTTTTTCCTTTCTCGGTTTTAGGCCTCAGTTTATCTTATAAGGCTGTCAACAGACATTTTTTATGGAAAGGAAACACTTTAGACATAAGGCAGTTTCTGGTGAGTCTATTTTAAAGTTTTTAACAAAACTCGACAGGAATATTAAGTGAAACTTGACGAGTTGAGCCAGAATGAGGTAATGACAAAATCTATGACTTCATAGATGAGAAAAGGGTGTTATAAAGATAAAAATGGGTTTAAAGTTGAGGATAGGTGTAGGAGGTTTTTAAAAAGTGATATGGAAAAAAGTGATCAAGAAATGTGTGAACTCTTAGAATGGCCTATTGGGATAATAATAATAAGGGTCCTAGTTCCAAAGCTTTTTATATAACATCTCTTCTACACCTGTTTTCCTCAGATACGTGGGTAGATTCATAATTTTTTCTCTTAATTACTATGCAAACGTTCACAATATTTCTTATTTTATTACAAATTTTATTTTAATGTATTTTAAGTCAGCACAACTGAAATAGGTTAAATTAATAAATAATACTCTCGAGCTTAAAATGAATATTAATTTAAATTTTTTTGTTTTATTAAAAATATTGTTATAGTAAATTTTTTTCGAATGTAAAACATTTAAAGGAAAATATCAAAATTATTTCACGTTTGGGTCGTAAACCTCACACTTCCCGTAATAAATGGTTTCTAAACTAATATTCAATATTGTAACTACTAAAACTTTCAAAACTTATAATTCTTGAATTTTATGTTGAAGTCAAAAGTACTCGTACAATTGTAAAGATATGACCATTTTCATTTATGAATTTCTAATAATAAAATAATTTCAAACACTTAAACATTTCCTGTCATAAATTTAATTAATTTTAATGTTAAACACCAGAAAAGCATAACAATTAGTTTAAATAAAATTTGTGAATGAAAAGCCAAATCTAACTAATATTTTCAAATATTTAAAAATTTTAAAACTAAACAAAAACACTAAAATTTTTACATCGAAAAATTTTCTATAAAAAAATTTTAACATTTCAAATTTTTCTATAGAATAATTTTTATTAAAAATAATATTCTATAGAAAATTTTAGTTAAAAAAATGTTTCTATAGAAAAATTTGAGTTAAAAAAATTTTTCTATAGGAAAATTTGAGTAAAAAAAATATTTCTATAGAAAAATTTGAGTTAAAAAAATTTTTCTATAGAAAAATTTGAGGTAAAAAAATTTTCTATAGAAAAATTTGAGTTAATAAAATTTTTATATGGAAAAATTTAAATTAAAAAAATTTTTCTATAGAAAAATTTGAGTTAAAAAAATTTTTTAGAAAAAGTTGAGTTAACAAATTTTTTCTATAGAAAAGTTTTCTTTAAAAAAATCTTCTATAAAAAAATTTTTGTTAAAAAAAATTTCTATAGAAAAATGTTCGTTAAAAAAAATATTCTTTAGAAAAATTTTCGTTAAAAAAATTTTTCTATGGAAAAATTTTCGTTAAAAAAATTTTTCTATAGAAAAATTTTCGTTAAAAAAATTTTTCTATAGAAAAATTTTTGTTAAAAAAATTTTTCTATAGAAAAATTTTCGTTAAAAAAATTTTTCTATAGAAAAATTTTCGTTAAAAAAATTTTTCTATAGAAAAATTTTCGTTAAAAAAATTTTTCTATAGAAAAATTTTCGTTAAAAAAATTTTCCTATAGAAAAATTTTCGTTAAAAAAATTTTTCTATAGAAAAATTTTCGTTAAAAAAATTTTTCTATAGAAAAATTTTCGTTAAAAAAATTTTTCTATAGAAAAATTTTCGTTAAAAAAATTTTTCTATAGAAAAATTTTCGTTAAAAAAATTTTTCTATAGAAAAATTTTCGTTAAAAAAATTTTTCTATAGAAAAATTTTCGTTAAAAAAATTTTTCTATAGAAAAATTTTCGTTAAAAAAATTTTTCTATAGAAAAATTTTCGTTAAAAAAATTTTTCTATAGAAAAATTTTCGTTAAAAAAATTTTTCTATAGAAAAATTTTCGTTAAAAAAATTTTTCTATAGAAAAATTTTCGTTAAAAAAATTTTTCTATAGAAAAATTTTCGTTAAAAAAATTTTTCTATAGAAAAATTTTCGTTAAAAAAATTTTTCTATAGAAAAATTTTCGTTAAAAAAATTTTTCTATAGAAAAATTTTCGTTAAAAAAATTTTTCTATAGAAAAATTTTCGTTAAAAAAAATTTTCTATAGAAAAATTTTCGTTAAAAAAATTTTTCTATAGAAAAATTTTCGTTAAAAAATTTTTCAATAGAAAAATTTTCGTTAAAAAAATTTTTCTATAGAAAAATTTTCGTTACAAAAAATTTTTCTATAGAAAAATTTTCGTTAAAAAAATTTTTCTATAGAAAAATTTTCGTTAAAAAAATTTTTCTATAGAAAAATTTTCGTTAAAAAAATTTTTCTATAGAAAAATTTTCGTTAAAAAAATTTTTCTATAGAAAAATTTTCGTTAAAAAAATTTTTCTATAGAAAAATTTTCGTTAAAAAAATTTTTCTATAGAAAAATTTTCGTTAAAAAAATTTTTCTATAGAAAAATTTTCGTTAAAAAAATTTTTCTATAGAAAAATTTTCGTTAAAAAAATTTTTCTATAGAAAAATTTGAGTTAAAAAAATTTTTCTATAGAAAAATTTGAGTTAAAAAAATTTTTCTATGGAAAAATTTTCGTTAAAAAAATTTTTCTATATAAAAATTTTCGTTAAAAAAATTTTTCTATATAAAAATTTTCGTTAAAAAAATTTTTCTATATAAAAATTTTCGTTAAAAAATTTTTCTATAGAAAAATTTTCTTTAAAAAAATTTTTCTGTAGAAAAATTTTCGTAAAAATTGTTCTATAGAAAAATGTTCGTAAATTTAGCTATAAAAAATTTCTTTTGTAAAGCAATGATAACGAGTCTTAGCTCATTTATAAGGTCTGTTATTACCTTAGTATCTGCATCATACCTGTTCATGCTAACTTCGATTGTACCATTAGTAATTTTCTATGCAAAACTTGTTCTCTGGATTTCAAAAAATAAAGTTTCATTTCAAGTTTACCGCTTTTGAATTTATCAATGGCCGTTTTTTTAACAAATCTAACCAAAATAAAACAGACTTTTATTCAGCACCCACCAGTCCACTCTCTAAGCTTTAAAGCATATCAGTAAAATAAAAATTTAAATTAAAAACAAAAACTACAATAATATGTTAAATGTATAAAAGTTTATTACATATGTTGCATATTGGTGAGGTAAGTACGATTGAGGCATGAAAAGAAGTTGTATGTTGCATGCATGCGTTCGTTCATCAAACGCCTGTCAATTTGTCGGCACTTTTTTGTGAATAAAAAAAAATCAGTATTAAAATTTTGTGGATGTTAAAGTCTTGATTCTTTCATACACAAAAAACACTTTATTTTATAAGTTTTCTTTTATAACTGTGAAAAAAAATGAAACTTAGCAATGGTTTAGTATTTTCGATAAAAAATTTAAAGAAAAGAACTGAGAAATAAATTTAAATGAATATCAGACATTTACGTTAAAAGCTTTATTAAAAAGGTATTAAACAGAAGACTGACAATAAAAAATAACAATATTTTTTTCGATATTCTATATAATTTTCAGAACTGTTTTAATATGCAAGACATGATCTGTTATGAAAATATGTATATAAAGGTATTTTATAATAATTTTTTTTCCATCATTCTTATAAGTTTTGAAAATTTTTTCGTTTTAATTTTTAATTTGACAGGAAATGACATGTATTGAATTTAAGGTAATAAATAATGAAAATATTATCAATAAAAATTTAAAATGATGCTTTGGTTAATAAAAATATGACAAGAAAACTTAATTTTTAACACCAGATACTAAAAACTTCTAGTCAAAATGAAATATAACAAAAGACTTAAGACACGAACTTGTTAAATAGTAAAATATTACAAACATTCAAAAAAAACTAGTTAAAATATAAAATATCGGACAACATTTACTTTAAAGTAAATTAAAATAAATAAAAATTGCAATTTTAATAAAAATCCTCATAAAAACAAAAGACTTAAGACACAAACTTTTTTAAAACAAAATATTTTGGACAAAATATTAACAAATAATATTAAAAAATACCTCTATTTTCCCCAAAATAAAACCAATTTGCACAACTTAAGTAAAATTTATTTCGTCGTTTTTTTCAAAACAATTTTTGTCTTAAAAATTTCTCAAAATTTCATAAAATTTTGTTTCATCTTAAAAATATTTGCCATTTTTTCCAAAAATATTTTACCTTTCAATAACCGTAAATGAAAATATTCTAAATGCATTTTTCTGTTTCCAAATCATTTATAGTTATGTGAAAATCTCTACATGAAAAGCTCTAAATTTTTCACTGATGATCACGTTTTTCATTCAAAATCAAAACTATAATAACATGTTCTTCAGTCGTCGTTTTTGTGTATTTTTTTTGCTAGAAGATGCCATAAACATTTGCACTCAATATTCAATTTTTGCATATTACAACAAATGCGTGCCAGACCATATTTAGACAAACACACTCAAAAACACAAAGAGAAGCTGCCTCTATGGAACGAAAAAGGCGATCATAAAGCAAATAGTCAAAATATCAAAAATTATCAAGGCGATAGTCAAAACGGTCAGACGAACAAAATGATGATCGAAATATTTTACAAGAAAATATAAAAGAATAAACATGAGATTGATAAAAAAAAGTTAACTACAAAAACAATTTTCTAAAGAATTTTTTACCATAGAAAAAAATTTTCTATAAATTTTTTTTCTATTGAAAAAATTTTCTATCGAATTTTTTTCTATAGAAAAAATTTTCTATCGAATTTTTTTCTATAGAAAAAATTTTTTATCGAATTTTTTTCTATAAAAAAATTTTCTATCGAATTTTTTTCTATAGAAAAAAATTTCTTTCGAATTTTTTTCTATAGAAAAAATTTTCTATCGAATTTTTTTCTATAGAAAAAATTTTCTATCGAATTTTTTTCTATAGAAAAAATTTTCTATCGAATTTTTTTCTATAGAAAAAATTTTCTATCGAATTTTTTTCTATAGAAAAAATTTTCTATCGAATTTTTTTCTATAGAAAAAATTTTCTATCGAATTTTTTTCTATAGAAAAAATTTTCTATCGAATTTTTTTCTATAGAAAAAATTTTTTAACGAATTTTTTTCAATGGAAAAAATTTTCTAACGAATTTTTTTTTATAGAAAAAATTTTCTTTCAAAATTTTTTCTATGAAAAAAAATTTTCTATCGAGTTTTTTTCTATAGAAAAAATTATCTATCGAATTTTTTTCTATAGAAAAAGTTTTCTATCGAGTTTTTTTCTAAAGAAAAAATTTTCTATCGAATTTTTTTCTATAGAAAAAATTTTTTATCGAATTTTTTTCTATAGAAAAAATTTTCTATCGAATTTTTTTCTATAGAAAAAATTTTCTATCGAATTTTTTGCTATAGAAAATATTTTCAATCAAATTTTTTTGTATAGAAAAAATTTTCTAACGAATTTTTTTCCATTGAAAAAATTTTTTAACGAATTTTTTTCTATAGAAAAAAATTTCTAACGAATTTTTTTCCTATAGAAAAAATTTTCTATCGAATTTTTTTGGTATAGAAAAAATTTTCTATGGAATTTTTTTCTATAGAAAAAATTTTCTATCGAGTTTTTTTCTATAGAAAAAATTTTCTATCGAATTTTTTTCTATAAAAAAATTTTTCTATCGAATTTTGTACATAGATAACAATTTCTTTGATTTTTTTTCTATGGGAACAAATTTTTTTCTATAGAAAAATTAAAAAAAAAAAATATTAATTAGTAAACTTTTCTATAAAAAACTTATTCATGATTTAACTTTTCTATTAAAGAATTTATAACCGCTTTTACTATGTCTGGCTCTTCAAAGCCTTCTCCCTCCCTAATTATTTCGAATTAATTTTGAGCCAGCCATTTGACATTTAAATATGTTTAAACGTCGTCTGTCTTGTTCTAAAAAAACATACAGTCTGCAACCATTTACGCTCTCATATACAAATGTCATATGATATCCCTCTT
Source organism: Stomorhina lunata (assembly GCA_933228675.1). Classification (NCBI taxonomy): domain Eukaryota; kingdom Metazoa; phylum Arthropoda; class Insecta; order Diptera; family Rhiniidae; genus Stomorhina; species Stomorhina lunata. The sequence continues at coordinate 121,486,512 of OW121742.1, read as the reverse complement.
ACATATGAGTTGTTGAAGTTTATGAATTGTTTTGCACACACTCGCAAACACTCGTTGTTTAACATTAAAACCAAAACGAAATATTTTCAAAACTATAAATCAGTAAAACCATATTTTGCCATAAAGCTATGGCAAGAAAAACTAATTACTAGACCTATGGCCATATTGGTAGACTCCGAAGATTGTATATGGCCAAAAACATCACACACAGTAAAAACTGAAACAGAACGCATTGCCTTTAAGCCAGAAAATGCCAAGTAAACTAATTGAATTTACAGCAAAAAATTACACTTTACATACGACTTATATAGATAAAAATATAAATAAATGTTAAGTTATAAAAAAATAGCACTAAACTATAGCTCAAACATAGATCTCACGCAATATACAAAAAAAAAATGCAGATAAAAAAAGATTGAAATAAAAATAACGTTTAAATAGCCATTCACATCATTTCAATTTAAAGTCATTATTACTAAGCAGAAAATTTTTTGGAATTTCATAATCATACAATCGAGTTGATCGTATGTGAATGCACTAAATAACCCTAATTGCTTATCACATAAAGTGGAGTGAAGGAACTGGTCGACTGTAGGAAAAAAAATCAAAGTTCCTTCGATTAATATGAAGTTAAAATGTTTTATTAAAAAAGGTCATTTTAATGTTGCATTTGCCAATGATATAACAAAAATATTTACAATTATTTTTTGTTCTTTTATATTTTTCTGTTGATTGTTTTCATTTAATTTTGTGTTCATAGTAATCTTTGGCACTTTAAAAGAAATATTACCACGGTTTGAGCATCATCATTAGCAGACGAAGAAGAACATAAATTGAAAAGAACACACTGGTATGGAAGGACACAAATCTTTGACGATCGTTCTATTTTCTATAAGAAAGTTTAACGATCATCAATTTAAAATTTTATAAAATCCATGGAAATTTTTTCCAAATAAAAAAATTTAATCATCAATTTAAAATTTAATAAAATCCATGGAAATTTTTTACCAAAAATTTTTTTCTATAAACAAAATTCAATCGAAAATTTTTTCTATACAAAAAAAATTTGATAGAAAGTTTTGCTATACAAAACAAAAATTAAAAGAAAATTTTTTCTATAAAAAAAAAAATCAGAGAGAAAAAATCGAAAACAATTTGAAAGAAAATTTTTTCTTTAGAAAAAAAAATTCGGAAAAAAAATTCTTCTACACAAAAAACTTCTAACGAAATTTTTTCTATAGATTTTTCTAAAGAAAAAATGTTCCATTTAAATTTTTCCTATAGAAAAAATTTCAATAGAGAAAAAATTTTCTATTAATATTTTTTCTATGGAAAAAATTATAAGTTAAACTTTTTTTTATAGAAAATTTTTTCTATTAAAATTTTTTCTATTAAAACTTCCTATCCAAAATTGTCTTTTAAAAATCTCTCTATTAAAACTATCAATTCAATTTTTTTATAGAGAGAAAATTTTTCTATAGAAAAAATTTGAATGAAAATCCTTTCTATAGAAAAAAATTTCGATCTCAATTTTTTCAATGAAAAAAAAAAATCCAAAGATAAAAAGTTTTAATAGAAAATTTTTTCTATGGAAAAAATTTTAATAGAAAATTTTTTTTTATAGAAAAAATTTTAATAGAAAAAAAATTTAATTAAAAATTATTAGAAAAAAATTTAAGAAAAAATGTTTTAATAGAAAATTTTTTCTATAGAATAAAATTGAATAGAAAATTTCTATCAAAAACATTTCAATGAAAAATCTTTTCTTTAGAAACAAATTTCAATAGAAAATGTTTCTATAGAAAAAATTACAATAGAAAATTTTTTCTATAGAAAACATTTCAATATAAATTTTTTTTCTGTGGAAAAAATTATAAAAGAAGATTTTTTCTATAGAAAAAAGTTAAATCGAAAATTTTTTCTACAGAAAAAATTTTAATAGAAAATTTTTTCTAAAGAAAAAATTTAAATAGAAAATTTTTTCTATAGAAAAAATTTAAATAGAAAAGTTTTTCTGTAGAAAAAATTTAAATAGAACATTTTTCTATAGAAAAAATTTAAATAGAACATTTTTCCATAGAAAAAATTTAAATAGAACATTTTTTCTATAGAAAAAATTTAAATAGAACATTTTTTCTATAGAAAAAATTTAAATAGAACATTTTTTCCATAGAAAAAATTTAAATAGAACATTTTTTCTATAGAAAAAATTTTAATAGAACTTTTTTCTATAGAAAAAATTTAAATAGAACTTTTTTCTATAGAAAAAATTTAAATAGAAATATTTTTCTATAGAAAAAATTTAAATAGAAAATTTAAATAGAAAATTTTTTCTATAGAAAAACTTAAAATAGACATTTTTTTCTATAGAAAAAAATTTAAATAGAAAATTTTTTCTATACAACAAATTTAAATAGAACATTTTTTCTATAGAAAAAGTTTAAATAGAAAATTTTTTTTATAGAACAAATTTCGTTAGAAAATTATTTCCATCGAAAAAACTTCGTTAGAAAATTTTTTCTATAGAAAAAATTTCGTTAGAAAATTTTTTCTATAGAAAAAATTTCGTTAGAAAATTTTTTCTATAGAAAAAATTTCGTTAGAAAATTTTTTCTATAGAAAAAATTTCGTTAGAAAATTTTTTCTATAGAAAAAATTTCGTTAGAAAATTTTTTCTATAGAAAAAATTTCGTTAGAAAATTTTTTCTATAGAAAAAATTTCGTTAGAAAATTTTTTCTATAGAAAAAATTTCGTTAGAAAATTTTTTCTATAGAAAAAATTTCGTTAGAAAATTTTTTCTATAGAAAAAATTTCGTTAGAAAATTTTTTCTATAGAAAAAATTTCGTTAGAAAATTTTTTCTATAGAAAAAATTTCGTTAGAAAATTTTTTCTATAGAAAAAATTTCGTTAGAAAATTTTTTCTATAGAAAAAATTTCGTTAGAAAATTTTTTCTATAGAAAAAATTTCGTTAGAAAATTTTTTCTATAGAAAAAATTTCGTTAGAAAATTTTTTCTATAGAAAAACTTTCGTTAGAAAATTTTTTCTATAGAAAAAATTTCGTTAGAAAATTTTTTCTATAGAAAAAATTTCGTTAGAAAATTTTTCTATAGAAAAAATTTCGTTAGAAAATTTTTTCTATAGAAAAAATTTCGTTAGAAAATTTTTTCTATAGAAAAAATTTCGTTAGAAAATTTTTTCTATAGAAAAAATTTCATTAGAAAATTTTTTCTATAGAAAAAATTTAGTTTGAAAATTTTTTCTATAGAAAAAATTTAGTTTGAAAATTTTTTCAAACTAAATTTTTTTATAGAAAAAATTTCGTTAGAAAGTTTTTTCTATAGAAAAAATTTCGTTAGAAAGTTTTTTCTATAGAAAAAATTTCGTTAGAAAGTTTTTTCTATAGAAAAAATTTCGTTAGAAAGTTTTTTCTATAGAAAAAATTTCGTTAGAAAGTTTTTTCCATAGAAAAAATTTCGTTTTTTGATATAGAAAAATATAATATTTACAAACCACTGTCCAATGGTGTAGCAAAATAAATGCGACAAGAAGCAACTGTTATGACAAATCATCATTGGAGTAATTGTCGATGCATTGTGTAGCAATTAGAACAGACACTTTGGAGCGGTCCGTCAAACACTCATCTCATACAGCAATGACCATAACGTTGCTGTTGTTGTTCGGAAACAACAACAACAAAAACATTGTGAACAGAAAATTGATGTATAAATACTGGCTGCCGTTACTGCCCTTAATGTGCTCAAGGAAATGATTAAACATTTAGTAAAATGTTTAACATTTTATGCAGTTTCGTTTTTAGCCCCCCTCTTACCACTTTCAAAGTCTTTTGTCATAATTTGTGATATTTTTTACAAATCACAACTAGAAAAACACGAGCATTTTTCTCAGCTGAAAAATGGATGGATGGATGGTTGGTTGGTTGGATGTTTAGTTTTTGTTTGAGATTTAAGTTCGCATGAAAGTTTTCACCATGATGGTGGTCATTATTTGGCCTTAAGTAATAACAAACGTTTAAGTGATTAACAGCATATATAACACGCGCTTTTTTTCAAAGCTGTATGGACTCTTTTCATCTTTTCTTCCTCAAGCTGAACGAACGAACGATCACACAACCATCCATCCATCCATCTATCCATCTCGTCTGAAAAGTGTTCAGAAATTAATACTTTGTTTCGTTGCTGCGTAAATTGCACAATAATTGTTTTGTGCTTTATTAGCCCCTTCGCCCCTTCTTAGCTTTCTTAGCCTTTCTCTTACATATGTAGGGAAAAAGCTTTTGCATTAATGGCTCATAAACTTAACAGCTCTTTGTTATGCTAGAGAGTTTGTGGGGCATGTCCTGGTCTTTGCTATAAAAACTAAAGCATTTTAATTGCAGTCATAAAAATAAGTCAAAGTAAGTTTTTTTTTTATTTTTTGTTCTCTTGTATTTAATGGTATAATTAAATCTTAAAAGGCGCTAAAGTGTTTAAATGATTCGTGATCATATTTCCTAAAAGCTGGGCGAAATCTAAAAGAAACTTGTGATATTTTGTATAACAGAAAAAAATCTGATCAACATGTTAAGGGTATCTAATGTTAAGGTATGAACATTTTAATGCAAAATGAAATTTGATTACATGGGAAAAAGTTCTGGAGGCACAAATTTGTAATTATTGTGAAGATAAAACAAAGGCGTTCATTTAGTTGGGTATAAGAAAATAAGGAGATCACTTAGATTTAAAGAAGAAGGGAAGAAAATCGTCTTTCTTCGATAACTTTTGTATAGGAAATTATGTTTTCATTAGAAAAAAATCCAATGTCCTCACTTTCTATAGGATAATCAACTTACTTTTGTAGATAGAAATCTATCTCTTAGTACTATTAATAAAAAATTTTATAAAAAATATTTTTATGAGAAAATTGTTAATTTAAAATAATTTTCGAGATAAAAATTTGTATTAAAAAATTGTTCTACTGCAAAAACTTTCATTTTAAAATTTTTAAGAAGAAACATTTTCATTGTAAAAAATTTTTCTGGAAAAAGTTTTTTATTTATAAATTTTTCAACATAAAAAATATTTTTTAGCGAAAAATTTAATTAAAATTTTTCTTAGAAAAAAATTTTCATAAAAAAATTTTTGTAGAGAATTTTTATTAAAAATATTTTTCTAAAGAAATATTTTCATTGAAAAAAATTTGTCTAGAAAAAGTTTTTTATTTATAAATTTTTCTACATAAAAAATATTTTTTTAGCGAAAAATTTAATTAAAATTTTTTTTAGAAAAAAATTTTCATAAAAAAACTTTTGTAGAGAATTTTTTTGTTACAAAATTTTTTCTATAGAAAAAATTTCAATAAAAACTTTTTTCTAGAGACAATTTTTAAATTCAAATACATTTTTCTAGAGCAAAATTTTCACTTAAAATATTTTTTTTAGGAAAAAAATCTTATTTAAAAATTTCAAAATATTTCTCTAGAGAAAAATTGTTTTCTTGTGAAAAACTTTCATTAAAAATTTTTTCATTAAACATTTTTTGGTAGAGAAAATTTTTCATCAAAAAAATTTCCAGAGAAATCTTTCTGTTAAAATTTTTTTCTTAACGAAAATTTTCATTCAGAAATTTTTTCTACAGAAAATTTTTCACCAAACATTTTTTTTTTAAATAAAAGTTTTTAATTGAAAAATTTCTGGGGAAAACTTTTCATAGAAAATTGTTTCTACATAAAAATTTGCATAAAAAATATTATTTTTATTTCTACGAGTAAGAAAAAATTTTATTTAAAATATTTTTCGAAGGCAAAATTTTTATTAAAAAATTTTTCTACATAAAAATTTTCATAAAAACTATTTTTTTAGAGAAAAATTTCATAAAAAAATAAATAAAAAATAATTTTTTTTCTATGGAAAAATTTTCACTAAAATTTTTTTTCTAAGAAAAATTTTCATTAAAAAAATTTTTTTCTATCGAAAAATTTTCATATTAAATTTTCTCTTTAGAAAAATTTTGTTTAAAAATTTTTTCTTTAGAAAAATTTTCATTAAAAAATTTTTTCTATAGAAAAGTTTTTATTAAAAACTTGTTCTTATAGAAAATCTTGCATTAAAAATATTTTCTGTAGAAAAATTTTCATTAAAATTTTTTTTTCTATTAAAATTTTTTTTCTATTGAAGAATTTTTATTAAACATTTTTTCTATAAAAAATTTCATTAAAAATTTTTTTCTAAAGAAAAATTTTGATTGAAAATTTTTCATTAAAAATTTTTTCTATAGAAAAGTTCTTCCATAGAAAAATTTTCATTAAAAAATTTTTTCTATAGAAAAATTTTATTAAAAAATTTTATCTATCGAAAAATTTTTATTAAAAATTTTTTTCTATAGAAAAATTTTTATTAAAAATTTTATCTATAGAAAAATTTTCATTAGAAATTTTTTTCTATAGAAAATTTTTCATTAAAAATTTGTTTATATAGAAAAATTTTCATTAACAATTTTTTCTATAGAAAAATGTTCATTAAAAATTTTTTGTATAGAAAAATTTTCATCAAACATTTTTTTTCTATAGAAAAATTTTCATTAAATATTGTTTTTATAGAAAAATTTTCATTAGGAATTTTTTGTACAAAAAAATTTTCATTAAAAGGTTTTCTTAAATAATTTTTTATTTAAAATTATTTCTATAGAAAAATTTTCATTAAAAATGTTTCTATAGAAAAAATTTCAATAAAAAATTTTTCTATAGAAAAATTTTCATTAAAAAATTTGTGTATAGAAAAATTTTCATTAAAATTTTTTTTTATAGAAAATGTTTTATCAAAATTTTTTTTATAGAAACAATTTTTAATTAAAATTTTTTTGTACAAAAAATTCTTAATGAAAATTTTTCTATAGAAAAAAATGTTTGATGAAAATTTTTCTATACAAAAAATTTAAATGAACATTTTTCTATAGAAAAAATTGTTAATGAAAACTTTTCTATATAAAAAAATTGTTAATGAAAATTTTTCTATTGAAAAAATTTTCTAATGAAAATTTTTCCATAGAAAAAATTTGTTTATGAAAATTTTTCTAAACAAAAAAATTTCTAATGAAAATTATTCCATAGAAACAATTTTTTAATGAAATTTTTTCTATAGAAAAAATTTTTTAATGAAAATTTTTATATAGAAAAAATTTTTTAATGAAAAAATTTTCTATCGAAAAATTTTCATATATAATTTTTTTCCATAGAAAAATTTGCCTTCAAAAATTTTTTATATAGAAAAATTTTCCTTAAAAAAATTTTCCTGTAGAAAAATTTTCATTAAACATTTTTTCTATAGGGAAATTTTAATTAAAAAAATTTTTCTTTAGAAAGTTTTTCATTAAATTATTTTTCTATAAAAAAAATTTTATTAAACATTTTTTTCTATCGTAAAATTTTTTTTCTATAGAAAAATTTTCATTCAAAATTTGTTTCTATAGAAAAGTTTTTATTAAAAAATTGTTTTTATAGCAAAACTTTCATTAAACAATTTTTTCTATGAAAAAATTTTCATTGCTATAGAAACATTTTCATTAAAAATTGTTCCTATAGAAAAAATATTTTCATTAAAAAATATTTTCTGTAGAAAAATTTTTATTAAAAAAATTTTTTTACAGAAAGATTTTCATTAAAATTTTTTTCTATAGAAAAATTTTCATTGGAGAATTTTTCTATAGAAAACTTTTCATCAACAAATTTTTAAAAAATAAAAAATTTTTTCAACAGGAAAATTTCCATAAAACAATTTTTTCGATAGAAAATTTCTATGCAAAATGTTCATAAAAAATTTTTTCTGTAGAAAAATGTTGATTAAAAATTTTCATTGAAAAATTTTTTGTATATAAAAATTTTCACTAAAAAATTTTTCCTATAGAAAAATTACATTAAAAATTTTTTTCTACATATAAAAAATTTTTCTACATATAAAAAATTGTTAAAAAATGTTTTCTATAGGAAAATTTTCACTCAAAAATTTTTTCTATAGAAAAATTTTGGTTAAAAATTTTTATACAAAAAAATTTTGGTTAAAAATTTTTATACAGAAAAATTTTTATTAAAGGAACTTTTATTAAAAATTTTTTTCTGTAGAAAAATTTTTATCAAAATTTTTTTCTATATAAATTTCTTTTTTTTAATTTTTTATATTTTTTTCGCTGACAAAAGGTTCATCTGGTGTTGCAAGCAACATGTTAATCGTCATTACATCTTTCCGTATGACCGCCCTGCTTTCTTTAGAATATAAAGTCTTTCGCTCCTAAGGAATTAAATCAATCAACATTTGCTTTCTTCTAATGCTATTGATCTTTTGTTAGTATTTCCTTTTATTAAGTTCCGCTTTTATTTATCTTGCTCATGATTACATTGATTTTTCTACAACTCCCTCTATAATATAACAGCTTCTTTACCTTTTGCCTGATACTTTGTTTTCCTTTCCCCTTTAAAATCATTCATTGTATTTAACTGCCATTGGATTTATTGATTAAGTTCAGAACTAAATGGCCAAGTACTGAATGCTTTCGATATGTGTGTGTGTGTTCACTTAACAGCGGCTGTTAGTTAGTTTAATGGCTATTTACTCACCATTAGTATTTGTTATTATTGTTATTACTATTTAAATTGCAAGAAAGTCATTGCCACTGATCTGGCTGCTAAGGCAAACCTCAAAGAAAAAATTAGCTTAAGTTCTAGAAGACGCTTCAGTTTTTTGATTTTCAATACAGAGGTAAGAATTATTCATTGTTTGGCTTTGTTTTTCTTTGGCGTAGCTATAAAAAAATAGTTTAAAGGAAAAAATACCGCCTATAATGTTTTTGTAGGCTCTGATACGTGTGTGTATAGAACTACTGACTCTGGCCACTAGAGACGCATCATTATTGTTTACACAATTATTAGGACAACAAGAAAAGAACTCTTTTTAACTAAACACTAAATGGATGAGTATCAAACGGCCGTCAAACACTATCATGACTTGCCGCATTTCAAAACACCATCACCATCTCTCTACTTCATCATCATCATAGTCGTCATGATCCTCTCATTGCATTACATGTTGTCTTTTCGGTTACCCCCGAGTGACTAAATGTAAGTAAAAGGTAAAAAAAAACTGTTCTTTATTTGTTCAACAATTTGATTTTTTAGCGTTTTATTTTAACTGTTTTTGTTTCTTGCCTTTTTTACCTCAAGTGTCAATTGCCTTTAAAAAAAAAAAGTAAAGATAGATTGATACCAATTTGGTTGGCGGCATCGTTTTCATCGTTATGTTTTTTCTCCGTTAAATATTTATTTAAAATAGTTTCATTTATTTATTATTTTGTTAAAAAACAAAGTTGTTTTTGTGCGTTATTTTATTGTTTAAAATCACGTCGGTTTTAATTGTGTCGGGTTTTCCCTCAGAGATTTTCTTTGCTACTAAATACTCACCCACTTAGTTTCGATTTTTTTAAGGATTTGTTGTATTTACAAAGTGTTAATGGAAAAATAACAAGTGCTAAGTGAAAAACTAGCTTCAGACATATGATTTCATAGTTTTCTTTAGAACAGGTACAATTATGCTAAGGATAAACAAAAGACTTAAGACACGAACATGATACAAAATGATAATGAATCAAATTAAATTAATATAAACAAACCCAATAATAAAAAGAAAGAAGAAGAAATATAAAGACAGTGATCGTTTTCTATAGGAAGTAAGTACTCGCTACAGTTTTCCATTCAAAAGTAAGCGATAGCTGTAGTTTTCAACAGAAAAGTAAGCGATCGCTATTGTTTTTTTATAGTAATGTTAGCGATTGCTACACTTTTCTATTGAAAAGTAAACGATATCTATAGGTTACTATAGAAAAGTAGTTTTCTACAGGAAAGTAAGCGATCGCTATAGTTTCCTATAGAAAAGTAAGTCTATAATTAAGTCGATATCCTAGTATTTGTCTATGTCTTAGTTTATGTCTTAGTCTATGTTTTAGTCCATGTCTTAGTCCATATCTTAGTCTATGTCTTAGTCTTGGTCTATGTCTTAGAATCTGTCTTAGTCTATGTCTTAGTCTATGTCTTTGTCTATATCTTAGAGTATGTCTTAGTCTATTTCTTAGTCTACATCTAAGTCTATGTCTTAGTCTTAGTCTATGTTTTAGTCTATGTCTTAGTCTATGACTTAGTCTATTTTTTAGTCTATGTCTTAGTCTATATCTTAGTCTATGTCTTAGTTTATGTCTAAGTCTATGGATCAGTTTATGTCTTAGTCTATGGTTTGGTCTTTGTGTTAGTCAATGTCTGCTAAAGCGATCACTTTATTTTCTTTGGAAAACTATAGCGATCGCTCACTTTTCTATAGAAAACCATAGCGACCGCTTACTTTCTATAGAAAACAATAGCGACCGCTTACTTTTCTATAAAAAAATATAGCGATCGCTTACTTTTCTATAGAAAATTATAGCTAGCGCTTACTTATGTATAGAAACACTTACTTTTCGCTTACTTTTCGATAGAAAACTTAGCGGTCACTTACTTTTCTATTCAAAACTATAGCGATCGGTTTCTTTTCTATAGAAAACTTTGCGATCACTTACTTTTCTTTAGGAAGTTATAGCCATCGCTTATTTGTTTATAGAAAACTATAGCGATCGCTTTCTTTTCTACAGAAAACTATAGCGATCGCTTAATTTTCTTTAGAAAACAATAGCGATCGCTTAATTTTCTATAGAAAACTAAAGTAATCGCTTACTTTTCTATAGAAAATTAATGCAATTGCTGGCTTTTCTGTAAAAAAAACTAGTGCAAACCAAAAAGTGAAAATGTTATGTTCGTTTAAAAATTTCATTTAAATTTGAACTTTTGTTTGTCTACTTTATTTTTCTATTTGATTTTTTGTGGTAAAAACAAACAAAACTATTTCGAAAAAAATTCCGGTAGCTCACGTTTAACCACTTCATGGTCTTGTAATATTCTTTTCTGTTAAGTTTATTTCTTTCAGCTTTATGCTTAAATAATTTTGTAAAATTTGGGATTTTTTTCTTTAACAATTTCTTGTTGATTTTGGTTAAATACATTACAGTAGCAAATTGTTTTAAATACTAAACAACAATGATCAGTTTTGGTTTTTTTTTAGGTAAAACATAAAAACCATAACAATTGTATTAAAAACCCCCCGAAAACAATGGCAATCAACTACACAATAATGTCGTGCTCTCGACTCTAAAAGAAATATAATTTTTCTCGAACAAAATGAAAAAAAAAATTAAAGTAAGAAAATTGATTTTTTCTGAAATCTTTCAATAAGAAACAAAATAAAATTGTACAAATCTTTAAATGTTTTTCTCGTTCTGTTTGTAATTCGTAGTTTTTTTTTATATATATATATATATAAACCAATGGCTACTCAAATTAAATACCAATTCATTGAGTCTAAAAAGAAGAAGCTATAAAGGATTTTTGTTAACTTGTTAAAAGATTTTTTTGCTTCATTTGTTTCTTGATTTTTTTGCTTAACAATTTTATACGACAACATTAACATAAAACAAATTATGCCAACGTGACTTTACCATAAATGCTTAAAAACAAAATACTCCAAAAACAGCCAAAAACTAAAGGCTTAAATACAAAAATTCAGTTAAAAAAGAACCCAAAACGAAGAAGATGTTCTATAATGATTATTTCACAAAACTACTGGCAAATGATCTTTTGGGCATAAGAATAAAAGAAGTTTTAATAGAAAAGTTCTTCGCCAAAAATCATTAAGAAATTAACACACTCACACAAAGAAAATGCCGAGGAGACAAAATATTGTTAACAAATAATGTTGTCCTGCCTTACCAGACTTTAAAAATTCTCATAACCTACTTAACAACAATGTTGCAATATCTGAGACAACTACACTAACAAACGGCCAAAAGAACACAATTACAAAAAGGGAGAGTTTATTATAAAAAAAGATGATCACTATGTTTTGTGTAAAAATTTTGATGATCACGAAGCTTTTAAAAGAAAGCTGTAGCTATATAAGTTTAATACGAGGAACCCTGGGTAATGTTAACTGAACTTCAGTGATCGGAGGCATAAAACAAAGTGAATCTTGTTTAAGCAAAATAACTAATTGATCTATTGGAAACAGTGATCAGTTACTTTTCTATAGAATACTAAAGCGATCACTTACTTATGTTTAGAACATTAAAGCGATCGCTTAATTTTCTTCAGAAAACTAAAGCGATTGCTAAGTTTTCTATAGAAAACTATAGCGATCGCATATTTTTCTATAGCAAACCATAGCGATCGCTTGCTTTTCTATAGAAAACCGTAGCGATCGCTAGCTTTTCTACAGAAAACCATAGTAATCGCTTGCTTTTCTATAGACAACCATAGCGATCGCTTGCTTTTCTATAGAAAACCATAGCGATCGCTTGCTTTTTAATAGAAAACCATAGCGATCGCTTGCTTTTCTATAGAAAACCATAGCGATCGCTTGCTTTTCTATAGAAAACCACAGCGATCGCTTGCTTTTCTATAGAAAACCACAGCGATCGCTTGCTTTTCTATAGAAAACTATAGCGATCGCTTACTTTTCTACAGAAAACTATAGCGATCGCTTACTTTTCTATAAAAAACTAAAGCGATCGCTTACTTTTCTATAGAAAACTAAGGCAATCGCTTACTTTTCTATAGAAAACTAACGCGATCGCTTACTTTTCATAGCGATCGCTTGCTTTTCTATAGAAAACCATATCGATCGCTTACTTTTCTAAAGAAAACGATCGCTTACTTTCGTATAAAATACTATAGCTATCACTTACTTTTTAATAGAAAACTAAAGCAATAGCTTGCTTTTCTCAAGAAAAATATTGCGATCGCTTAATTTTTTATAGATAACTACAGCGATCCCTTACTTTTCTCAAGAAAACCATAACGATCGCTTACTTTTCTTAAGGAAACTATAGCGATCGCTTATTTTTTTCTTTTGTTTTCCAACCTGTTTAAGTTTTTTTCATTTAGCTAAATATGTGCTGATTTTAATGCTCTTTATTTTCAAACTTTTATTTTAATATATTTCAACTTTTATTATAAAATCACCTTGTGACATGTTATAAGTTATCACGTACGTCACGATATAAGGAAAACTTTTTTTGTTGCATTATATTTTAAACTTTTTTGTTTGATCAATGTTGCTTTTGTTCAACAACATTTTCTCTAATTTCTATGAAATCCGTTTTTTTTGCCATGATCTTACTTTTTTTTGCTATCGCTAACATATGTTGAGTTGTTTATTAGGTAACTCTGGCTGAAAAACGTGTTACAGTTACAAAAAATGTCTGCAAATTTAAGTCTAATATTGGCTTGTATAAAGTGCAGAAAGTTCAAAGGGAGAACCAGAAAACTAAGAGGTTATTAGTTCTAGAAAAGCTTGAAGGTGAACTTAAACTTTGTATTGGAACTTTTATTAATATTATTTTTAAATTTACTATAAAACGTTTATTTAACTTTCAAATCACCTTTATAAATCATACTTCATTTATAACAGATTATAATCATTTTAACAATATGATGACAACCACAAACACAATATTCAAATTCTTATAAAATAAATCATATTCACAGTCTTTACCTATTCCGTCCCTCTGTCTGTCTTTCTGACTCGGTTACCTTCATTTTCTTGGGCTGTTTTAACTAGGAATATGATATTTTCAAGAAAATAAAAAAGTCAAACATAAAATATGTTTGTATGTGGCTGCAATCAATAAATCGATAAAATATAAATAAATTAAATTAACGAAATGGCTGGAGTGAAAAACGAAACGAAGCCTAAGCCAGCAACTCAATTTTCTTAAAAGGAACAAAAAATAAATATAAACTTAATACATGATTTATCACACATGATACAAATAACACAGACACTAACTCAGAAAGAAGAAAATCTAAAAATGAACAATGGGATAATACATCTAAAGAAAAAAATCTATAGCGATCGATTTCTTTTTATAGAAAAGTAAACGATCGCTATAGTTTTCTATAGAAAAGTATGAGATCGCTTTTGTTTTCCATAGAAAAGTAAATTACCGTTTTTTTCTTCAGAAAAGTAAGCGATCGCTATAGTTTTCTAAAAGAGAATAAGCGATCGATTTAGTTTTCTATAGAAAAGTAAGTGATCGCTATAGTTTTCTATAGAAAAGTAAGCGACTGCTATAGTCTTCTATAGAAAAGTAAGCGATCGCTATAGTTTTCTATAGAAAAGTAAGCGATCGCTATAGTTTTTTATAGAAAAGTAAGCGATCGCTATAGTTTTCTATAGAAAAGTAAGCGATCGCTATAGTTTTCTATAGAAAAGTAAGCGATCGCTATAGTTTTCTATAGAAAAGTAAGCGATCGCTATAGTTTTCTATAGAAAAGTAAGCGATCGCTATAGTTTTCTATAGAAAAGTAAGCGATCGCTATAGTTTTCTATAGAAAAGTAAGCGATCGCTATAGTTAAGTAAGCGATCGCTATAGTTTTCTATAGAAAAGTAAGCGACTGCTATAGAAAAGTAAGCGATCGTTATAGTTTTCTATAGAAAAGTAAGAGATCGCTATAGTTTTCTATAGAAAAGTAAGCGATCGCTATGGTTTTCTATAGAAAAGTAAGCGATTGCTATAGTGGTTTATAGAAAAGTGAGCGATTGCGGTAGTTTTTTATAGAAAAGTAAGCGATCGCTGTAGTTTTCTATAGAAAAGTAAGCGATCGCTATAGTTTTTTTATAGAAAAGTGAACGATTGCGGTAGTTTTCTATAGAAAAGTAAGCGATCGCTTTATTTTTTTTATAGAAAAGTAAGCGATCGCAGTAGTTTTCTATACAAAAGCAAGTGATCGTTATAGTTTTCTATAGAAAAGTAAGCGATCGCTATAGTTTTCTATAGAAAAGTAAGCGATCGCTATAGTTTTCTATAGAAAAGTAAGCGATCGCTATAGTTTTCTATAGAAAAGTAAGCGATCGCTATAGTTTTCTATAGAAAAGTAAGCGATCGCTTTATTTTTTTATAGAAAAGTAAGCGATCGCTATAGTTTTCTATAGAAAAGTAAGCGATCGCTATAGTTTTCTATAGAAAATAAGCGATCGCTATAGTTTTCTATAGAAAAGTAAGCGATCGCTATAGTTTTCTATAGAAAAGTAAGCGATCGCTATAGTTTTCTATAGAAAAGTAAACGATCGCTATAGTTTTCTATAGAAAATAAGCGATCGCTATAGTTTTCTATAGAAAATAAGCGATCGCTATAGTTTTCTATAGAAAAGTAAGCGATCGCTATAGTTTTCTATAGAAAAGTAAGCGATCGCTATAGTTTTCTATAGAAAAGTAAGCGATCGCTATAGTTTTCTATAGAAAAGTAAGCGATCGCTATAGTTTTCTATAGAAAAGTAAGCGATCGCTATAGTTTTCTATAGAAAAGTAAGCGATCGCTATAGTTTTCTATATAAAAGTAAGCGATCGCTATAGTTTTCTATAGAAAAGTAAGCGATCGCTATAGTTTTCTATATAAAAGTAAGCGATCGCTATATTTTTCTATGGAAAAGTAAGCGATTGCTATAGTTTTCTGTAGAAAAGTAAGCGATCGTTATAGTTTTCTATGGAAAAGTAAGCGATCGCTATAGTTTTCTATAGAAAAGTAAACGATCGCTATAGAGAAACGTATGTAGTTTTCTATCTTTATCTTAGTCTTTACTTTAGTCTATGTTTTAGTCTATATCTTTGTCTATGTCTATGTTTATTTCTAGCCTTATCTTTACTTTAGTTACCCCATAGTGCAAACAGCAGCTTTTAATATAAAATTTGGAGTGTTTTGTGCCTTAAACAAAAAAAATTATGTTAAATTTTTAAAAGGCGTTTTAAATATGACACACTACCAAAATCTAGTCCACAACAATAAATAGTTGTAAATACGAAAACACACAAAAACTGCACTGAGATCATGTATGATTTTAACTATTTTTCTCCTCTACTTCTGTTGGATTATTTTGAATCTATTTGCATTTATTAAACATTTTTTTTCCTTTAGCCGTTCACGAAAATGACAGCAGCCATGCAGCCAAACAACAAAATAACGATTACAATATTTTAACACTTTTTGTTCGAAAAAAAGTCTATTAGGAAAAAAAAAAAATTAAAGAAAATGACAACAAAAATTGTTAAACCGTTCAAATTGGAATAAAGTCATTCTTTTGTTATGCTAAGATTTCAGACTTTCTGGAATAGAGTGGGGGGAAGGTATTTAAAAGATTTTGAACGCTAAATACAAATTAACATATGTTAACGAGTTTTATATGATACACATTTATTTATAATAAATATCTTTTTTTGAGATAGATCTTTCGGTTGAACACCATTGGGGGTGTGTTTATTATAGTGATTTTAATTAAATTATCTTGGAGTTGTATCTTTTGAGCTGTCTATTGTTTTAAAATATAGATAGGGTCTAGAGTGGATGGAGAAGGTGATGGTGGTGTAAAAGGGCTTTGGTTTGGTGTAAAAGTGCCCGGTAGGAAATAAGTTTTTGTTTCAATTAGGTGACTACAAAATTGTTAAGATTTTACTTAAAATTTCCTAAGGGGCTTTATAAAAGTTTTATTTACATTTGACATATGAATATCAGTTTAATTAAAGCATTAAATTGTTGCAAAATATAGATAGTAGATCCATTTTAAGAAACTAAAATTTAAGCAGTCGAGCAGACTCTACAACACCTTACAATATTTATTGGTGTAGTTTTCTACAGAAGATGATCGCTATTGATATTTTAATAATTCCTATAGAACAGAATAATTCTCTATACAAAATAAAGTAATCGAAACAGTTTTCTAGCAAGACTATGTCCTGGCCTATGTATGTCCTCGACTATGTCTTAGTCTATGATCGCTTTAGTTTGCTATAGATCTATGTTTTAGTTTACATCTTAGTCTATGTTTCAGACTATGTCTTAGTCTATGTGTTAGTCTATGTCTTAGCCTATGTCTTAGTCTATGTCTTAGTCTATGTCTTAGTCTATGTCTGGTCAAAGTCTTACTCTATGTCTTAGTCTATGTCTTAGTCTATGTCTTAGTCTATGTTTTAGTCTATGTCTTAGTCTATGTCATAGTCTATGTCTTAGTATATGTCTTAGTCTATGTCTTAGTCTATGTCTTAGTCTATGTCTTAGTCTATGTCTTAGTCTATGTCTTAGTCTATGTCTTAGTCTATGTCTTAGTCTATGTCTTAGTCTATGTCTTAGTCTATGTCTTAGTCTATGTCTTAGTCTATGCTTAGTCTATGTCTTAGTCTATGTCTTAGTCTATGTCTTAGTCTATGTCTTAGTCTATGTCTTAGTGTATGTCTTAGTCTATGTCTTAGTCTATGTCTTAGTATATGTCTTAGTATATGTCTTAGTCTATGTCTTAGTCTATGTCTTAGTCTATATCTTAGTCTATGTCTTATTCTATGTCTTAGTCTATGTGTTAGTCTATGTCTTAGTCTATGTCTTAGTCTATGTCTTAGTCTATGTCTTAGTATATGTCTTAGTCTATGTCTTAGTCTATGTCTAAGTCTATGTCTTAGTATATGTCTTAGTCTATATCTTAGTCTATGTCTTAGTCTATGTCTTAGTCTATGTCTTAGTCTATGTTTTAGTCTATGCCTTAGTCTATGTCTTACTCTATGTCTTAGTCTATGTCTTAGTCTATGTCTAAGTCTATTTGTTAGGGTATGTCTTTGTCTATGTCTTAGTCTATGTCTATGTCTATGTCTTAGTCTATGTCTTAGTCTATGCCTTAGCCTATGTCTTAGTCTATGTCTTAGTCGTTGTCTTATTCTATGTCTTAGTCTGTGTCTTAGTCTATGTCTTAGTCTATGTCTTAGTCTATGTCTTAGTCTATATCTTAGTCTAGGTCTTAGTCTTTGTCTTAGTCTATGTCTTAGTCTATGTCTTTGTCTATGTCTTAGTCTATGTCTTAGTCTATGTCTTAGTCTATGTCTTAGTCTATGTCTTAGTCTATGTCTTAGTCTATGTCTTAGTCTATGTCTTAGTCTATGTCTTAGTCTATGCCTTAGCCTATGTCTTAGTCTATGTCTTAGTCTATGTCTTAGTCTATGTCTTAGTCTATGTCTTAGTCTATGTCTTAGTCTATGTTTTAGTCTATGTTTTAGTCTATGCCTTAGTCTATGTCTTACTCTATGTCTTAGTCTATGTCTTAGTCTATGTCTTAGTCTATGTCTAAGTCTATTTGTTAGGGTATGTCTTAGTCTATGTCTTAGTCTATGTCTATGTCTATGTCTATGTCTATGTCTATGTCTTAGTCTATGCCTTAGTCTATGCCTTAGCCTATGTCTTAGTCTATGTCTTAGTCGTTGTCTTATTCTATGTCTTAGTCTGTGTCTTAGTCTATGTCTTAGTCTATGTCTTAGTCTATGTCTTAGTCTATGTCTTAGTCTATATCTTAGTCTAGGTCTTAGTCTTTGTCTTAGTCTATGTCTTAGTCTATGTCTTTGTCTATGTCTTAGTCTATGTCTTAGTCTATGTCTTAGTCTATGTCTTAGTCTATGTCTTAGTCTATGTCTTAGTCTATGTCTTAGTCTATGTCTTACTCTATGTCTTAGTCTATGTCTTAGTCTATGTCTCAGTCTATGTCTTAGTTTATGTTAGAGTCTATGTTTTAGTCTATGTCTTAGTCTATGTCTTAGTCTATGTCTAAGTCTATGTCTTAGTCTATGTCTTAGTCTATGTCTTAGTCTATGTCTTAGTCTATGTCTTAGTCTATGTCTTAGTCTATGTCTTAATCTATGCCTTAGCCTATGTCTTAGTCTATGTCTTAGTCTATGTCTTATTCTATGTCTTAGTCTATGTCTTAGTCTATGTCTTTGTCTATGTCTGAGTCTATGTCTTAGTCTATATCTTAGTCTATATCTTAGTCTTTGTCTTAGTCTATGTCTTACTCTATGTCTTAGTCTATGTCTCAGTCTATGTCTTAGTCTTAGTTTATGTTAGAGTCTATGTTTTAGTCTATGTCTACAGAATGATGCATTTGTGTTACAAACCTTTTGCCGTTATAATTGAATCTTGTAATTTTTCTGAAGTTCCGTGTTTTTTGTTTGTTCCAAACTACAGAGGGTGTTTGTGGTGAATGAGATCATTTAAGGTGTTTATTTGCTCGATTAATAAATTAGAATAGAACCACAATTTGAAGCAGAAATCCATAAATTATCTCAGCTAAGCAAATAAACATTTTTATAGAATAATAAACTATTTTTAAACAGATTTGTCATTAGGGAAGTGTTTAAGTTTAAACACTTTTCCAAACATTAGTCAAAGTAACAGCATAAAGTAAGTGTGTTTCTTAAGTCTTTTGTTTGACCCAGAGCATTTTTTCTGATGGCGTGTTTTTAAATAATTTCCTTAGTCTAATTTTATTTAAGCAATTATTTAGAGCACCAAATTTTGATTCAAATATTTAGACGGAAATAATTTTTGTTGGAAAATTAAAATCATATCAGTCTAGATATTTGAAATTTATTTAAAATGTTTGCCCTTTTGTAACACTCAACAAAACCGTGGGAGATTTTTACCATAAAATATTAAAGCTTTTGCTTTGAAATGTTTGGCTCAAGATTTCTTTTGAAAGATTGCAACAAAAATAATGTTAAACCATATAGTGTGTGCACTAAATATCACAAATAATAATGATTATATGACAGAAGTTAGAGGAAAAGGTATATAAAACTTTTAGTGTTGACATTTTTGAGTTTGTTTTTTACAAACAAAATCAAGAAACTATTTTTGAAGTTATATTTTTCAGAAAAACCTTAGCTTCATTCAATATGTTATGTTTCAGATTGAAATCACTTAAGTATATTTTTGCTGTTTATTGCCTGTTCAATGGGAACACTCTTTCGAACAGAGGAAAAAAAATCCTCGAAAACCAAGACCTCAGCTCTCCATTGGTGGCTGTTGAAGAATTATGACTGTCATCATGTGTTGATGCAACATGACCGTACAAGAGTTTGACATAAACACTATTATTTTAAAGAAAAACTTTGTTTTGGCTCAACTCCTTTTTGGTTTTGGCACAAAAAACACACACGGTGGTAAAACAATGGGGGGTAAATCTTGTCTCTAAAAAAACAGCAACAACTAAAACTTAAGTTTATTGGAATCTCCTGGCATTTTTGCTTCTACAAACAAAAAAAGAAGAAATTCCCATTTGTTAAACAATTTACTTGGTTTTCCTGTTTTTCCCTCGAAAGTGATTTAGTTTTTGTTGTTTTAGTCGTTAACATTTTAGTTTTTGGTTTAAAGTGTAAAATTTATGTTATGTTTTGAAAGTTTCAAAACGAATGATTGTCTTTGTTTGTAAGTGTGTAAATTGTTTAAATTGATTTGCGCAGAAAAAAAATTGAACTTACAATGTTTGTTGCTTAAGTCTTTTGATTTTTGTTTATATTGTTTCTCTTAACTCATCATCATAATGTAAAATTTTTGCCAAAAAAAAAATGTTTATTTAAGTTGATTCTGTTTATTTCTTTTCTCAAATATATGGAAAACCACAGGAGTTTTCATTGATATTCAGTAAAGCATGCGAAACCTTCCATAGTCTCCAGTTTTCTTAAAAGCGTTTAATTATATGGAAGATTCTTACTAAAAGTGTTGAGTTGAAAATAAAAGGGAGACAATGCAGTTCATTAAAAATAAAGCAAATTAAGAGATTTTTATGAGCAAAATATTTATATAATCCTGTGATATTTGTATAAGACTAAAGCCAAATTAAAATCTATACAGAAAATATGACATTGACTTAGATACAGACTAAGATATAAAATAGACTAAGACATAGACTAAGACATAGGCAATGACATAGACTAAGACATAGAATATGATATGGACTAAGATATAGAGTAAGACAGAGACTAAGACATAGATTAAGATATAGACTAAGGCACAGACTAAAACATAGACTAAGACATAGACTAAGACATAGACTATGACATAGACTGAGACATAGACTAAGACATAGACTAAGACATAGACTAAGACAAAGACTAAGACATAGACTAAGATATAGATTAAGACATAGACTAAGACATAGACTCAGACATAGACTCAGACATAGAATAAGACATAGACTAAGACATAGGCTAAGACATAGACTAAGACATAGACTAAGACATAGACTAAGACATAGACTAAGACATAGACTAAGACATAGACTAAGACATAGACTAAGACATAGACTAAGACATAGACTAAGACATAGACTAAGACATAGACTAAGACATAGACTAAGACATAGACTAAGACATAGACTAAGACATAGACTAAGACATAGACTAAGACATAGACTAAGACATAGACTAAGACATAGACTAAGACATAGACTAAGACATAGACTAAGACATAGACTAAGACATAGACTAAGACATAGACTAAGACATAGACTAAGACTTAGACTAAGACGTAAACTAAGACATAGACTAAGACATAGACTAAGACATAGACTAAGACATAGAGTAAGACATAGACTAAGACATAGACAAAGACATAGACTAAGACATAAACTAAGACATAGACTAAGACATAGACTAAGACATAGACTAAGACATAGACTAAGACATAGACTAAGACATAGACTAAGACATAGACTAAGACATAGACTAAGACATAGACTAAGACATAGACTAAGACATAGACTAAGACATAGACTAAGACATAGACTAAGACATAGACTAAGACATAGACTAAGACATAGACTAAGACATAGACTAAGACATAGACTAAGACATAGACTAAGACATAGACTAAGACATAGAATAAGACATAGACTAAGACATAGACTAAGACATAGACTGAGACATAGACTAAGACATAGACTAAGACATAGACTAAGACATAGACTAAGACATAGACTAAGACATAGACTAAGACATAGACTAAGACATAGACTAAGACATAGACTAAGACATAGACTAAGACATAGGCTAAGACATAGACTAAGACATAGACTAAGACATAGACTAAGACATAGACTAAGACATAGACTAAGACATAGACTAAGACATAGACTAAGACATAGACTAAGACATAGACTAAGACATAGACTAAGACATAGACTAAGACATAGACTAAGACATAGACTAAGACATAGACTAAGACATAGACTAAGACATAGACTAAGACATAGACTAAGACATAGACTAAGACATAGACTAAGACATAGACTAAGACATAGACTAAGACATAGACTAAGACATAGACTAAGACATAGACTAAGACATAGACTAAGACATAGACTAAGACATAGACTAAGACATAGACTAAGACATAGACTAAGACATAGACTAAGACATAGACTAAGACATAGACTAAGACATAGACTAAGACATAGACTAAGACATAGACTAAGACATAGACTAAGACATAGACTAAGACATAGACTAAGACATAGACTAAGACATAGACTAAGACATAGACTAAGACATAGACTAAGACATAGACTAAGACATAGACTAAGACATAGACTAAGACATAGACTAAGACATAGACTAAGACATAGACTAAGACATAGACTAAGACATAGACTAAGACATAGACTAAGACATAGACTAAGACATAGACTAAGACATAGACGAAGACATAGACTAAGACATAGACTAAGACATAGACTAAGACATAGACTAAGACATAGACTAAGACATAGACAAAGACATAGACTAAGACATAGACTAAGACATAGACTAAGACATAGACTAAGACATAGACTAAGACATAGACTAAGATATAGACTAAGACATAGACTAAGACATAGACTAAGACATAGACTAAGACATAGACTAAGACATAGACTAAGACATAGACTAAGACATAGACTAAGACATAGACTAAGACATAGACTAAGACTAAGACATAGACTAAGACATAGACTAAGACATAGACTAAGACATAGACTAAGACATAGACTAAGACATAGACTAAGACATAGACTAAGACATAGACTAAGACATAGACTAAGACATAGACTAAGACATTGACTAAGACATAGACTAAGACATAGAATAAGACATAGACTAAGACATAGACTAAGACATAGACTAAGACATAGACTAAGACATAGACTAAGACAAAGACTAACACATAGACTTAGACATAGACTAAGACATAAACTAAGACATAGACTAAGACATAGGCTAAGACATAGACTAAGACTTAGACTTAGACAAAAACATAGACTAAGACATCGACTAAGACATAGACTAAGACATAGACTAAGACATAGACTAAGACATAGACTAGGACATAGACTAAGACATAGAATTAGGCATAGACTTAGACATAGACAGAAATTTATAGTGATCAATAGAATTAACTACTTTACTTAATTTAGTCATACATTCCGGGCATATTTTCTCAATGAAATTCCATGATTTTTCACGAAACGATTTTTATTGACTCCAGCCTCAACTATCTCAGCAAACTTCCCATAATTATTAAAACAATATTTATTGGAATGAATAAATAAATGAACAAATACAAAAATAATATCATACATTCATTTATTTTCAGCATAATTGTATGAATAAAACAATTTATCAAACTCTCAACTAAAAGTATTTTGTATATTTTAACAATAATAACATTTAGCTAAAATTTATTTATAAATTTATAGATATTGTTAAACATAGAGACATACATTTTAACAAACAATTTATCTGATCACAAATGACATGCCTCAGAGGCATATTAACTTAACAAATGTAATAATGTGTCTGTCTGTCTGCCAGTACGTCTGTATGTTTGTCTATACATATATAAAATGTGTGTGTTTGTATTCGATATGTAACTCAATTTGTTGCAAATATTTGTTTGTTTCTTTGTAAAGAAATTTATTATTATCATTATTATTACAACTATTTTTAACAACAATTCGTAACACACAGAATTTATTTTAATTTAATATTTACATTTAAAAACCACAAAATCAAATTAACGATTTGTTAAGATATTCTGTGACTTTGTTTTCTCTGTTTGTCGTCGTCGTTGTTGTGTAAAATTACATCAAGTGTATAATTAAACTTACATATGTTTTACCTGTTGTCAGATGATTCGTTTTGTTTTAAAGGAGAGTCTAGTAATTCATGCTCCAAGCAAGACATCTTCATAAATGTTAAGAAAAACTTACATATATACGAGGGTAGTATAAGAAGTCATTCCATTGTAATTCAAAATATAACAAATATAGCTCTTTCTTTCAAGATTTTGGTAGACATTTTATCAGTCTTTTATGATTTAGAGAACTTTTGAGACCAACTTCGTTTTCATAATCTGAGAATAGATTTAAATAAAAGCACAAATCCGGCTTCGATTTTCATCATTCAAATGCAAATACTAAAAACTTACAAAGTTATTATCAGACACACTGGAACATCAATTAAACTTGAAAACCCAACTGACCAAATTATTAACACTACTACGAATGCTCTTTTCTTACTTTTCTATAGAAAACTATTGCGATCGTTTGCTTTTCTATAGAAAACTAAAGCGATCTCTAGATTTTCTATAGAAAACTAAAGCGATCTCTAGTTTTTCTATAGAAACTAAAGCGATCTCTAGTTTTTCTATAGAAAACTAAAGCGATCGCTTACTTTTCTATAGAAAATTTAAGCGATCGTGTACTTTTTTATAGAAAACTAAACCGATCGCTTACTTTTCTATAAAAAACTACAGCGATCGCTTACCTTTCTATAGAAAACTATAGGGATTGCTTACCTTTCTATAGAAAACTAAAGCGATCGCTTACCTTTCTATAGAAAACTAAAGCGATCGCTTACTTTTCGACAGAAAACTTAAGCCATCGCTTACTTTTCTATAGAAAACTACAGGGATCACTTACTTTTCTATAGAAAACTATAGCGATCGCTTACTTTCCTATTGAAAACTAAAGCGATCGCTTACTTTTCTATAGAAAACTTAAGCGATCGCTTACTTTTCTATAGAAAACTAAAGCGATCGCTTACTTTTACATAGAAAAGTAAAGCTTACTTTTCTATAGAAAACTAAAGCGATGGCTTACTTTTCTATAGAAAATTTAAGCGATCGCGTACTTTTTTATAGAAAACTAAACCGATCGCTTACTTTTCTATAAAAAACTACAGCGATCGCTTACCTTTCTATAGAAAACTATAGCGATTGCTTACCTTTCTATAGAAAACTAAAGCGATCGCTTACTTTTCGATAGAAAACTTAAGCAATCGCTTACTTTTCTATAGAAAACTACAGTTATCACTTACTTTTCTATAGAAAACTATAGCGATCGCTTACTTTCCTATTGAAAACTAAAGCGATCGCTTACTTTTCTATAGAAAACTTAAGCGATCGCTTACTTTTCTATAGAAAACTAAAGCGATCGCTTACTTTTATATAGAAAACTTAAGCAGTCGCTTACTTTACTATAGAAAACTAAAGCGATGGCTTACTTTTTTATAGAAAACTAATGCGATCGCATACTTTTCTACAGAAAACTATAGCGATCGCTTACTTTTCTATAGAAAACTAAAGCGATCACTTTCTTTTCTATGGAAAACTATAGCGATCGCTTACTTTTTTATGAAAAATTATAGCGATCGCTAACTTTTCTATAGAAAACTATAGCGATCGCTTACTTTTCTATAGCAAAATAAAGCAATCTCTTACTTTTTATAGAAAACTTGAGCGATCGCTAACTTTTCTATAGAAAACCACTTACTTTATTTTGTGCACTTTGGTCAATTGGTCTTTACTACGTATGTAACTGTTTACTCCATCTTTGTAAGTTTTTTTTTCTTCACTTTACTAAATACCTGTCGCTCATTCATTGCAACGACTCGATGACCTTTCCTTACATCTGGCCTCTCTTAGCCCCGAATTCGTAACAAATTATGATAATTGACTTTAAATAAAATTGTAAAAATAATTTAAATAAAATTTTATAAAATTAATAAAGTACAACAAATTAACTTACTAACATACGACCAAGTATTACTCGACCAACTATAATTAGAATGATGAGCCGTTTTAATCGCTGACAGTCAAGTGTTTAGCCGTTTTGGTAATAAAATTACAAGATTATCCAGAAAGACGTAGTTCTAGACGTTCATAAATTAAGTTTTATTTATTTTATTTGTTTTGTGAATTTTTCAAAAGTTTACAATAATTGATAATGACAGACGTGATGGAAGGCGAATAGAACGAATAGAAAGAGTCGCTACTGGAATATGAAAAGCGACTGCTTACTTTTCTGTATAAAATTTTAGCGATCGCTTACTTTTCTATAGACAACTAAAGCGATTGCTTACTTTTCTATAGAAAACTAAAACTCTAGAAAACTATAGCGGTCGCTTACTTTTCTATAGAAAACTATAGCGATTGCTTACTCTTCTATAGAAAACTATAGCGATCGCTTACTTTTCTATAGAAAACTATAGCGATCGCTTACTTTTCTATAGAAAACTATAGCGATCGCATAATTTTCTATGTAAAACTAAAGCGATCGCTTACTTTTCTAAAGAAAGTTATAGCGATCACTTACTTTTCTATAGAAAACCATAGCGATCGCTCACTTTTCTATAGAAGTCCATAGCTATCGCTTACTTTTCTTAAGAAAACCATAGCGATCGCTTGGTTTTGTATATAAAACTATAGCGATCGCTTACTTTTCTATAGAAAACTAAAGCGATCGCTTACTTTTCTATAGAAAACTAAAGCGATCGCTTACTTTTCTATAGAAAACTATAGCGATCGCTTACTTTTCTATAGAAAACTATAGCGATCGCTTACTTTTCTATAGAAAACTAAAGCGATCGCATAATTTTCTATGTAAAACTTAAGCGATCGCTTACTTTTCTAAAGAAAGTTATAGCGATCACTTACTTTTCTATAGAAAACCATAGCGATCGCTCAATTTTCTATAGAAGTCCATAGCTATCGCTTACTTTTCTAAAGAAAACCATAGCGATCGCTTGGTTTTGTATATAAAACTATAGCGATCGCTTACTTTTCTATAGAAAACTAAAGCGATCGCTTACTTTTCTATAGAAAACTAAAGCGATCGCTTACTTTTCTATAGAAAACTAAAGCGATCGCTTACTTTTCTATAGAAAACTAAAGCGATCGCTTACTTTTCTATAGAAAACTAAAGCGATCGCTTACTTTTTTATAGAAAACTAAAGCGATCGCTTACTTTTCTATAGAAAACTAAAGCGATCGCTTACTTTTCTATAGAAAGCTATAGCAGTAGCTTACTTTTCAATAGAAAACTATAGTGATCGCTTATAGTTTTATAGAAAACCATAGGGATGGCTTGCTTTTCTGTAGAAAACAATAGCAATCGCTTACTTTTCTATAGAAAACTATAGCGATCGCTAACTTTTTTATAGAAAACTATAGCGGGCGCTTACTTTTCTATAGAAGACTATAGCGATCGCCTACTTTTCTATAGAAAACTATAGCGATCGCTTACTTTTCTATAGAAAACTATAGCGATCGCTTTCTTTTCTATAAAAGACTAAAGCGATCGCTTACTTTTCTATAGAAAACTAAAGCGATCGCTTACTTTTCTATAGAAAACTAAAGCGATCGCTTACTTTTCAATAAAAAACTATAGTGATCGCTTATAGTTTTATAGAAAACCATAGCGATGTCTTACTTTTCTGTAGAAAACAATAGCAATCGCTTACTTTTCTATAGAAAGCTATAGCGATCGCTTACTTTTCTATAGAAAACTTTAGCGATCGCTTACTTTCCTATAGAAAACTATAGCGATCGCATACTTTTCTATAGAAAACTATAGCAATCGCTTACTTTTCTATAGAAAACTATAGCGATCGCTTACTTTTCTATAGAAAACTATAGCGATCGCTTACTTTTCTATAAAAAACTATAGCGATCGCTGACTTTTCTATAGAAAACTATTGAGATCGCTTACTTTTATAGAAAATTATAGCGATCGCTTACTTTTCTATAGAAAACTATAACGATCGCTTGCCGTTTGACTGTAACATTCTTTTGAAAAGTTAATGTTTATCAGTTTTTGGTGTAGCTCACTTTTTTTAATTGAATAATTAAACAAATAAGTTTAATAAAAATCAGTTTTGTGTTATAATAAACCTATTGATGGTGACTAATCAAACCTTTGCTGAATGACGTTAGTGTGAATTTACATATGTTTGTGGCTTTTTGTTGTTGTTGCTACTTTTAGAATTAAAAAAATATTAAACTTTTATTTTGTTTAAATTTTTCATTAATAAAATGTATTTTTATTATTAGCAAGTTTCTAGTAGTAATATGAGTATTATTTATATTTAGTTACAGAACAACGATTTCCGGCTGCTACTTAGTCTCAAGTAGTTACGTTTGCTGAACATGGAGAAGCTGGAGGGCTATATTAATGCAGCTTCTATTACAAATGACAGCGTGAGAAAAATCTAATATTGCCTTATATATTTTTATATAAAAAGTTTTGTGGCTTTTTTTGTTGTTTTAAAAGTACCAAGAACATTAGTGTTTTGTTTTAACATTAGATGATTTGTAAAAATTTTTCATTGATTTGTTGTGTGTGTGTATGTTAAGCTTTTTTGCGGGCTTGTCGTTTGCTTAGGTCTTCTATGACCTAAGTAAGCGGAACTAAAATCTAGAATCTCTCATAGGTGCTGGACTAAACGACATGTTTATTCCAGCCACTCTCGACGTCATAATTATAAGGCAAGTGGGAAATTTTTATTTCTATTAAATTTATTATTAACACAATTTTATGGCTTTGGCAATTTTTTATTAAAAAAAGACAGCAATAATTTTTGTATAAAATTATTTTATAATTGCTGGCAAAAAAACAAAATAAATATTAATAACAAAGTGTTAGAAATTAACAACAAATAGAACAAATGAATAATCATAAAAGAAACAAGTTTGCTGCTTAAGTCTTTTGAATTTTTTTTTTACCCCAACATGTTATACATTTCATAAATATTAACATGTAATTTAACAATTTTATGGCACAACTAAATAATAATAAATGTGGGGGAAATTTCAAAACTTAACATAAATTATGGCAAAATTATAAAATGTTATAAATTTTAATGGATTAAGTAGTTGATACTTGAGTCTTTATAGTTTTTAATATGATTAAACAATCAAAAGGTTAAATTGAAACATTTATTTTGCATTCAACATTTGTTAAATGGAAATGAACAGGTAATTTATAAAAGATTAAAGTCAGGTAAAACCAACAACATTTAAATGACAAGTTATTTAATAGTTAGATCAAGTAGTTAGTTTAAATACTTAGACATATTATAATTGGTATATAAAAAGGCAAACAGCTTATAATTAATAATAGTCAAGTTGTTTTAGAAGACTTTAGTAAATTGTTAAGTACAAAGAATTAATTAGATTGAAAAGTTGTTAGAAGCCGTTTAATGAATATTAATAAATTGACTAATTGAACTTTGATTTAAAAAAGAAAGTCGAGAGGGAAGTGCCTTAAAGAAAACAAAAACAAAGTCTAAATTTTTCATATAAAAATTTTCTTCAAAAAGAAGTGTATTTGCATTTGATCCCAAATCTGTTACATTTATTTATTAATGTAACAGACCAATTTTCTATGAAAAATTTTTTATATGAAGAATTTTCTATAAAAATTTTTATATGAATAATTTTCTATAAAATTTTGTATATGAAAAATTTTACAAAAAAATTTTTATATGAAAAATTTTCTATAAAATTTTTTATATGAAAAATTTTTTATAAAAATTTTTATATGAAATATTTTCTATAAAAATTTTTATATAAAAAATTTTACAAAGAAATTTTTATATGAAAAATTTTCTATAAAATTTTTTATATGAAAAATTTTACAAAAAAATTTTTATATGCAAAATTTTCTATAAACATTTTTATATGAAAAATTTTCTATAAAAATTTGTATATGAAAAATTTTTTATAAAAATTTATATATGAAAAATTTTCTATAAAAATTTTTATATAAAAAATTTCTATAAAAATTTTTATATGAAAAATTTTCTATAAAAATTTTTATATGAAAAATTTTCTATAAAAATTTTTATATGAAAAATTTTCTATAAAAATTTTTATATGAAAAATTTTCTATAAAAATTTTTATATGAAAAATTTTCTATAAAAATTTTTATATGAAAAATTACCTATAAAAATTTTGTTATGAAAATTTTTCTCTAAAAATTTTTATATGAAAAATTTTCTATAAAAATTTGTATATGAAAAATTTTCTATAAAATTTTTTATATGAAATTTTCTATAAAAATTTTTATATGAAAAATTTTCTATAAAAATTTTTATATGAAAAATTTTCTATAAAAATTTTTATATGAAAAATTACCTATAAAAATTTTTTTATAAAAATTTTTCTCTAAAAATTTTTATATGAAAAATTTTCTATAAAAATTTTTATATAAAAAATTTTCTATAAAAATATTTATATGAAAAATTTGCTATAAAAAATTTTATATGAAAAATTTTCTTTAAACATTTTTATATAAAAAATTTTCTATAAAAATTTTTATATGAAAAATTTTCTATAAAAATTCTTATATGAAAAATTTTCTATAAAAATTTTTATAGAAAATTTTTCATATAAAAATTTTTATAGAAAATTT
Source organism: Stomorhina lunata (assembly GCA_933228675.1). Lineage (NCBI taxonomy): Eukaryota > Metazoa > Arthropoda > Insecta > Diptera > Rhiniidae > Stomorhina > Stomorhina lunata. The sequence goes on along the minus strand of OW121742.1, from coordinate 121,455,848 downwards.
TTTATATAAAAATTTTTGTACAAAATTTTTCATAAAAAAATGTTTATAGAAAATTTTTCATATAAAAATTTTTATAGAAAATTTTTCATATAAAAATTTTTATAGAAAATTTTTCATATAAGAATTTTTATAGAAAATTTTTCATATAAAAATTTTTATAGAAAATTTTTTATATAAAAATTTTTATATGAAAAATTTTCTATAGAAATTTTTATATAAAAAATTTTCTATAGAAATTTTTATATGAAAAATTTTCTATAGAAATTTTTATATGAAAAATTTTTTATAAAAATTTTTATATGAAAAATTTTCTATAAAATTTTTATATGAGAAATTTTCCATAAAAATATTTATACGAAAAATTGTTAATGAAACATTTTCTACAAAAATTTTGATATGTAAAATAAATGTAAAATATTCTATAAAAATTTTTATATGAAAAATTTCTATAAAAATTTTTATATGAAAAATTTTCTATAAAAATTTTTATATGAAAAATTTTCTATAAAAATTTTTATATGAAAAATTTTCTATAAAAATTTTTTATGAAAAATTTTCTATAAAAATGTTTATATAAAAAATTTTCAATAAAAATTTTTATATGAAAAATTTTCTATAAAAATTTGTATATGAAAAATTTTCTATAAAAAATTTTCTAAAAAAATTTTTGTAAGAAAAATTTTCTATAAATATTTGTATATGAAAAATTTTCTATAAAAATTTTTATATGAAAAATTTTCTATAAATATTTTTATATGAAAAATTGTCTACAAAAATTTTTATATGAAAAATTTTCTATAAAAAATTTGTATGTGAAAAATTTTCTATAGAAAACTAAAGCGATCTTTTATTTTTGTATAGAAAAGTTAAGCGTTCTTTTACTTTTATATAGAATACCTAAAGTAATTGCTGATTTTTATATAGAAAATCAAGATCGTTTTTTAAATTCTCCTCTGCTCTCCTCCAAATCACCTATTAACACCTTAATACCATTATTATTTATGATCCTAAACTTAGAAGACATTTAAGCTCTTTAAAAGTCCCATTTATTTCCGCTTGTCTTTTTTTTTGCTGCTTCAACATCTTCTCAATTTCTTACATGGGCATCACCGATAAACGATCTTGTGACACACTTAATAAAAGTTTTCATAACAAATGACAAAATGTTGTAAAAGGGTAAGAGCAAAAAAACCCAAATGTAATGAATCTACATTTATTGTAGCAATAAGACTTTAATGCTTATGATATCTTGTGATTTTCTTCCCTACCATGCCCCCCTTTCAGCCAAGCTAAAAGCCATTTGTTGTGAGTAGTGGTGGCCTCTTTTAAACCTTAACAATAAATAGAAAGATACAAATATTATGGCATTATATGGTTTATGTGATGGTGGTCCATTTGTTTTCGATGATCATTTGTCGCATTTTTTTTTTTTTGTAATTTGGTAGTTTTTTGTGCTGGGTTTTTAATAAAATTGCCTTTAAAAGTTTTAAATAAAAGCAAATACTTTTCATTTTTTTTTTGCCAACAACGACAGTAAAACACATTTGCAATAGCCAGCAACAAACCGCCAACAATACTAACAATTTGTTAAGGCTTTATGGGCAGCTTTTAGTTACGAAAAAAAATGTTTACAGACAAAATATGACTTTAACAGGCTTAAATGTTTTTAATAACACTGTGAGACAAAAGATATATAAAAAAGAAAAGACGATGTAATATAAGAATGTAGCAGTCCATACATTTTGTTCTGTCAAATGTGAAATAAAAGTGATTAATAGCAATGAAAAACACATGAAAAAACCAACCAAATATACTTTTCATGAGCACTTGTGTGTGCCTTAGCTTTTCTAATTAAAGCAAAGGCGGTCGTTTTGAAAAGGCCCACTAAAAGGAGAGTTTTTTATGGGACTTTTCAAAACGACCATATGGAAAATCAATGTACGTAATCTCAACATCTTTGTTAGAAAGTTTAAAACTAAAACAATACCAAAGGTATTGTCTTCTTTTCTTTAGAAGAATTTCTTTATATTTTTCTGTAGAACTGTGTAGTTTTTGGTTGTTTGTTTTTTGGGGACTGCGTAACATTTGAGATGTTTAAAAGCCTAAAGGTGGTCGCATAGTTCGACTACCAGCCATATTATTAATAACAATGCAAATATTGTATATTTTCTTGATAGAGCAAAAATGGCTTAAATGTGAGACTATAATAGAAAATAAAATGACAAAAAGAATTTGTATATCTATTTTGTAATATTATAAAATCTATAGTTTTTGGAATTTGTCCCAAAATTGTCGAGCTTTTGAATACGATCCATAGAAGATGATATCAGTTTAAATATTTTAAAATTTTCTAATACGATATATTATATGTTTTTGAATTTTCAATCAATAATAGAATCTATACTGTAGTAACGGATCAAAGTTCGAGTATAAGGAAAGACCAAAGGTCATAGGAACGGGCTTATGGGCAGTTGGATGGGTAGAAGAAGAAATTGAAATATTGATGAGATATCAGAAACAGATCAATGAACATATGGCCGTTCACCTGTCCATATGTCCATCAATATGTTCGTCCATAGGGCCTTCAGCCGGTATGTTCCTGTACTAGTATTTTGAGTTGTAACTACTGACAAGTCTCTTATATTTGTTCTACATAAATCGAATAAGAAACAGTATTACGTGATGTAGGGTGCATAACCTCAATACTCACCCGGCAATATAATATGTTGCAAATACTAAAATGACAATAATTTTTCATAACCTTGTTTGACATCCTTACAAATCGGCTAGAAAAGTGGTATTCCACCAGCTTAAGCTGCTTCATTTTTCTACAAGAAATTATCATCAATGTTTGAAATTCTTGTACAACTACTCCTCCTCCTCAGTTCATGATATCAAAAGCATTATGATTTTTTTTTTCACTTTAAGCGCAGCCAAAGAACATGTTGAAGACATTTGAATGAGATAGTGGAACAAAATTGTTGCCGGGTGGTGGCTCTATAATGGAAATGGGATTTTAAGTAATACAAGTCATCTTATTTTTCATTATTTCTTGTTAATATCGTTGTTTAGGTTTGGCTAATAGTTTAACAAGTTGAAAAAATTTATATCAATTTATCATGGCAATAATACAGAATTCATAGGAAATTCTTAAACTTAAAATATTCTTGAGAAGAAATACATTTTTTTTCTAGAAAAAGATTTGTTAGAAAATTTCTTTCTATAGAAAATTTTTCATATAAAAATTTTTATAGAAAATTTTTCGTATAAAAATTTTTATAGAAAATTTTTCATATACAAATTTTTAAAGAAAATTTTTCATATAAAAATTTTTATAAAAATATTTTCATATAAAAATTTTTATGAAAATTTTTCCTATTAAATTTTTATGAAAATTTTGCGTATACAATTTTTTATAGAAAAATTTTAATATAAAAATTTTTATAGAAAATTTTTTATATAAAATTTTTTATAGAAAATTTTTCATATAAAAATTTTTAAAGAAAATTTTTCACATAAAAATTTTTTGTAGAAAATTTTTTATATAAAAATTTTTATAGATAATTTTTCATATGAAAATTTTTATAGAAAATTTTTCATATAAAAATTTTTATAGAAAATTTTTCATATAAAAATTTTTACAGAAAATTTTTCATATAAAAATTTTTATAGAAAATTTTTCATATACAAATTTTTATAGAAAATTTTTCATATACAAATTTTTATAGAAAATTTTTCTTGTAAAAATTTTTATAGAAAATTTTTCATATCAAAATTTTTAAAGAAAATTTTTCATATACAAATTTTTATAGAAAATTTTTCATTAAAAATTTTTATAGAAAATTTTTTATATAAAAATTTTGTATAGAAAATTTTTCATATAAAATTTTTTATGGAAAAATTTTCGCATAAAATTTTTTATAGAAAATTTTTCATATCAAAATTTTCATGTAAATTTTTTTAAAAAAATTTTTTATAGAAAAATTTTAATAAAAAAATTTTTATAGAAAATTTTTCATGTAAAAATTTTATTAGAAAATTTTTCATATCAAAATTTTTAAAGAAAATTTATAGAAAATTTTTCATTAAAAATTTTTATAGAAAATTTTTTATATACAAATTTTGTAAAGAAAATTTTTCATATAAAATTTTTTTTAGAAAAATTTTCATATAATATATAAAAAAATTTTCATATAAAATTTTTTATATAAAATTTTTATAGAAAATTTTTCGTATAAATATTTTTATAGAAAATTTTTAATATAAAAATTTTTACAGAAAATTTTTCACGTAAAAATTTTTAAAGAAAATTTTTCATGTAAAGATTTTTATAAGAAATTTTTCATACACAAATTTTTATAAAAAATTTTTTATATAAAAATTTTTGTAGAAATTTTTTCATACAAAAATTTTTATAGAAAATATTTCATATACAAATTTTTTATAGAAAATTTTTCGTATAAAAATTTTTATAGAAAATTTTTCATATAAAAATTTTTACAGAAAATTTTTCATATAAAAATTTTTATAGAAAAATGTTCATATGAAATTTGTTATACAAAAATTTTTATAGAAAATATTTCGTATAAAAATTTTTCATATAAAAATTTTTATAGAAAATTGTTCATGTAAAAATTTTTATAGAAAACTTTTCATGTAAAGATTTTTATAAAAAATTTTTCATATACAAATTTTTATAGAAAAATTTTTATATACAAATTTTTGTAGAAAATTTTTCTTATAAAAAATTTTACAGAAAATTTTTCATATAAAAATTTTTATAGAAAATTTTTCATATAAAATTTTTTATAAACAATTTTCATATAAAATTTTTTATAGAAAAATTTTCATGTAAAATTTTATATAGAAAAATTTTCATATAAAATTTTTTATAGAAAAATTTTCATATTAACTTTTTATAGAAAATTTTTCTAGAAAATTTTTCATGTAAAAATTTTTCTAGAAAATTTTTCATGTAAAAATTTTTATAGAAAATTTTTCACATTAAAAAAAATTGTTCAAATTCTTTTTCTGTAGAAAAAAATTGTAAAAATTTTTTTCTACAGAAAAAAATTGTTAAAATTCTTTTTCTATAGAAAAAAATTTGTTAGAATTCTTTTGCTATAGAAATAAATTTGTAAGAATTCTTTTTCTATAGAAAAAAATTTGTTAAATTCTTTTTCTATAGAAAAAAATTTGTTAAATTTTTTTTTCTATAGAAAAAAATTGTTAAAATTATTCTTCAATAGAAAAATATTTGTTAAAAATCTTTTTCTATAGAAGAAAATTTGTTAAAATTATTTTTCTATAGAAAAAAATTTATTGAAACTATTTGTCTATAGAAAAAATTTGATAAAATTATTTTTCTATAGAAAAATATTTGTTAAAATTATTTTTCTATAGAAAAAAAAAATTAGATAAAATTATTTTTCTATAGAAAAAAAATTGTTAAAATTATTTTTCTGTAGAAAAAAATTTGTTAAAATTATTTTTCTATAGAAAAAAATTCGTTAAAATTTTGTTTCTGTACAAAAAAAATTTTAGAAATGTTTTTCTATAGAAAAAAAAACTGTAGAATTTTTTTTCTATAGAAAAAAATGCTAAAATTTGTTAAATTTTCTATAGAAAAAAATTTTCATAGAAAAAAAATAGTTAAAATAGAAAATTAATTGTAAAAAATTTTTTTCCATGGAAAAAAAATTGTTAAAATTATGTTTCTATAGAAAAAAATTTTTAAAATTATTTTTTATAGAAAAAAATTTGCTAATAATATTTTTCTATAGAAAAAAATTTGTTTAATTTTTTTCTTTAAGAAAACTGTTTCTATTGTGAAAGATGCTAAAGGAAATATTTTGTATCCGAAAAGTCTCTTAAGAAATTTTATTTTAAATTGTTTTTCTTTAAAAATCTGTCAAAATATCCACTTTTTAAAGAACCCATTAATCATATCTCCCAGAGACTAATAAAGATATTTTAAACTTAATAAGGATTAGCCATATTATACTCCTATTCTATTTAAAAAATATAAGTCCACAAAAAATTTAATTTCCTCAAAAAATTTTTTTTTTAAACACACACTCTCAAACCGGAAAAGGTATTTATTATTATGACATAAGACAAGAAATCAAAAAGGAAATGCATATCCTTTCATTATAAAAACCCTAAGAGACACATTCTCATATCTCGTATTCAAACAAAAGATCTCTTTAAAATCTTTCTTTATAAAAACTAAAACATTTCATAATTTTATAATAAAATCAAACAATATAAAAATCTTGACTGTTACTCATAAATTTGACTTAAAGTCAAAATTTGTTCTTTTTTTTTATATTAAAAAAAGAAAACTGAAAAAAACGTAACCGTCATATGACCACCGTACCTCAAGACCAAGCTGTGTCTTAAGCATTTTCCTTCTTTTTTCCTTGTATGAAAAGTAGCTGCCAGCTACTTTAAAACTATTGTACAGTTGGTTGATTTGTTTTGCTTGATCGCTTAACAAATCCACGTTCTAAATGTGAGCGGTGTTTTCATGTACGTGATTTGTTTGCAACATATTTATAAGAATCGACTGCGAAATGTTGAAAGAACTAAAATGACTTTATATAGGAATAAGAACAAAAAAAGGAAGCACATCCCTTTTGGATAACAAATGATATTTTGTAGTTTTTATTGTATATGTAAATGTTTTATATTTGATAGAGAGGTACCCTACATTAACTCAAAAAAAAGGAAATTTTTCAAATATTTCCCAAATAAAATTTTGAAAAAATTTTTATATACATAAGAAATTTTTGAAAAATTTCCTACAAAAATAGGAAATTTTTGAAAAATTTCCTACAAAAATAAGAAATTTTTAAAAAATTTCCTATAAAAATAAGAAATATTTTAAAAATTTCCTATAAAAATATGAAACTTTTTTTAATTTTCCTATAAAAATAGGAAATTTTTAAAAAATTTCCTATAAAAATAGGAAAGTTTTTAAAAATTTCCTATAAAAATAGTAAATTTTTTAAAAATTTCCTATAAAATAATAAATTTTTGTAAAATTTTTTACAAAAATTAGAAATTTTTGAAAAATTTAATATAAAATTAAGACATTTTTGAAAAAATTTTGTATAAAAATAAGAAATTTCTGAAAAATTTTCCGATAAAAATAAAAAAAATTTTGAAAAATTTCCTATACAGATAAGATTTTTTTGAAAAAATTTCTATAAAAATAAAAAATTTAAGAAATATAAAAATAAGAAATTTAAGAAATTTCTATAAAACTAAAAATTTTTTAAAAAAATTTCTTATAAAAATAAGAAATTTTTGAAAAATTTTCCTATAAAAATAAGAAATTTTTGAAAAAAATTCCTATAAAAATAAGAAATTTTTGGAAAATTTTCCTATAAAAATAAGAAATTTTTGAAAAAATTTCCTATAAAAATAAGAATTTTTTAAAAAATTTCCTATAAAAATATGAAATGCTTAAAAATTTCCTATAAAAATAAGAAATTCTGGAAAATTTGCATACAAAAATAAGAAATTTTTGTAAATTTTCCTATAAAATAAGAAATTTTTGAAAAATTTCCTCTAAAAATAAAAATTTTTTGAAAAATTTCCTATAATTAAATTTCCTTTAACAATAAGAAGTTTTTGAAAAATTTTCTATAAAAATGAGAAGTTTTTGAAAAATTTTCTATAAAACTAAGACATTTTTGAAAATTTTCCATTAAAAATAAGAAATTTTCGAAAAATTTTCTACAAAAATAAAATTTTTTAAAAAAATTTCCTATAAAAATACGAAATTTTCAAAGAAATTATCAAAATAAGAATTTTTAAAAAATTTCTTATAAAAATGAGAAATTTTTCAAAAAATTCCTATTTTTAAAATAAATTTTATCAAAATTTAAAATTTTTATAGGAAATTTTTCAAAAATTTCATATTTTTGTAGGAAATTTTTCAAAATTTTCTGTTTTTAGAGTAAATTTTTCAAAAATATCATATTTTTACAGGAAATTTTTCAAAAATTTCCTATTTTAATAGAAAATTTTGTAAGAATTTTTTATTTTGATATGAAATTATAAAAAATTTTCCAAAAATTTCCTATTTTTATAGAAAATTTTGCAAAAACTTCCTTTATAAAAAATTGTTTATAGTAAATTTGTCAAAAATATCCTATTTTTACAGGAAATATTTCAAAAACTTCCTGTCTTTATAGGAAATTTTTAAAATTTCCAATCTTTTAGGAAATTTTTTAAAAATTTTCTTTTTTGATAGGAAATTTTTAATAAATTTACTAACTTTATAGGATTTTTTTCAAAAATTTCCTATTTTTATAAAAAAATTTTCAAAAATTTCCTATTTTTATAGAAAATTTTTCAAAAACTTCCTAACTTTATAGGAAATTTTTCAAAAATTACCTATTTTTATAGGAAATTTTTCATTGTTCTCATGAGGCTTGTAGTCCTTTTGTAGTGCCTTTCTGTGATTTTTAATGGTTCCATAATAATATTCGTGTATATGTTAAAAGGCATATGTATGAGTTAGGCTTATCTTTATTAAGAAATTCAGTAGCCGTTATGACTGTTTCGTTTGGTGGTAATCATCATATTGATATCTTGATTTTTATAACGTACAAACCTACAACGAGCTCTGCCAATATTGTTTGAATAAATAGCCCCTTTGAATACTTGCCACCATATTTACTTAATAAAATCATGACGTTTATGTGGAAGCTACTTCTGGCTTTTTACTTCGACTCCACTCATGGTAGTTAAATCGAAAATAAATCATACCTTTTGCTTTGCATTTGTGACATGTTTCATATTGTTCCTTTTCATTCATTTTATTTTTCCTTTATAGAATTTGTTTCGAAATTATTATTTTCCTGCTGCTGTTCTTATTTAGTTGCGATAAAATTCCATTATATGCCTGGAATATTAACTAAATAATAATTTTAATTCTATTTTCTCTTGGCTACAATTGTTTTTTCCTTCTAAAGAAAATTATAGGCTGTAAAGTGTGTAGTTTAATATTGATTTTACTTTTGTCATATTGACATTTTATTAATAACAACAGAACGGATGTGTATGTTAATCATCCCAGATATCGTCAGAGTCATCATGGCTGTGAATTCTACTGAAGAATATGAATGAAATTGCCTAGAGCAAATAAATAACTTATTGTTTAAAAAAAAATCAAGGAATATATTAAAAAAATATATGATTTTGGAATTGATATGAAAAATAAAACGAAAGACACAAGCATGTGATAGATTTCAAAGAATTAAATAAAATTTCATTGAATTTTTCGTTATCCATTTTTCATATTTCTAAGACAATTGCCTGGTAATTGAATTAAATTTAATAAGTTATTAACAACGTTTTAATATTTAAGCAAAAGGAATTTGATTAGATCATTTAAGGGGAATGAAACCTGAAGAAAAGAAAAATTGTAAAATAATATTTATTTCCGGTCAATATGAAAATGTTATTAGAATTCTTAAAGAATACAATCTTGAACTATTTTGTTTTAGAAAATTTTTTATAGAAAAATTTTTCTTAAAGAAAATTTTTCTATAGGAAAATTTTTCTTAAAGGAAAAGAAAAAGAAAATTTTTCCATAGAAAAATTTTTATTCAAGAAAATTTTTCTATAGAAAAATTTTTATTCAAGAAAATTTTTCTATAGAAAAATTTTTATCCAAGAAAATTTTTCTATAGAAAAATTTTTATTCAAGAAAATTTTTCTATAGAAAAATTTTTATTCCAGAAAATTTTTCTATAGAAAAATTTTTTATTCCAGAAAATTAGAAAAATTTTTATTCCAGAAAATTTTTCTATAGAAAAATTTTTATTCAAGAAAATTTTTCTATAGAAAAATTTTTATTCAAAAAAATTTTTATATAGAAAAATTTTTATTCAAGAAAATTTTTCTATAGAAAAATTTTTATTCAAGAAAATTTTTCTATAGAAAAATTTTTATTCAAGAAAATTTTTCTATAGAAAAATTTTTATTCAAGAAAATTTTTCTATAGAAAAATTTTTCTATATAGAAAATTTTTCTATAGAAAAATTTTTATTCAAGAAAATTTTTCTATAGAAAAATTTTTATTCAAGAAAATTTTTCTATATAGAAAATTTTTCTATAGAAAAATTTTTATTCAAGAAAATTTTTCTATAGAAAAATTTTTATTCAAGAAAATTTTTCTATAGAAAAATTTAATTTTCTTAAAGAAAATTTTTCTACAGAAAATTTTTTTTAAGAAAATTTTTCTCTAGAAAAATGTTTGTTAAAAAAAATTTTTCTAGAAAATTTTTTTTTTTTTTGTATAGAAAAATTTTGTAAAAAAAATGTTTCTATAGAAATAAAAATTTTAGTTTTTGTGGAAATTATGTTACCAATGGAAATTCATTTGTTTTTCTTAAGGCAAAAACTCGATTGTTTCTATTCCATACTACACTTCAATCAAAAGACTTAAGGCACAAACTTTGTGATGCATAGTCATCTCGAAAAAACACTTAAACTTCAAAGTGTTACACATTTCTAGCTTGATCTCATCTTTTATAAGGAATTCCCTGTATATTTTTTTAAAATGTTACACTTTTTATTATAAGTCTCAACAAAATGCTGACTAATCACTTAACATGTGAACACTTGGGTTCAGTTGAATAATGAAATGAAAACAAATTAGTTCATTACAGTGGCAAAATTATTAAGAAGAAACAGCAAATATTGAGTTATTATTTATTCAATAATTTTAGCTTAAATTATTTGTTATCAAGATCAATTGAATTGTTAAGATTTTTATGAATTTTTATGAGAAATTGAGGTATTTAAGCTGAAATGGAGCATTTAAGCAGAATTAGTATGCAAAGCTTAAATAAATAAATAATTCAGAAAAAGAAAAAAGCAAATCAAGAGCAGTTTTATAATTATACAAATAGGAATGATTCATAAACATACGGTCTATATGATACTATTAAAAAACTTATTATTGACTGAATGACATCAATTCTTCTCCAAATTTATTTTACTCTAGAATTAAGTCAATAGTAGAGACTTAAACAAAAAAAATTTTGGGGGATTTTTCTAGGTTCGAATTTTAATGAATTCAAAAATAAAACAAAATTGCATTTAACCTTGATTTCAATTCTTTTATATAAATATTTGTTTAAAATAATTTATGTTAATTTTCCTTCAAAGAAAAATCGTGTTAAATGTAATTTTGTGAAGAAAAAAAAAAAAAAACAATAAAGTGGGTGTTTTTTTTTCTGTTGTCTTTATACTAAAAAAAACTTTAAAAGTTTCTTATTTTAAAAATATAATTGTTTAACGTTGGTCTTTAGTTTGTTCAATGAACTTAAAGGCATTGCATGTGTAATGTGTAATAATTGCAAATAAAATTCAACGACAATTTATTATTATTTTTGGAAAATCATACTATTATTTTTGTCAGTTTTTTCCACATAAAGATAAATTTTACATTGTCTAAAGAAAAACAAAAATCAAAAGCTCTTTTATAATTTCTGGGTTAATTTTCTTGTAATTCTTTGTTTTTCAACTATTTATTCATTGTTATTGTTAGTTTTTCTACTTATAATTTTTTTTCTTTATTTATTTTGAAAAATATATATGTTTCTTCTGTATGGTTTTGCTGTCAAGGTTAGCATAATTTTCAAAGTTAGCGGAAAATTAATATGATGCACGCATGAGTGATGGAAACGGTTATGAAATATTCTTAAAAAATTATATAATAATAATGATGATAAATTGAATGACAATAATACTTTGTTGTAAGGCAGAAGGTGAAGTTTTCTTAAATAAGTACTTAACAAATAAACATTAATATTAAAACAAAAGACCTAAGACACAAACCTTATGTGTTAAAGATTGTTAAGAACTTAAATTATGGATGATCAATTTTGATATATTCAAATATTTTTACTCCTGGTGAAATCATTCTTAAATGTAAAACGAAAGACTTAGGAAGCAAACTTTTTTATAAAAAAAAATGTATCACAAATATTTTCTTCAACAAAATTGTGAAACAAAAGACTTAGGAAACAAACTTTTTTTTTAAATTGTCAGAATTTTTTTTCCAAAATTTTTGGTCCAAATATTTTTTCTATAGAAAAATTTTTGATGTACAATTTTTTTTCATAGAAATAAATTTTTTATAAATTTTTGTGTCATTTTTGCATCAGGATCAATAAGATTTAGAAAGCAAACTTTTTTCGTAAAAAAAAATTTTTCAGAAATATTTTCTTTAGAAAATTCTGAAACAAAAGACTTAGGAAACAAACTTTTTTTTTATAAAAAAACTATCTATTTTTTTTACTAAAATTTCCCTTAGACTTTTAAATGAGGAAAATTTTTAGGGTAAATAAATATCTTTTAAATAGAAACATTTTTGATATACATTTTTTTTCCATAGAAATATTTTTTGATAAATTTTTGTGGTAGTTTTTTCATCAGGATCAATAACGCTTCCCAGTTATGTTGGTCTTAATGATGGACGTATAACATTGAATTGTCCAAGAATGTAATTCAGGACCTAAAACCCAAAAAATTGAGGACCTAAAACACAAAATTTCATGGATTTTATGATAAGTCAAATGTTCATAATATCATGATTTTAATTAAAACAAAAGACTTAAGACACAAACCTTAAGAGTTAAAGATTATAAAGAACGTAAACTATTAATTATCAGTCTCAATATATAAAAATAATTTTACTATTGGTGAAATCTTTCTATACGTAAAACGAAAGACTTAAGAAGCAAACTTTTTTACCTAAACCAATTTTCACAAATAATTTTTTTTAACGAAATCGTGAAACGAAAGACTAAGTAAAAAAACTTTTTTTATAAAAAAGGTTAGGTTAATTTGGTGGCTGATAACAGAGTCCGCGTGGTCCTAGAAAGTGGTCCCATTGTGTTACCTATAGAAAAGAGAAAATAATATATTCTGTACTACCAAAAAGTGTTAAGGCTAGAGAAGCAGGTAGCTCAGATGGTGAGTCCTAAGATCAGCAAGGGCTGAGCTGTGACAGAGGACATAAATGACAGTTTCCTCGACGTTATGAAAACTTCTAAAGTAGTCATTGGTTTGAATATTAAGTCTTCTAGCATATAATCCTATTATGCAGAGCCCTGCGATGTTTGATATAAGAGCGCGTATTCTATGGTGCTGCAGTGAAACTAAGACTTGAGAACGCTTACTTTCGTAAGTTGGCCAAGTTAGTCTTGATAATAAGCAGGTTGTTTCTGTGGACCAGTTGGTTTGAGCGGATCTAAATAGAAACTTCTAAATGAGCAATTATAACACTATTTCTGAATAGTGTTACCGGATACATTGTTGTGGCCATGTACCCAAGACAGTTCAATACTGGAATGTCTCGACATATCATATAGAGATGCCAAGCATTCACGAGTAAGAAAGGATGTCATAAAGATCGAAAAAAGAGAGTAAATGGATGTAAAACTGTCCGTACCAAAAAAATATCTCTGTGGTATTCGGTGATACCTTAGCCATTTGCCCGCCCTATAGGTGGCTGAAATTTCAGCCTATAGAATACTACGGAGTTTTGGGAGCTCGAAATAGATTTTCGTCCTTAACAGAAAGATGAAAAAGCCTCCAGAGTCCCAATTCTAGAGTCGATTTGGAGTCTAGAGATAGCTACAGTGAAGGATCGGTCAATTAATTAGGTGAGAATGTATTAGCGGATGTTTTTTTGAATAGTTCTGAGCTTATCCAAAATAATGAAGTGACCTTTAGATAAAGGAGACCATTCTCTAGTAATGCTTAACCTAATAAGTTAAGGGCTACGTCTTGAGACATTAGCTCAGTCGGAAGCCATGTTAGTATAGTAGCCTTTGAAGGCGTAGTCCTAGTTTCACCAGTTATTATTAGGCCAGAGGATTTTAGGATTTTAACAAAAGATAATAGCTTATTAGCTTTACATAGAGCAGGCCATCAAATAAGAGCATCATATTAGAGTATAAGTTTTGCAACCAACTCAATGAGTCAGGCAGTATTTGCAGGAGAAAGGTCCCATGTGTTGAGTTAAGCTCTTCTGCACTAATGGAGTGCAATGGCTTTAGGTACACCAGATTGGGTGTTGAAGCTCCAGGATAGCTTGAAGTTCAGAATGACCCCCAAATATTCGGTGTGGTCATTGAGCACCAGTTCAATCTCGTCTAACTTCGGGATATTGAACTGGGGAATCTTTTATTTTCTAGTAAATAACACAAGTTGCGTTTTGGCGTGATTAACCCCTAAGCCATTGGAAAAACTCTAGCTAGTAAGTGCTGCAAGAGTTGATTCCAGTCGCTGCAATATAGTGTTAGGGTATATACCCGAAACTGTTATAATGACGTTATCTGCATAAGCAATGGTTTTGAAGAGCAGGGAATCCCGTTGTCGGAGCTATTTATTAATAGCAAGATTCCATTATAGGTATGATAGAATATACTCCTGAGGAGTACCACAATATTATACTTTGAAGACTGTAGCTTTGTCTATGGTTGAGCTCAGAATTCTTTCAATTAGAAGCTTGCCTACGAAGGAGATTGAATTTTATTAAACAAACAAAAGACTTAAAACACAAACTTTAATATACAATTTTCAAAGTTTTGCTATGAAATCATTTAATAATTACGAGCATTATGGAATGGAATTTGAATATGATGTCGTCATTTTAAGATCTAATAGGAAGAACAGACCAAAGAAATTTATTTATATATAAAGCAAAGCAAGCAGATTTCACTTTTCAAAGAAACAAATCACAAAATATAACAGTTTTAGTTTTAGTTTTTTATTTGCTATTATTAACTTTAGCCTTTTCTTAACTTTCTTCTATAAAAACAAAAGACTTAAGCAACAAGCACCAGAATTCATTCGGAACAGATCAATATTGAGAAATGCTCCAGTTATAGAGCATAAGAACTTTATAAAAACCGAAATAATTTAGACTTCTATTATACAAACAAAAGACTTAAGTCACAAACTTAAATGAAAAATTTTTATAGTTTTGCTGCGAAATGGTTCATTATTTAGGGGCTTTAAAATTGTATGTGATTTAAATTTGATGTCGTCATTTTGAGATCTAATAGAAAGAAAATATCTAAAAAACTTTTTGATATATAGGGCAAAGTCAGCAGATTTTATTTTTCTAAGGCTTAATTCACAAGATATTACAATTTAGTACCATTTTTTATTTATTATTCTTGTTTTTAGATATTCCTTGGCTATCTTCTTTAAAAACAAAAGACTTAAGCAACAAGCACCAAAATTAAAACAAAACAGAGACATTTTTGCGTTTTTATAGTTTCTTGTTATATATATTTTTTTTTGATTTCAAAAATAAAATCACTCAAGCCCAGGACATTAAATATTCCTCACAGCATGTTTCAAAATCTTAAAATGTATATTAAGGAATTCCTAAAAAATACATAGTCATAAACAAGCAACTTCAACTGTTCCCCTAAAACAGAAGAGACATCAGAAATACAAAATAAACAAAAAAAAGAAAAAAAAACTAACCACAAAACTGTCACTTGTTTTATATATTATTGTAATCATGTTCTCATTGTGTTTAATGTTTGTTTTTATGTTGCATATAATGCGAGAGTGGCGCCACTTGTCTGCTCGAAAAATTATGTGAACAAAAACGAACGAAAAACTCTAAATATTTCTTTATAAATTAACAGTCACAAAGGGAAAAAGAGACCATCAGAAATCTATTAACTAGGGCCACACTTGTTGAACGTGACCCACATTATACAATCAGAACACAAAACCCTCAAACAGACAGACTTACAAAGAACTCTTTTATAAAACAATTGCTATAAAGTTTGCCTTATTTTGCTGTAAACATTCTTTTGTTTAATTTTTATATACAGACAATGCCTGGGTTACTTACTACCCGTTGTGACTGTTTTTGGTAATGATAGCTATGACAAGGACGAAATTTGTGATATCTTTATACTCTCGTAAGTATTTTAACTATTTCTCAAGTAGAACTAGCTAAACTCCTTGAGCAACTTCTAACACTTGACTCGAACAAGTGTGTGAATTTAAACCAACTGCCAACAATTTTTTGGTTATCTTACAACAATTGTTTTGTCACCTTTAGGGGTCTCAAGAAATTATTTTGTTTTCCTTTTTTTCTTGGGTGTAATAACTAGAACACACAAAATACTGATAAGAAGATAACATTGTTGGGTAATAGTTTTGTTCCTGCCAGGCGGAAGCAGGGAATTTGTTTAAAATAAACACGTCTTATAAATACTGCGAAAAATGTCGTTTGGAAAAAGTAACTGTGAAATTTTAGGTCAAGTGAGAAAACGTCAGGAGAGAATTTTCCTTATAAATTTTCTAATGAATTTTGAATATTAATTTAACAGCAAAGATAAACGTTGGTGGTCAAATGGGATTTCAAAATAGAAGATTTCCTTCCTTCATATGAAAATTACTTTTTTATTTTTAACTTTTGGAGTTTTAATGATTTCACTTTCTTGTAGTTAGCAAAAAGTAGCTTATCATACAAAAACAAAAGACTTAAGACACATACTCAAAAATTTGAAATGTGAAATCCTGGAAATTTGTTTGGTTTCTTTGGCTTTAAATTACTTTCTAAGTCATTTCAACGTTTTATCTAAATTCTTTGACCAATAAAACTTTGAATGTTAGTGATCTTGATGATTATAAGGTACGAATTCATATTAATTTGACAAAAAAACGTTTTAAAAAATTTGTCTATTTAAAAATTTCTATATCAAAAAATTTTTATTGAAAAAATGTTTAAAGCGAAAGTTTTCCTATAGTTTTAGAAAAATTAAGCTTTTGAAAATAGTTTTGGGAAAAAAATCTGATAAATTTTTTTATAAATAGAGAGGGCTTTTAACAATATTAAAGCTACCTCGATTACATCGACAAAAGCAGACAAGATAAGCTTCTAACATACAGGAATATAAGCTCAACCATGGACAAAGCTATAGTTCAATCCTAAAGTTATAGTTAGCAAAAAGTAGTTTATCATACAGAAACAAAAGACTTAAGACACATACTCAAAATTTGAAATATGAAATCCTGGAAATTTGTTTGGTTTCATTGGCTTTAAATTACTTTCTAAGTCATTTCAACGTTTTATCTAAATTCTTTGACCAATAAAACTTTGAATGTTAGTGATCTTGATGATTATAAGGCACGAATTCATATTAATGTGACAAAAAAACGTTTTAAAAAATTTGTCTACTTAAAAATTTCTATATCAAAAAATTTTTATTGAAAAAATGTTTAAAGCGAAAGTTTTCCTATAGTTTTAGAAAAATTAAGCTTTAGAAAATAGTTTTGGGAAAAAAATCTGATAATTTTTTTTTATAAATAGAGAGGGCTTTTAACAATATTAAAGCTACCTCAATTACATCGACAAAAGCAGACAAGATAAGCTTCTAACATACAGAAATATAAGATTTTTTAAAAATCTTAAGGGTCCCTTTTAAATAGATTAAGTCAATGTAAATAAAATAATTTATAAACTTTTTATATGGCAATTGTATGGAAATATTGTATGTTTTCTAATATCTTTTGAAATAATTCAGGAAAATTTTTATTTCATAAATCTTTCATGATATAGAATTATTTAAAATTATTCCTTTTCTCATTTAAAAATATTCCTTTTCTCAACTCTTTAGCATTTTTTCTCCTCAAACACAATTTGTTTTTAAAATTAACAAAATTTTCACTTATTTCTGTTGTTTTTTTTTTAAAGCCTTATATGACTCTAAGCACGCATTTTTTTTGTAAGAAAAAAAATTTTCCTAAGAGACAAAGGATTAAAAAGTGAACAAAAAAAAGCAGAAAATTTAAACACACACGTTTTTATTCAAATCATAGTTTTGCAAATTTTTTTTCCTTGACTTAAACTCACGCATTCTATGACAAATAGAAGAAACAATATTAAAAAACCCAAATCCTGATTTAAGCCACAAAAAAAAAAGATCTTAAGCTTTTTTGAACAAAAGAAGACGACATTTGTCTTTAACAAATTGGAATCAATTTACTTAAAGGAATCACGTTTTAATTGTTATTTCAGAGTTAACAGAAGCAAAACAATTTCAAAACAAAAAAAATTACAATGGGCCAACAAAAGATATTGTAAAAGACCTTAAAGGGGAAAATGGAAATGAACTCGAAATATAACCAAAAAAAAAAGAAACC
Organism: Stomorhina lunata; assembly: GCA_933228675.1. Taxonomy (NCBI): domain Eukaryota; kingdom Metazoa; phylum Arthropoda; class Insecta; order Diptera; family Rhiniidae; genus Stomorhina; species Stomorhina lunata. Next base: position 121,437,638 of record OW121742.1, on the reverse strand, counting down.
AACAAATTGGTCTTAAAGAAATTAATTTAAAGCTGAGAATTTAAACTTTCCCACTTAAAAATATCTTTCTTGGAGACTTTTAGTAAAGGTTTTAGTTTTAATGTTTCAGTTTAGTTTAAATTTTAATTGTTTTGCAATTACTTCTTTTTTTTCCAAAACTTTTGAATTTTAACTTAAATTCATTGAAATCTAAAACAGATAAACTTTTAAAGATAAAACATTTAAACATTTGAAATTAAACCGTAACTGGAATTAAAAAAAAAGTTAAACAATATTTAATTGCATTTACTGGTCATTAACATAAATTTTTATTATTATTCAAAATTAAATGATGGGAAGTGGGAATTAAATTTGTTGAAATAAACAAAAATGTTAACAATTTAATTTATTTTTAGAATTAGGTTAATCATTAGATTTAAAAAGGAAATTTAATAGAGATCTGAGAAAATACAAAAGACTTAAGAAACAAACTTTTACTTTTTGTTAGAAATACAAACAAAAAGTTTAAAGTTTCTCGAAAAGCTTTAAAAATGCAAAAACAAAGCTTTTTTGAAAAAAATTAAAACTATCCCCCTGATTCATAAATGAGAAATATAGCTATGGCAAGCTTTTAATTAAAATTTTCCATACAAAATTCCTACTATTAGACTTTAATATTTTAATAATTCTTTCAAAAATTTAAAAAAATTTCCATGGATTTGTTAACCAAATAATAAGGAAACATTTGTTAGAAAGCTTTAAAAATTTTATAAAACAACATTCTCCGCAAGAAGTAGTGATATTTTATAAATGCCATGGATTTTTACTCAGATCTCAGAAAGTTTCCTTATAACTTATTCATTTATCCCTCGACAGCCTCAAGGCACCTTCAACTATTTTCCTATGACCCTCAGTAGTTATTTACTTTTCATTGAGTTTTTTTTCTAATTACCTCTTTATATCTTATTACTAGCACTAGAATCTTATTAAATTAAATAATATAATCTTTCAAGCTTCAATTTTTTTCTCAAACCATTAATTTGCTAATTCACCTTCTAAGTTCGAGACTTATTTCAGATTTTTTTCTAATATTTTAGAATACCTGCTATCTATATTATTATATTGTGACGCTCCAACAATTTTTCAGATACAAATTTAGTTTCATTCACATGTAGATAAATTGAATTGGGAAAAACAAATGAAAAATTTTTATTGGGGGTAAGAAATAATTATAGAAGTTAAGAAATGAACAATAGAAATTAATTTTAGTTTTTAAGCAATCAAAGTTTTTGAGCCAAATTATAAAATTACCATTATTTCTTCTGCTATCATTGAGTGCCAGTGGAGCATAGGGCGGCATTAGTTAATCTTCTCCACGTTCTAGCAAGTGCAACAAGACAACAACCTCTTCCCTGTGGATTGAAATGTTTAATGTGGATTTTACATACAGGAAATTTTTCAAACAATTTCCTATTTTTATAGAAAATTTTTCTATTTTTATTGGAAATTTTTCAAAAATTTTCTATTTTTATAGGAAATTTTTCAAAAATTTTCTATTTTTATAAGAAATTTTTCAAAAACTTTCTATTTTTATAGGAAATTTTTCAAAAACTTTCTATTTTTAAAGGAAATTTTTCAAAAATTTTCTATTTTTATAGGAAATTTTTTCAAAAATTTGTATTTTTATAGGAAATATTTCAAAAATTTTGTATTTTTATAGGAATTTTTTCAAAAATTTTCTATTTTTTTTTTAAGGAAATTTTTCTATTTTTATATGAAATTTTTCAAAAATTTTCTATTTTTATAGGAAATTTTTCAAACATTTTCTTTTTTTATAAGAAAATTTTCAAAAAATTTATATTTTTATAGGAAATGTTTCAAAAATTATTTATTTTTATATTAAATTTTTAAAAAATTTTCTATTTTTCAAAAATTTCCTAGTTTTATAGGAAAACTTTCAAAAATTTCCTAGTTTTTTAGGAAAATTTGGAAAAATTTCCAATTTTTATAGGAAATTTTTCAAAAATTTCCTATTTTTACAGAAAATTTTTCAAAAATTTCCTATTTTTACAGAAAATTTTTCAAAAATTTCCTATTTTAACAGAACATTTTTCAAAAATGTTCTATTTTTATTGGAAATTTTTCAAAAAATTTCTATTTTGATAGGAAATTTTTCAAAAATTTTATATTTTTATAGGAAATTTTTCAAAAATTTTATATTTTTATAGGAAAATTTTCAAAAATTTTCTATTTTTATAGGAAATTTTTCAAAAATTTTCTATTTTTATAGGAAATTTTTCAAAAATTTTCTATTTTTATAGGAAATTTTTCAAAAATTTTTCTATTTTTATAGGAAATTTTTCAAAAATTTTCTATTTGTATAGGAAATTTTTTAAAATTTTTCTATTTTTAAAAGGAAGTTTTTCAAAAATTTTCTATTTTTATAGGAAATTTTTCAAAAATTTTCTATTTTTATAGGAAACTTTTCAAAAATTTTCTATTTTTATAGGAAATTTTTCAAAACTGTTCTATTTTTACAGGAAATTTTTCAAAAATTTTATATTTTTATAGGAAATTTTTCAAAAATTTTCTATTTTTATAGGAAATTTTTCAAAAAGTTCTTATTTTTATAAGAAAATTTTTAAAAAATTTCTTATTTTTATAGGAAATTTTTCAAAAATTTCCTATTTTTATAGGAAATTTTTCAAAAATTTTCTATTTTTATAGGAAATTTTTCAAAAATTTTCTATTTTTATAGGAAATTTTTCACAAATTTTCTATTTTTATAGAAAATTTTTCAAAAATTTTCTATTTTAATTGGAAATTTTTCAAAAATTTTCTATTTTTGTAGGAAATTTTTCAAAAGTTTTCTATTTTTATAGGAAATTTTTCAAAAGTTTTCTATTTTTATAGGAAATTTTTCAAAACTTTCCTATTTTTATAGGAAATTTTTCAAAAATTTTCTGCTTTTATTGGAATTTTTTGAAAATTTTCCTTTAAAAATATCATATGGAAGTTTCATTCTATAACAAGTACACGCTAGGCATTTACCCTTTCATACCCCCAATGTATTCTATTTCAATAAATCGTCATAAAAACCAATTTTTCTGTTAACCTTTAAGTACAGGGCTAAAATAATTCAAAATAAAATTTTGTATAAATTTAATATAAAATACCAAAATATACTTAAAATTATAATAATCAAGATAAAAAGCTTGATTGAATATGGAATCTTTTTTTTCCACTATTAAATTTTAAAATAATTGTTTTACTTTTGTTTTTCACGATTACTGAAGCGTTTGAAAAACAAAAAAAGTCATCAGACTAAATACAGAAAAAATTATTAAGTTCGAGCTATTGTTAAGTGATTTTTAACTTCCCCCAATTGACCTTGAAATATATATTTTCTATAAAGTAAAAAAAATATTGAGGCATATGTGAGTGATTCTTTAAATTTTTTTAAGTATAAATTTAGCTTAAGAATTATTTAAAATTTTTTTAAGTATTTTTTTTAACTCATTAATGTTAAATTTTTTTCAGAGCTAAAGCTTAAGTATAAGTTAAAGAAAAATCTAAATTGAAATTATATATTTATTTGTTAGTTGTAGAGAAAAAAGCTAACAATAAACAATTGCGTTTTCTGTGTCACAGAAAATCACACAAGCGACCAATTATAATTAAATGTTTGTTGGAAAAATAAAAATTACTTATAGTTTATTGTTTCAGAATATTATAAACAATAACTCTAATCAAATTTGAAATAATCTTAACAAATAAATCAAAAGGAACTTGACTTTAAAAGTAAAGTTTAAAGCAAATAGAACGGAAAATCTAAAACAGAAATAGAAAATTTTTCGGTTTAGAAAAATGTTTGTAAAGAAAATTTTTGATTTACAAAAATTTTTCTATAGAAAAATAATTCCTATTCAATTTTTTATATAGAAAATTTTTCGTTTTAGAAAAATTTTTCTACAGAAAATTTTTCGTTTCAGAAAAATGTTTCTATAGAAATATTGTCATTTTAGAAAAATATTTCTATAGAAAATTTTTCGTTTTAGAAAAATTTTTTTATAGAAAATTTTTCATTTTAGAAAAATTTTTCTATAGAAAATTTTTCGTTTTAGAAAAATTTTTCTACAGAAAATTTTTCGTTTTTTAAAAATTTTTCTATAGAAAATTTTTCGTTTAAGAAAAATCTTTCTATAGAAAATTGTTCGTTTTAGAAAATTTTTCTATAGAAAATTTTCCGTTAAAAAAAATGTTTCTACAGAAAATTTTTCGTTTTAAAAAAATTTTTCAATAGAAAATTTTTCGTTTTAGAAAAATTTTTCTATAGAAAATTTTTCGTTTTAGAAAAATTTTTCTATAGAAAATTTTTCGTTTTAGAAAAATTTTTCTATAGAAAATTTTTCGGTTTAGAAAAAATTTTCTATAGAAAATTTTTTGATTTAGAAAAATTTTTCTATAAAAAATTTTTCGTTTTAGAAAAATTTTTCTAAAACGAAAAATTTTCTATAGAAATATTTTTCTTTAGAGAATTTTTCGTTTTAGAAAATTTTTTTTATAGAAAATTTTTCGTTTTAGAAAAATTTTTCTATAGAAAATTTTTCATTTTAGAAAAATTTTTCTACAGAAAAATTTAAGTTTTAGAATTTTTCTGCCCAACTGCTATTAATAGCCAACATTTCAAAAATGCCTAATTTTTTATTGTTTCTTTCCTATGTCTGTCCTTTTTTCTTTTTAGGATGTTTCTTGACCATTTTTACAACTCAATCTTACCCTTTTCTTACAATTACACTCTAGTGACTAAATTAGTATTTGCACAAACATTTAGAGGTGTTTGTTCAAATAAATGTTTGTTGAAAAAATGTTTGTTCAAACAAATGTTCGTTCGAAATGAGATTCCTCCAAATATGTTAATTTTCCTCCTATGCGATATTTGCTGATGTTATGTTAAATAGAATTTTTTGAAAAAGCGGTGCCTTTTTCTAACACCATAGAGTCAACAAAATAAAGTTCTTTTGAATTTAGACCAGAACGCCGAACTAAGACTTTCGACTTTGATGCTGTTATTGGGCTAGAAGAGAATAGGGCATTTTTCATGGTTAACAACACACAAAAAGGAAAAGGGAAACTACACCAAGACATGAGTAGTTTAATGGTAATAATAGAGTATTTAACAACATTTTTAAGTCATGTTAGTTTAGGCCAAAATCTAAATAATAAGGTGAAGGTTAAGACAAAATAACAGAAAAAATTGGTTAAAGGTTCTAGAATATATTATAAATATTTATTTTAAAGAGAATAACACAAGGCGGCTTATAAGAAGTTAGGGCTTTGTATTCAAGAAAAAATCTGGTATTATAATTTTAACTCAAAGAAAAGTGTTGTTTAAATACAAAAAAAGGGTTTCTTTGAAACAAACTTTTGATTTTTAGTTGAAAAAAAAATTCTAAATAAATATTTGTGACTTTATAATTTTCTAGTTTTCCCTGACCAAACCACTTTAACTAATTTCTGACAAAAAATTCATTGGTTTCTCCAACTTCAGTTAAAGGCATTTCTATTTGTCAAACACCAACAATTCTTGAAATCATTATTCATTTTGGTTTTCTTTCCAATTCCATTTCATTTTATTAGAATATTGGGTTAAGACCCTTTGCGGCTCTTACATTTATAGATCAATATTTAAATATTATTAACTCTTTTGTTTTTCCTGTTCAATTTTCTTATTAAGAATTTACATAGATTTGTTCCCAGGTTGTGGCTGTTTTGTTTAGTGATGTAATATTTGTGGATAGTTTTGGTGTCTGTCTGTCTTCGGGCTTAAATATCATTGTATGCAATTACTGAAGTTGTTCAGTTTGTTTTCTCTACATTTTCATGTTAAATTAATATTTACGTGGTTAATGGCACTTTGAGACCATTTGGCAGCATCAACGTTTGTATGTAAAAGACAAGAGATATTCATATAAAAAAAACAACAACAACTACAAGTTGGAGAGCAAAAAGCTTACGTACCCCTTCCAGTGTATTAACAGCATCACTTACCAACATCAGTGACCATTAAACATAGAGATATTACACAGTCAAGTACAGTGGGGAAAAAAATAACAAAAAATAAGAACCAAGATTAAAGCCCATATTGATCTATATAAAAATGAACGATTAAAGCTCAAGTTGGACAATATAAAAGGAGGAGCTTGAAGCGCAAATCGGACTATATAAAAAGGGACAATTGAAGCTCAAGTTGGACTATATAAAAGACTAAGATGGAAGCTTAAGTTGGACTATATAAAAGACCATAATTAAAGCTCAACGTTGACTGCATAAAAGACTACAATTAAAGATCAAGTTGGGCTACATAAAAGATTACAATTAAAGCTCAAGTTGGACTACATAAAAGACTACGATTGAAGTTTAAGTTGAACTATGTAAAGACTACTATTAAAGCTCAAGTTGGGCTATATAAAACACTATTATTAAACTCAAGTTGGGCTACATAAAAAGAGACGATTGAAGTTCAAGTTGGACTTTACACAAGGCTGCGATTGGAGTTCAAATTGAACTATACAAGTTAGACTATATCAAAGACCACGACTGGGGCTCAACTTTGACTGTATAAAAGATTACGATTAAAGCTCAAGCTGGACTACATAAAAGGCTACGATTGAAGCTCAAGTTTGACGACATAAACGGCTACTATTAAAGCTCAAGTTGGACTTTGTAAAAGTGTACTATTAAAGTTCAAGTTAGACTATATAAAAAAAGACGATTGAAGCTCAAGTTGGATCATATACAGTACCACAATTGAACCTCTAGTTGGACTATACAAAGAACCACGATTGACGCTCAAATTGGTTCATAAAAAATCATAAATAAAACTCAGCTTGGACCATATAGAAAACCACCATTGAAGCTCAAGTTCAACTCCATATAAAATCAAGCTTGATGCTTAAGTTGGTCTATATAAAGGTTCATGATAGAAGCTTAGGTTGGACCATACAAAAATCCAAGATTGAAGTTCAAGTTGGACTATATAAAGAACCACGATTGAAGCCGAAGTTGCACTATATAAAAAGTCATGACTAAAACTCCAGGTGGGTAAAATAAAACACCAGGATTGAAGCTCTAGTTTGACAACATAAAGAACCATGATTGAAGCTCAAGTTGGGCTATATAAAGAACCATGATTGAAGCTCAAGTTTGACTATATAAAGAATAATGAATAAAGCTCAAGTTGGACTAGATAAATAATAACGATTGAAGCTTAAGTTGGACTATATAAAGAACAACTATTAAGGCTCAAGGTAGACTATACAAAGAACCACGATTGAAACTCAAGTTTGACTATACAAAGAAGAAAGATTAAAGCTAAAGTTTGACTATATAAAAAGCCACGATTGAAGCTTAAGTTGAGCTATATAAGGAACCACGATTGATGCTCAAGTTTGACTACATGAAGAGTCATGATTGAAGCTGAAGTTGGGTTATTTAAAGAACCATGATTGAGGCTCAAGTTTGACCATATAAAGAACCATGATTGAATCTCAACTTGGGCCATATAAAGAACCACGGTCAAACCTCAATAAGGACTATATAAAGAACTACAATTAAAGCTCAAGTTGGACTATATAATGAATCACGATTAAAGCTCAAGTCGGACTATAAATAGAGCTACGACTGAAGCTCAAATAGGTCTGTATAAAGAGTCAAGATCGAAGCTTAAGTTGGTCTTTATAAAGAACTTCGATTGAAAGTCAAGTTGGATTATAAAAAGAACTACGATTGAAGCTCAAATAGGACAATATAAAGAGTTATGATTGAAGCTCAAGTTAGACTATATAAGGAACCACGATTGAAGCTCAAGTTTGATTATATAAAGAACTATGATTGAAGATCAACTTGGGCTACCTTAAGAACCACGATTGAATCTCAAGTTTGACTATATAAAAAGCAACGATCAAAGCTCAATCAGAACTATATATAGAACCATGATAAAACCAAAAGTTGGACTATGTAAAGACCCACAACTGAAGCTAAATTTTAACTATATATAGAACCACAATTGGGGCTCAATTTGAACTACATAAAAAACTACAATTGAAGTTCAGTTTGGACTACATAAAGAACCATGTTAGAAGCTCAATTAGATTATATAAATAATCACGATTGAACCACAATTTAAACTTTGTATAGAACCGTAATTGAGGCTCAATTTGGACTATATATAGAACTACAATTTAAGCTCAATTTGGACTATATAATGTACCACCGTTGAAGCTCGATTTAATCTGTATAAAGAACCACAATTAAGCCTTAAGTTGGTCTGTGGAAAGGTTAGTGAATAAAGCTCAATTGGGACTATATAAAAAACCACGATTAAAGCTCAGTATAAACCAAGCTCAAGCTAAATTATATAAAGGCACACTTTGGGCCCCACTGTTTGGCGGTGCATCAAATACACCAACTTTTACACTTTAAAAGTCATATACAAAAGGTTGATAAAAATTATTGCTGTTGTTGTTGTTGTTATACTTGCTTTTGTTGTTGTGATTGTGCCTGGTGTTGCTGCTGATGTTGCAGTTGAATCCTAATGTTGTTGTTGCTGTTATTATTGTTGTAGCACTTACATTAGCTGTTCAGCGAACAACTAACTGATTGTCCATCCAAATGTCTGAACATTTATTCATCTGTTTTTCTTGATTCTTTCAATAATTTCTGGTCTTGTTGTGTTATTATAAAGCATTTGCTTATTTGTCTGTCTGGCAGATATGGTGTGTAAAAGTTTTCAATATTTTATTATGCCAAAAAACAGAAGAATTTAAGAACGAAAATGAAAAAAATGTATAGAGAGGTGAAAGAAAATAGCGAAGGTAATAAGAGAACACAATAAAAAGACATATAGAAAAATTAATTGAAAACAAGTATGTGTCTTAAGTCTTTTGTTTTAGCTTATATAGAAGTATTTTATTTAAGTTTGTTTCTTAAGTCTTTTGTTTGACAGCTTATATATTCTTGCTATTTCTTTACTCTTCCCTGTATTTCTTAATCCCTATAAATTTATTCATATTTATTTAAGGTCCAATTATAAATTATGCCGCTTACTAACCAAAATGTTATTACTTCTAAAGTTTCACTCTTAAGCTAAGTTTTCTTTCTGTCTTTAATATCTGTGCGTTTTCAATTTATTGGCTTTTTACTATTGATATAGATTTTTATGAGATTTTATGATGGTGCCATATAACGCCAGAGAATAACACTAAAATTTCTTTAAAGTTCAGATTGACTTTTTACGACATTTAGTCATCTTTCAAGAGTACGAATTTATATTACAAGTGTTTTTTTGGTATATTTTTATCACGATTTCAAATTGCGTTTTATTTTCTTAAAAGTTAATATTTCTGGCGGAATTATATGGGTAAGAGTAAAGTGCGTGTTCTAAATATTTGTGTGTGATAGTTACTCATATTTTATTAAAGTGATATTTTTGTTATCATTTTATTTCTTTTTGTTAGGAATTTTTATAGGAGGAGAATTTTTAATGGTTGGATTTAAGGTTGAGTTTTATCGATTTGAGGAGAAAATAGCAAGTAAAGTATTCTTTTTTAGAGTCTTGATTAAGGTCTATTACTAAATCAGTTGAAAGTCAAACTTGAGCCTTAAATATGTATTCTTTATATAGTCGATCTTGAACTTTAATCAGGTTCTTTATAAAGTCCTTCTATAGATCTAATCGTTGTTCATTATATAGTTTTTCTTGGGCTTTAATCGTGAATCTTTATATAGTTCATCTTAAACTTTAATCGTAGTTATTTAATAGTTCATCTTTAGCTTTAATCGTGGTTCATTATATATAACATCTTGAGCTCTAATCGTGGTTCTTTATATAGTCCATCTTGAGCTTTAATCGTGATTCTTTATATATCCCATCTTGAGCTCTAATCGTGGTTCTTTATAAAGTCCATTTTGAGTTTAAATTGGGTTCCTTTTAGAGTCCTTCTAGAGATCTAATCGTTGTCCAGTATATAGTCCTTCTTGAGGTTTAATCGTGAATCTTTATATAATTCATCTTGAGCTTTATTCGTGGTTCTTTATGATGTCCACTTTGAGCTTCAATCGTGGTTTTTTATATTATCCTATCTTAAACTCTAATCGTTGTTCTTTATATAGTCCATCTTGAGCTTTAATCGTGGTTCTTCATATATAACATCTTGAGTTCTAATCGTGGTTCTTTGTATAGTTCATCTAGGGTTCTAATCGTGGTTCTTTATACATCCCATCTTGAGCTCTAATATAGTTCTTTATATATCCCATCTGGAGCTCTAATCTAGTTCTTTATATAGTCCATCTTCAACTTTAATCGTGGTTCTTTAATAATCCCATCTTGAACTCTAATCGTGGTTCTATATATAGTCCATCTTTAGCTTTAATCGTGGTTCTTAATATAACCCATCTTGAGTTTTAATCGTGGTTCTTTATATAGTCCATCTTGAGCTTTAATCGTGGTTCTTAATATATCCCATCTTGAGCTTTAATCGTGGTTCTTTATAAAGTCCATCTTGAGCTTTAATCGTGGTTCTTAATATATCCCATCTTGAGCTTTAATCGTAGTTTTTTATATAGTCTATCTTGAGCTTTAATCGTGGTTCTTAATATATCCCATCTTGAGCTTTAATCGTGGTTCTTTATATAGTCTATCTTGAGCTTTAATCGTGGTTCTTAATATATCCCATCTTGAGCTTTAATCGTGGTTCTTAATATATCCCATTTCGAGCTTTAATCGTGGTTCTTTATATAGTCCATCTTGAGCTTTAACCGTGGTTCTTTATATAGTCCATCTTGAGCTTTAATCGTGGTTCTTTATATAGTCCATCTTGAGCCTTAAACGTGGTTTTTTAAATAGTCCATCTTGAGCTTTAATCGTGGTTTTAATATATCTCATCTTGAGCTTTAATCGTGGTTTTAATATATCCCATCTTGAGCTTTAATCGTGGTTCTTTATATAGTCCATCTTGAGCTTTAAACGTGGTTTTAATATATCCCATCTTGAGCTTTAATCGTAGTTCTTTATATAGTCCATCTTGAGCTTTAAACGTGGTTCTTTAAATAGTCCATCTTGAGCTTTAATCGTGGTTTTAATATATCTCATCTTGAGCTTTAATCGAGGTTTTAATATATCCCATCTTGAGCCATCATGAACTTTAATTGCTATTGATTTTATACTTTTGGTATATGTATGTGTTTTAAGTCTTTTGTTTGAGTTATTTCAAAACTTTAGCCTTCAGCTGAGATTCAACTTTAATGAGCTTCAATTGTGGTGGCTTTTAAAGTTTGTCATAATTCTCAAACAAGGCTCTTCGTATGCTCTAAGTTATGCTTTTCATATCTTCAAAATTTTATGAATTTTAACCAATTTTCTGCCAATTAAAAATCATAACTTAACTCATTCAAACTCATCAACATTTCTTTTAAATGATAATTTCTTTTTGAAATTCTATCAAAAAAAAATGAAATATATTCTTGCTCTTAGTCGAACCATGATCTCTAAGTCAAACCAGCCAACAACTTGTCCCATCAGAACTTAAACAAATACTTATAATTCAAAAAGACTTTGTTGCCTTAACAGATAATCAAAACTCAACGGGTGGCTCTTGTAAATTAAGGAAAAAAATTGGAAGAAAAAAAAAAACAAATATTTCAAAAATGAAACCAAGAAACATTTAAAATGAAGGTATTGAATTGCAGTTTGATTGGATGATGATGATAAATGCCATAATTTAATATTTTATGTCAAATAAATGCTTTACAAATATAATGAAGTCAGACAAGAAACTGAGAAGTTTTTTAAGAGAAAAAAATACATGGCAACAAAAATTATATTAAATGAAACTTTGTGAAATGTAAAACAAATATCAGGGCTTAATAAAAATTTTCAAGTTTAATGTTATAGAAAAACTGAAAAAAATGATTTTAGTAATTGATAAAAATTATGTTTAAGGCCAAGGAAATTTTAAGAGAAATTGTTTGAATTTATATAGATTTTTTAATAATTTAAATTGAAGCTTTAGTTGGAGTTAATAACATTTTTTAAAAATTGCAAACAAAAGACTTAAGACACATACTTGAATATATATAAAAACGCCTTTTTCATATAAGAAAATCTTGAAAAACTGTGTTCAAATTTAAAACAATTGTATCGATTTTTTAAACGATCTTTAACAAATTTAAAGCTCTCATACTCTTTTTAGCTTTAAAGTTCAGGGCAAGCGTGTTTTCAAAACTTTTCCTTTTTTGTAAGATCAATTTTTTTTCTGCTTGTTTTTTTTTTCTTTTACGAACAGACATAACATAAAATAAACACTACAATTTGACCTTTAAGATCAAGTGTAACACAAATTGCAATGAACCTTATTTCTTCAACAGACTCTCTTAAAGCTGCACCAAAAGCTTTGCAAATGCGTTTTGCCAGCACTGCGTGAACCATTTAGTTAAGGTTGTGGAAGATACAATGAGAAAAACAAATACTCGTACACAGAGATCGAGTAAAGTAAAACTTGCATGTAAAGAATGTGATTGACTTACACTTTAAAAAAATGTTCAACTACACAAACTTGCATAAACATGCCTAACTGATATCAATATAAATAAAGCAACAACACTAACAAAAACTATTCAACACTAAAATTTCGAAGCAAAAGAAGATCAACTTTTCATGACTTTAATCAGAGCACTTTAATCGACACGAACATTTTGTTTTAACATTTTTTTTTTCATTTGTTTCTACCCAGATTTTTACTGTTCATCTTAAAGATTTCCCTTGGTCTGACTCCACACGCAGTTTTTTTTTCGTAGCATTGTTGCATAAAATGAGTAAGACAAAAAACAAACTCCCAAGGGTTTTGTTAAACGAATTGTTGAATGTTTGTTTGTCTTTAAGCCAACACTCACAGATGGATGGACAGACAGACAGAAAGACGGACGGATGGATGGACGGACATTAACTGGACAGACGCTACAGATCATGTTCGTAGCTGACTATATATTTTTTTTTGTTGCATTTTCTTATGGTTATGGTGTGTAATTTAAAAGGGTGTGCTTAAATGTAGTTTAAATTAAGGTGGACTATCGTGTGCCCAAGATCACTAATTAGATGAGTTTTTAAGCGCCGGTGTTTAAATGTTTTTTTGTAGTTTTTATATTTTTGCTTGATATGAAAAAGGTTCAGAAACAAAAGGCTTAAATGTTTTTTTACTTCATATAAGGTTAGTCAACTTGAAATGGTTTTCAAATATTTAAGTTATTAAAAGAAATTTTGGAAAGTTTGAGAAAATTTTGAAGAAGTAAAAAATTTTTGAAATATTTTTGTTAACCTCGATAATGATATATACATTAATCCAGAATTTTAAGTAAATGAAAGAACATTCTAAAGATTTAAGTTTTATCAGAAAGAACCCAGCAAAACTTTTCATTACCAAATAATGAGTTAAACAGCTAAACTATAATAATGATAAGGTCAAAGTTCGAGCATATTTTAGACTTCCGTGGACTTTGATCTTGTGCAAATATTCTACAATTTTATAGGCCAAGCTTTGAAAAATGTTTCTCTTTTTCCATTGAAGTTTCGGACGTCTCCTTCTAAGATTAGTTTTTGGGATATTTTTATTCAAATTTTATTCTCTTTATAGTAATTGTTTTTTCCAAGAGTGGGTTACTAGCCCGTCGTCCTAACCCATTTTTATCGATCTTATGGAACAACTCTCGGTACATGTTAGCTCACTACATTAAGGGGTGTTAAACTAGTTCCCCGGGTGATAACACGAGGAGGTCAGTGTCCACAGTTGAGATAAAGGATGACCAAGATATGTCTGGGCTTACCTACATAATCAAAATTGACTCATGATAGAAATTTTTCATTACCGTGTGTTAGCTTTCCAATTTTTTTACAGAAGGTAATAAAAATTCAAAAATCATTTAAAAAGACTTTTTTTAATAAAAAAAAATTGTTTGTCTTGGTGGGATTCGAACCCGGGCCATTCAGTTCAAATTACCATTTTAATTACAAAAAAGTACTTCTGTAATAACTTATTAGTTATTCGGAGTGTATGTTGTAGTAATTACAAGGTAACCAGTTACAAGAGTACTTGCTATTACCAAAGTTTTGCTGGGAATATATACAACTTTTTTAATATCTTGTGCTTTTAACATGCTTTTATTTGTAAGAAATAAGATATTTGTCGAAGGCCGTTAATAATAAAAATTCTCTTAATAACTATTTTAAAGTTGACTTTAGTAAAAGCTTTCTTAAGAACTAGTTCTATGTAAAAGAAAAAAGCTTTAGTAAAATTAGTAAAAACCTTTAATATTTAAACGATTTTTTAAGTCATTTTAGATTTAAAGTAAATGAAATGATCCTTTACAGATCCAAGCTTTTTTGTGTTGTATAATAACTAAAGTTTAGATTTAACAGCTTGCTTTGTTGAAAGCTTATATATATATGATAAAAACCATTAAAGTAAACATTTTTCTTCACAAACGTCTAGTAAATACTGTAAGTTTAAAGTTGGCTATAGTTTTACAACTTTACTATAAAAGCTTTCATAACAACCGCCTAAACGTTAAAGAGATGCTTAGGAAAAAGCTTTAAAAGAAAAACTTTTAATAAGAAAATAAATTTTATGTGAAAAACTTTTATACAATCGCTTTTGGTTCAAAAATTTTACTATAAAGGTAACCTTTTTAGCTTAGAAAAGTTTATGTTAAAAGCTTTAATTTAAAAATCTTTATAAGAAATTGAGTTTGAAGCTTTAAATTATTAAAATCTTATAATTATTATAAAGACGTTCTTATTTAATAGTTTCCTTAATGACAGTTTTATTAGAAAACTATTTTTTCTCAAAAGGGATATGTACTAAAAAGCTTTAGTGGAAAAGGTTTTTATATGAAATGTAGTTTTAAATGAAAAACTTATAACTTTTGTTGAAAGTGAATAATATAAGCTTAAAGTTTAAAAAAGTTTGCATAAATAAAACGTTTTTATAAAAAAAAATAATTTTAGGAAAAAGCTTTAGTTGAAAATTTTCTTTTAAAAAAGTTTTAGCTTTCTTTAGAAAAAAATTTAAAGAGATGCTTATTAAAAACCTATAGTAGAAAAGACTTTTATATGAATGTAATTTAAGTGAAATCCTTAAATTTTTTAATTTTATCTATAAGCCTTTATTTATAAAAAGCTTATCTATATTATATAGACGTTCTTATATCAAAGTTTTCCTTAAAAAAGTTTTATTAGAGAATAATATAGAGTTTACATTAAAAGCTTTGCTAAGGACTATTTTCACATAAAAAGGATGTTTACTTAAAAGCTTTGACAATAATATTAGTTTAAAGTATAAAAGTTAAGGTCTATGAGTCTTATTTAAAATGCTTTAATTTATAAAGAGCTTATATTTATTATATAGGTGCCATTATACCAAAGTTTTTTTTTTTAAGTTTAATTAGAGAATAATATGGAGTTCCAATAAAAGCTTTTAACTTATAAAAAGCTTATTTTATGATATAGGTGTTTTTATAACAAAGTTTTCTTTAAAAAAGAATAATAATAGAATAATATAGAGTTTGCATAGGTTTTACTTAATGTGAAAACTTAAATCTTTTATAAAAGCGTTTTTAGTTTAAAGTTTTCACAACAAAAGCTTTTTTTAAAGTTTAAACATAAAACGTTTTTGTTAAAAAACGTATACTAAGTAACAAGCTTTTATTTGTTAAAAGTTCAATGTATTGCTTATAAAAGTTTCCTAATAATATCAAGTTTTCAATAAAAGCTTAAGTTAAATACTTACTTAAGAACAATTTTTATATAAAGGATGCTTAGTAAAAAGCTTTAGTGAAAAGTGTTATAAAAAATAGGTTATATTGTTAAAGCTATTTTAGAATGAAACAAATTTATTTGAAAAATATTTTTTGTAGAAGCTTCTATTGAAGAACTTTATTACCAAAAAGCTTTTATAAAAATTTATGATTCTTTAAAAGCTTTAATGAAACAAGTTTTCTTAGTGATAAAATTAGATATGTTTGACAACATTTTGAGTAAAAAGCTTTAATGGTTTAATTGTTTTCCGAATCTTTTTAGTGAGAAACTTTAGCTAAAAGCGTAATAAAAATTCTGTTTTAAGTAAAAGGATTTATTGACAAAATTATTTCTTTTACCATGAAACTTTTAGCGTTTAACAAAATTATTATAAAAACATTCTGTGAAAACTTACATTGGAAAAATGATAGCTTAAAAAAGCTTTTGTTTAAAATCATTTTTAGTCAATTTCTATATTAACAAAAGATTTCCAAGTGATTAGCTTTGATATGTTAGACAACATTTTGTGGCTTTTGTGGTTAAATCGTTTATAGAATCAAAGTAGTTCTTTTAGTGGAAAGCTTTTGATAAAACCATTTGAAACAAAAAAAAAATACTAAAAGCATTTTAAAAAGCCTTTTCTCAAAAAATTATGAGAAATGCTATTTGTATAGTTTTTCGATTTTTTTTTCAAAATCCCTAAGTTGAAAGTCTTTTTGAAGAAAACTTTTACACATTTTGCGTTAAAATGTAAATAAAAAATTGTTTTGATAAAAGAACTTGTTGTTAAAAGCTTTTGCTTTAATAAAATTAAAAATGAAAAGAAAAAATTAATAAAAAGAAATCTTTTAAAACAAAAAAAGAAAAGTACTTTTAGCAAAAAGCTTTTAATTAAATGGCATTTAAAAAAGTTTTGCTCCAAACTTTATGTGAAAAGGTATGAAAAGGTATTTTTGAAAGACTTTTAGATTAAAAGCTTTTAAATAAAAGTAATAATGAATTACTTTTATTTAAAAGCCAAGCCAAAGCTTTGACATCAAAAAAGTAAAGTATGTTCAGCAAAACTTGTTACATAAAAGCTCTTTTAGTAAAAGATTTCATGTTAATAAAAAACTTTTTACTTTACTTTACTTTTTACTCCTTTTTAGAAAATAACTTCCTCAAACCATTTTTAAGAAGCTCTTTTAAAAGTATAGCGTTCTTTAAGCTTTAAACAAGATAGTATGGGCTGAACTGAAATATTGGCCAATCATCCCCATTAGTTGTTTTCGAATTAGAGTAAAAGCTGTAAACTCTCCTTTTATGGGACTTTTCAAAAAGACCATACGGCAAATTTATGTATGAAAGTGCAAAATCTTTATATTATAGAGTCTTAACTCATTAATTGCAAAATTTAGACATAATCCAGCAAAAATTGTAAGGAGTCAAATTCTTCAATTAGTCAGTCGTACGAGTTCAATAGCGATTTTTCAGTACTCAGAAAATTGCGAAATGTGCTTTGATAAAAAAAAGCTGGACGGAAATGTTTATAAGACTATCGCTAAGCTTTCAGAGGAATTTTAAAGTTACAAATATCAGCATATGCCAAATATACCCTCTCTATCTGCTGTGGTGTAGGGCATTGAATCTTATGTTTGTTTGAACAAATATTTCGCATTAAATTTAATTTATAAATAATTGATGATGTTCACTTAAAATATGATGGTTTAATGGAGTTATAGTTCACGTATTTTGTTAAACACGCTTTTATACCTTTTTTTCGTTGTTGTCCAATATCTTTTTGCTGTTAATAAAAAAACACACCCTAAATAACGGCATTTTGGCATGCTTCCAATATTTAAAATTAAAATTATAAAATACCTACAAACAAATAAAAAAAAATATTTATTATTTCAATATATTTTTTAAATGCCTAGAAGAGAAATGTTAACAATTTAAGCAAATATATGAGCAGCAATAAAAAGAAACAGAATATGGCCATAAAATATCAAAAGCTCAGAGCTCAAAACTGAAAAGAATTTGCACTTGGCACAAGTTTTACAAAACTTTATAGTTAAAATATAAATAATATAAATTTGTTGAATCTAAATCGAAAAACAGAGGAAAAAATAGCTAAAAATGACACGCCTTTAGCACGAGTTTAAACTGTAGTGAACATTACAACAGCTAAATCAAAAAGTCCAATAACTATTTTAGATTCTTAAATTGTCAACGTTTTTTTTATTTTTTTCTTTTTTTGAAATCGTTTATATGGCTGAAAGCTTCTAAGAATTAAGTGTTTGCTGTTGGACGTAACAAAAGAAGAGGCACAAATTAATTTAAAGCACACGTCATTATTAACATCCCTGAATATTGATCAGTTGTGGTCAAAACTCCTCAACTTCAGCAAACGGACGACAAGTCAGCCAGCGAAATGCCAGCAAAAATGTTGGCTGACACATGTGTCTTTATGATGGTTACTTTGGCCAACTAATAAAGGAAATCGATAACGTTTCTTGCTATTTCTTTTATTCTATTCTTTTCTTTTTTCAATTTTTTTGCTTCTTTTTTTGCTGATTATTTTTATTTTTAATTCATGAAAATACTACAAAAATCGGCCTATTACAAGTATTCCAAGCCTTTTCATATGAGCCCTCAACTCCAGCACCATCTGCACGTTTTATTAATAAAAGTATTTTAGCACTTGTTGCTAAATCCCAACTACAATGAATTATTTTTTATGATTACGAGTATTATTGTTCAAAAAAGGGTGTAGTATACTTTAGTAACTACTTGAAATAACACTCTGTTCAGTTATGGCTTTTTAGTTTGCCCGTTTATATGTATCTCTTAAAAAAATGGTCAATGGGCTCGGTTGTCGGTCGGTGGCAAATATTATTACAAAAAAAAAAAGCAAATCGAAATGTTTAATATTAAAAATGTGCCTGACGTTTGAGGAAAGAAATGTTAACACGTTTCTTCAGTTTTAAATTGACTATGATTCATAGATTTCATATAAAAATATCAATACTAAAAGTGGAATGCATATTAATTGCAAGCAAAAAAAAGAGCATAAAATTGAATATTTCAACATAAAAGTACAGGGACGGGATTTTAAAAGTAAGAAATTTAAAAAATTCCTATAAAATTAAGAAATTTTTGCAAAAATTTCGGATAAAATTTAGAAATTTTTTAAAATTTCCTTAAAAATTGGAAATTTTCGAAAAATTTTTTAAAAAGTTCTTAAAAAATACAAAAATTATATTTAAAATTTATTGTTTTTCTGGAAAATTTTTTAAAAATTTTCTAATTTTAAAGGAAATTTTTCAAAAATTTTTTAGTTTTAAAGGAAATTTTTCAAAAATTTCCTATTTTTATAGGAAATTTTTCAAAAATTTCCTATTTTTATAGGAAATTTTTCAAAAATTTCCTATTTTTATAGGAAATTTTTCAAAAATTTATTATTTTTATAGGAAAATTTTCAAAAATTTCCTATTTTTATAGGAAATTTTTCAAAAATTTCCTATTTTTATAGGAAATTTTTCAAAAATTTCCTATTTTTATAGGAAATTTTTCAAAAATTTCCTATTTTTATAGGAAATTTTTCAAAAATTTCCTATTTTTATAGGAAATTTTTCAAAAATTTCCTATTTTTATAGGAAATTTTTCAAAAATTTCCTATTTTTATAGGAAATTTTTCAAAAATTTCCTATTTTTATAGGAAATTTTTCAAAAATTTCCTATTTTTATAGGAAATTTTTCAAAAATTTCCTATTTTTATAGGAAATTTTTCAAAAATTTCCTATTTTTATAGGAAATTTTTCAAAAATTTCCTATTTTTATAGGAAATTTTTCAAAAATTTCCTATTTTTATAGGAAATTTTTCAAAAATTTCCTATTTTTATAGGAAATTTTTCAAAAATTTCCTATTTTTATAGGAAATTTTTCAAAAATTTCCTATTTTTATAGGAAATTTTTCAAAAATTTCCTATTTTTATAGGAAATTTTTCAAAAATTTCCTATTTTTATAGGAAATTTTTCAAAAATTTCCTATTTTTATAGGAAACTTTTCAAAAATTTCCTATTTTTATAGGAAACTTTTCAAAAATTTCCTATTTTTATAGGAAATTTTTCAAAAATTTCCTATTTTTATAGGAAATTTTTCAAAAATTTCCTATTTTTATAGGAAATTTTTCAAAAATTTCCTATTTTTATAGGAAATTTTTCAAAAATTTCCTATTAATAAAAATAGGAAATTTTTGAAAAATTTCCTATAAAAATAGGAAATTTTTAAAAAATTTCCTGAACTAAATTACAAGTTTCTTCAATTTAATTAAATTTTCAATAAACTAAATGTTTATTTTTATTAATACACCATCATTTTAAGATAAACAATTTTACCTTTAAAATCATACCTTTTATTACCACCATAACTTTACTTCAGAAAAACTTTTATGACTTTAAACTCAATCACGTTTTTTTAGCGGTCGAAAAAACTCACATTCCTCTAGTTTTTGGTATAATTCACCCATATTTGTCTCAAACGAAAAAACCTAAAATAAAGATGCTTTTTTTGCCAACACACTTGTATAAAAATCATAAACTCAAAAAACTAAAATAAAAAAAATGGACTAAATGAACTTCCAAAATAAATATATAAAAATTTTTGCATGCTTTAGTTTCTGTCTTTCTGATTTTCTGGCACAAAAACGTGCCAACGTGCTGTTATGATGCTTCAACAAAAATTCGCTCGTACTCTCGTATTTACTAAATGTCAATTCAATGAGTGCTCATGTATCTAGAGTTTACTACTAAATATAAAATGAAACAAAAAAAAAATTCGTTAAAAAGATGCAACCAAAAAATTATTGAAGGAAAGAAAAAAATTATATTTAATATATGGATGTTTGGATAAATGGTAAAATGCATCATCTGCTTAACAGCCGGTGGAAGCAGATGATGATGAAGTTTTAGTATGAAATGATTTGTATGTGTGTATGTATGTGAAAGAGTTAAGTTGAGTCTGTTATTGTATGCTTAATGTCGGGAATACGAATGCTTTTATTTTTGGAGTAATGGATCATTGGAAAAAAAAGCTTGAGTCTGTTGGTTCTGCTACATTGCTGGTATATAAGTTGCTCTTAAAGTTTAACCAAGCAAGTGCAAGTTCAGATTTATTTGGTGGAAAAAGTGGTGAGACAGTGGGGCAATGGGGGTTTGTAGGCTCAAGCTTAGTCTATTTAAATAGTTTACCACAAGCTTTGATAGTATTGTTGATCTTTGAAATTTCTAGAATCTCTTTTAGTCGTGAAACCCTCAAAATTTAATTTTAGTTTATATACCACAGAGCTCTTTATAAAGTTAAGGTTTATACTTTCTATAGATTAAGGTATATACTTTCTATAGATTCGATAAAGATCTCAATGTCCGTTTATATATAGTTCGGACTAAGCTTTCACACTAGCTCTATATAGAGTCCAGATTAAGGTTCAGTCGTGAGCGTTTATGTAGTGCTGTTTAGTCTCTAATCTTCCCTTCTTATAAACTTTTTCTAAAGCTTTAATAGTGAGTCTTTATATAGTCCAGAATAAGCTTTAATGATCAAGCTTTTATCAGAATTCCGTATATAGTCCAGATAAGGCATAAATAGTAGCTTTTAAATATAAACCAATTTATTCGTTTGTCTCGATAAAAATGCAGGCTAAACTTTAACCATGATTTAAAGTTTGTTAATAGCTTCAATACTGCCTTAATATACAGTCCAAATCAGAATTGATAATCTCTTTTACATAGTCAAGATTAAGTAACAATTTATATTCTAATCTTTAGTATAAGACTAAAATCTGTATATAATTCAGATTAAGATTTTATATAACCAGAAAAAAATGATATAGTGGCTCTTACTTTAGACCGATTTGAGCTTTAGTTAGTGCTTTTTATGAAGTATAGAAAAAGATTTAATACTTTCATTCTCTACTGTAAGGTTAAAGCTTTTATCATGTTGATCTATATAGAATAGGGTGAGCTTTAATAATGATGCTTTATATAGAAAGAGTCAAGCTTTAATCGTCGTGTTTCATGTAATAAGTGTTAAAGCTTTAATAGTTGCACTCTATAAAGCGGAGCCATCTAGCTCAACATTACAATGTGCGAACTTTTACAGAAGAGCTTTTGAGCTCCCACACCAACACATTATGTATGATCGAGACACAACTATGTTTGTCCCGCTCACACTTAAGCAAAATTTGCAAAGTTAGCGCTGCCAGATTCGAATTTTTTGCTTGAATATATAAAGAATTTTCGAATATGTAAAGAAAAATGTAAATCTGACAACACTGACCGTAAGAGCTTTTAAAGCTATTTAGCACAAATGCAAATATTAATGTATATGTTTTTGAACAGGTCTGCTCTACATATGTTACCCGGTCTATAAAAAGGGAAAGGCTCTTTAAAAAGTTAAGATAAAGTATCCATTCCGGACTCAATAGTGGCTCTTTATAAATTTGAATTTCATATAGTCTATTAAAAAGCTCATTACTGGATCTTAAGAATTTATTTAACTTCAGTCGTGGGTCTTTATATAGTCCAATTTCAGTCTCAAATAAAGCTGTTTATATAGTTCAGTTTTGGATACAATTTTGAGTTCTTACTTACCCTCATGCCTGAGTCTCTATGTAGCCGAACTTCAATCTAAATCAAAGCTTTTAATATAGTTTTGTTTAAGATTTAATCTTATGTGTTTATTTCGTCGTATTAATGGGCCTTTATGATGTCTAATATCAGTCTCAGACCAGCCACTTCAAATAGTTCAGTTTTAAGGTTATTCTTAGGTCTTTATGACATAAGTCGTCAGTTCAGTTTTGATCGAAGCTTTTTATACAGTTCATTTAAAGACTCAATCAATCTCATTTGTGTGTCTTTGTCTAGTCATAAGCCTTTGTGATATCTAATATCAGTCTCAATCTTATTTAACCTCAGTCCTTAGTCTATATGTAGCCCAACTTTAATCTAAACTAAAGCTTTTAATGTAGTTCTGTTTAAGACTCAATCTTGAGTGTTTATTACGTCTTAGTCTTAGTCTCGATCGAAGCTTTTTATACAGTTCAGTTAAAGACTCAATCAACATCATTTGTGGGTCTTTATCTAGTCATGAGCCTTTAAGATGTCTAATATCAGTCTCAGTCTTATTTAGATATAGTCCTGAGTCTCTATGTAGCCCAAGTTCAATATCAACCAAATTTGTCTATGTATTTCAGTTTTAAACTCAATATTGAGTGTTTATTTAGTCTCAGTCATGACCCTTTACGATATCTTATATCAGTATTAGTCTAAGCACTTCAAATAGTTCAGTTTTTTTTATAATTCTTAGGTTTTTACAACATAAGTCGTGTCGTCAGTCCTGAGTCCTTATCTTATCCAATTTTAGTCTCGATCGAAGCTTTTTATATAGATCAGTTGAAAACTCTATCAACCTTATTTGTGGGTCTTTATGTATCTCAATTAAAGCTCTTAATATTGCTCAGTTTAGGCTTAAAGTTGCGTCTTTAGCCATTGTAAGTCTTGGGCTTTTATATTGTAAAATTCCGATTCCAATAAAAGCTCTTTATGTAGCTAAGTTTAAGGCTTAATTTCGAGTCTTTGTTCAGTCTCAGTCGTAGGGGTTTTTGTAGTTAAATTTCATTATTAATTAAAGAAATTTCTATAGTTCAGTCTTAGGCTAAATATCATGTCTTTACCCACCCAACAGTTGTGGGTTTTGGCGTGGTTTACTTTTTGACTAAGATTCTATCGCGAATATTTTTATATAATTTTGATTAGGATTACATCGTAGGTTTTGATTGAATGAATTTATTAATGTTCTTTTTCGAGGTTTTAAACAGTTTTGATGGAGATATGATCGTTTGTCTTTAAATATTGTGTGATTTACAAAACCTAGGGATGATATAATCAATCTGATTGAGATGTATGTGATTGACTGTAAACAAATTGTCTAGCTTGAGGTGCCATCGTGGGATTTATATGTATATAGTAGTTGAGACTCGATCTTATTGTTGTATATAATTTTGATTTATATCTGATCTTGGGTTTTTATTGAGTTTCGATTAAGGGTCTTTATAAGGTTTTGATTGAGATCAATATTGGATCTTTATAAAAATTTTACTAAGATTCGTTTATGGGTTCTTTTCGATTTTTAATAGAGATTCGATCTTAGGCCTCTATATAGTTTCATGAAAACCATAAAGTATATATAGAATTTTAAATGATCTTCAGTCTTAAATTGACTACAGTCTCACTGTCTTTTTACTTGCAACTACTTACTCTGTACTCTATACTCATGATAATAATGATGACGATCATGATCGTCATGATCATGCAGCATATTGAGGCATGAAGTATGCAAGTAGTGCAACTGTTTTTCTTACCATGATGATATGCAGTAAATATTTATACCTTAAGCTCTAGAGGAATAATATTCATTTGCTGCCTTAGTAGTAGTTTTTGGCTGTGGCTGCCGCTTTAGCTGATTTTAAGTTTAGGAGTGTTTGCTTTATAAGTGACATTGACAGTGACATCGTGAAGCTTCTTGGTGGTGGCTTTTGCATCTAAATACATGAATGTATATATGTATATAAAAGTAACTAAACGCGACTAAAGGAGTCTAGTTAAAAGATAAAATTTTAACATCTGTGTGCATGATGAGGCATTGTAAATGAATGAGTGAATAAGCAGCAGCAAAAGGGAAAAATGAAAAACGATTTCAAATATAACATTAAAGTTAAGAACTTGAGAGCTGCTGAAGTAGCTTTTTAATTGTCAAATGCATTAAATGGTTTAGCAAACAGGTTGAGTTATTTTACTAAGTTAAATATTAAATTTTCTTTAAAAAATATTTGTAAAAAAAAAGATGTTTTAAGTTACTTATATTCCAGGAACTCACAAAAATCAATATTCAATAAATAAAACCCCTTTTTATTTAAGACCTTTAACTCAAAAAACTAAATCTCCCTTTATTAATTAATGACCAATTAAAAATAATTTTTATATTTCCTAGGAAATCCCCCAAATAACATGATGTTTTCCTAAGATACATATCTCTTAAAATTGATCTTCATCTTTTCGTTTTTTAGTTCACAGACCAAACCAAAAAAAATGACTTGTTGCCTAGGAATCTATATCACTTATCAAATGTTTACCTTAGGATTTCTTTGTATATAAAACCCATTAAATTATGAGAACCAAAAACATCTGTAACACAAATTTCATTTCATTTTCATTTTAAATAAGGGCTTATACATTTCAAGATCATGATCTTACAGCACACAGCAGGTTATTAAGGCAATTTACAGAATCTTTTATTTTGTCTTTCTTTTTTTCAAAATGCGTGTGATCATGAAAAATCTCTAATGTCAAGTGATCCGAGATAAACATCATCTTGTTAGCCTTGTTAAGAAACCTTAAAGAAATTAGTTAACATTTGACATGTATTCGTTTAAGAAACCAGATGATCTTTTTTGTCGTTAAACTCATAGCATAGAGATGAGATGGATATCATACAAAAATATCATCAAAAACTAAAATTAAATTAACTTAAAAAATCATTGTAGACACAAATTAATTACCAGGTTTACCACATAAAACATATTGTGAGGTCTAATCATAAACATTGTTTTTTGTCTAAAAAATGAAATTATACCAAAGACGTCAAAATAAGTGTTTCAAACTCTATAAAACAAAATTTTAATAAACAAACTTTAGACTAAGAAATAAAAACTGGTAGCAACTAACCCAAAAAAAGTTAAATGATAGATAAAGAATGTTTTCAAAACTAAGCAAATAAAAAAATCAAAAGACTTAAGATACAAACTTGATAAATTTCTGAGGGATTTTTGTTACTTAGATAAAGATAAAGTTGATAAAAACAAGTCTTCCTATCATCAACTTTTCTATAGCAAAGTCTTCCTATCATCAACTTTTCTATAGAAAAGTCTTCCTATCGTCAACTTTTCTATAGAAAAGTCTTCCTATCGTCAACTTTTCTATAGAAAAGTCTTCCTATCGTCAACTTTTCTATAGAAAAGTCTTCCTATCGTCATCTTTTCTATAGAAAACTCTTCCTATCGTCAAGTTTTCTATAGAAAACTCTTCCTATCGTCAACTTTTCTATAGAAAACTCTTCCTATCGTCAACTTTTCTATAGAAAACTCTTCCTATCGTCAACTTTTCTATAGAAAGCTCTTCCTATCGTCAACTTTTCTATAGAAAACTCTTCCTATCGTCAACTTTTCTATAGAAAACTCTTCCTATCGTCAACTTTTCTATAGAAAACTCTTCCTATCGTCAACTTTTCTATAGAAAACTCTTCCTATCGTCAACTTTTCTATAGAAAACTCTTCCTATCGTCAACTTTTCTATAGAAAACTCTTCCTATCGTCAACTTTTCTATAGAAAACTCTTCCTATCGTCAACTTTTCTATAGAAAACTCTTCCTATCGTCAACTTTTCTATAGAAAACTCTTCCTATCGTCAACTTTTCTATAGAAAAGTCTTCCTATCGTCAACTGTTCTATAGAAAAGTCTTCCTATCGTCAACTTTTCTATAGAAAAGTCTTCCTATCGTCAACTTTTCTATAGAAAAGTCTTCCTATCGTCAACTTTTCTATAGAAAAGTCTTCCTATCGTCAACTTTTCTATAGAAAAGTCTTCCTATCGTCAACTTTTCTATAGAAAAGTCTTCCTATCGTCAACTTTTCTATAGAAAAGTCTTCCTATCGTCAACTTTTCTATAGAAAAGTCTTCCTATCGTCAACTTTTCTATAGAAAAGTCTTCCTATCGTCAACTTTTCTATAGAAAAGTCTTCCTATCGTCAACTTTTCTATAGAAAAGTCTTCCTATCGTCAACTTTTCTATAGAAAAGTCTTCCTATCGTCAACTTTTCCATAGAAAAGTCTTCCTATCGTCAACTTTTCTATAGAAAAGTCTTCCTATCGTCAACTTTTCTATAGAAAAGTTTTCCTTGTGTGTGTATTTTTCATTGAAGTTTCAAGTTAAAGTAAATAACTTTACATACAGAAATTTCTCTTGTTAAATTGAGATATAGACTTAACAAAATCAATTCAAATTCCTGGCACTTGGTGACTCTTGTTACATTTAAATAATTTCAAAAATTTTATGGTAGTGTCTTTTACTTAAAACATTATATCAAGCGAATGCTTAAGCTTACTCTTAACAAAAACGAAAACTATTTGCAACTGCTTGTACGCAAAATTGTTTAATGTTAAAGCAAAAATGTTTCTTAAACATATAAAAGTTTAGCATTTCAATTTAGTTCCCCCTACATAAGATCAATTGAAACTAAAGCGAAATGTTAATGTGTTAAATGCTTGTCTCAGCGACAGAAAACGTTTAGCTATATTCGATTCGCATTGATTGTTCTACACTTTACACCTGTTTTTGAACTTTAGAAAACATTTCAATTTAATGTTTTAAATTTTTTTTGTTTCGTTTTATTTAAAAATTTTAAGATTAAGTATTTGAGTTTTGTGTAAACATCATGAAAATGAACAAAACATACATATGAAGACATATAAAAAGTTTAAACTTAACGTAAGAGATAAAATCGGAACATAATGCGGACATACCATTTTATGTTAAATATTGACATAAAAGCTAATTTTAAGCTTAACCAACCAAACGGCAGCATTAAACGATAAAAAAGTAAAAAAAGTATAAAGTAGCCAAAGGAAATGGTAGTTAAATTTTGTTTATTTGTTTTTTTTTTATTTCATTAAATTTAGAGTAAATATTGAAAATAAAATAAAGTTTGTTTCCTGAGTCTTTTGTTTTTATATTAAGTGGTACAAACTGAAAAGTAATAAATTTTATTAAAATATTGATCTGTTTTTATTATTAGTTTAATAAACTTATGGACTTTGTCAAAACTCAAGGTTTGAGCAAGAGTTTGTTGCTTAAGTCTTTTGTTTTTTATGTAAAATTTAATAACATTTGTCTTTTTAGAGGTGTTGTTTACGACTGCTATTAGTTACATTTAGACTAATGAGCTTAAATTGTGATTAACAAATTAGTGGAATTTTACCGGATATAAAAATTTGTTTTTGACAAAAAATTAAAGTTTTATGAGTTTATTGTTAATTTAACTTATCACATTAAAATTAGGCTTAAAAAATTAAGAAAAATGATAAAGGTTTGATATTTTCAGTTGAAAAAATGATAATAGATTAGAAAAAGAAATTAACATCTTGATAGAACTCATAATATTACGGAAACGGAAGAGTTCCGGTCTTTCTTTCTCCATTACTATTTAACTCAAATAATCAACGACTTTCTCTAAGTAAAGATAATTTGATTATAAAAAATTTGTTTACTCTTAAATTCTTTATAGAAAGTGATACATTTTTTATTTATCTTTAATTAATTATAAAAAGTTTTCTTTTATGATCCAATCAGAAGTGGGTTTTTAATAGTATAGATCGTCATCATTTTCTTGATTCTTTTGAATTCAAACTTTATTAAAGATATTACGGAAACGGAACCGGAACTCATTTTCTTCTCATTGCAAACTCAAACAATTAAAGACTATGCATGAGTAAAAATTTTTATCATGGAATAATTTTAATATCAAAATTGTTTATATAGAAAATGATAAATAATTTATTGTTAAAAGTTTTCTTTAATGCTCCAATCATAAGTCGATTTTGAATTCATAGTTCTTTATCGGAGATTTAATGCTTCCTTTGTTATTCGTTGATGCTTTCGTAATCGAGCTTCGTTAAGGAAATTATGGAAACGGAACCGGAACTCTTTCTTTCCTCATTACTTACTAAAACAATCAAAAATTTTGTCTGAGTTAAGATTTTGATCAGAAAACGTTTGGTTACTGTCAAAATTTTTCCTATAGAATATGATCCAATCATTAGTCTATTTTTCAATGCCTTGGTCCTCATCGGATCTTTACTGGTTCTTATTTGGCTTGGTAATGCTTTTCTTATCAAGTTTTGTTAAAAATGGATAACAGATTGGGCCACCACAGCCGTACCTAGTGCTAAGGAAGCCAGCATCACTTTACTCTAGGGTATTGTTGATGGTGTATTAAGTGAAGATATTTGGCTACACCGTTAGCTAAACACTTGACTTATCTGCTGCTGTTCCTTTTTCATAATCCCATCTTAACCACATAAAGAAAGACTGACCATTTTGAGATGGTGTATATATATACTCCATACAGCGATTAGGTTTACAGCAACCGATATCGGTCAACAGAGGGCACCAGGTCTAGGCTGGTCAGAGCGTGAGGTTATTAGTAGAAGGGATTGCTTATATGTACAAATGCATCATTTATATTCGTATCACTCCCTCAATAGATTTTATTTTTTTTTTTTGGTTTTTGTAAACTATGAAAATTTTTATCTTAAGAAAAATATTTTTGACAATGAAAATTTTTTCTTAAGAAACTGATTTTAGAAACGAAAATATTAAAAATTTTAACAACAAAAATGTTTTACTAAGAAAAATTTTAGCAATGAAACTTTTCCTCTAAAAAAAATGTTCACAAACGAAAAAGGTTTTGACAAAACAATATTTTTTTCAAGGTAAAATTCTGATAACAAAATTATTTTTGTAGAACGAGTTATTCCCTAAGAAGCAGATCTTTAACCACAAAAATATTTACCTAAGAAAAATTTTAACAACTAAACGAAAATATTTTCCAGAAAAATTTTAACCTCGAAAGTTTCGGTCTATTAAAATTGTTGACGACAAAAATGTTTCCTCTAAAAAAATGTTTGACTAAGAAACCGTTTCTTTTAAAAACATTTTGACAATGAACATTTTTTCAAGGAAAAATTCTGACAACGAAAATTATTTTTGTAAGAAAAATTATGACAAAAGAACATTTTTCCCTAAAAATAAAAAAATTTAAAACAAAAATTTTTCTCAAAGAAAAGCTTGGACAACAAAAATTTTGACAAGGCAATTTTTTTTCCAAAAAAAAAATATTTTGACCACGAAATTTTTTTCTCAAAGAAAAATTGTGACACCGGAATCTTTTGTATAAGAAGAATTGTGATAATTTTTTTAGACATTTGGACAAAGAAATTTATTTTAGAAAAAAATTTTATAATGAAAAATTTTCTCTAAGGAAAATTTTTGACAGCGAAATTTTATCTCTATAAGAGATTTTGGAAACAAATTTGTTTTATTAAATAAATTTGATTATATAATATTTCCTGTAAAAAAAAATCTGAAATATAAAAATTTTTCTCTAAGAAAAATTTTTCCTAAGTAATATCTTAAGACTGGAAAATTTTTCTCTAAGAAAAGCGAACATTTTGTTTAGGAACATTTATGACAATGAAGATCTTTTTCCAAGATAAATAGTAAAAACTAAAACTTTTAATAAAAAATATGTTGACTGCAAAATTTTTTCTCGAAGAAAATTCTTAATTAGAAATTTTTTCCAAGAAAATTTTTTGTTTCGAGCAAAACTTTGACTGCGAAATTTTTATTCCTATAAAAAATGTTGGAAACATTTTCTTTTTTCAAATAAATTTTATATTATTATTTCTTTAATTAAAATTCTAAGAATAAAAAACTTTTCTCTAAAAAAAATGATCCCTAAGAAATATCTGAATACAAAAAAATTTTATTCTAAGGAAAGCGATTTTTTTTAGGAAAATCTCAACCGATGAAGATTTTTTTCAAAGACAAAAAATAAAAACGTAAAATTTTAATTGAATACAAAATTTTTTCTTAAAGAAACATTTTGAGCATGAAATCTTCTTAAAAGTAAAAAATTACAACAAAACGTTTTAGCTAAGAAATTTTAAGAATACAAATTTTTTTCTAAAAAAATTTTCCATAAAAAAATGAAATACAAGAAAAATTTTCTATAAGAAAAGTTTTAGGGCAACAAAAATTTTCCGTAGAAAATTAAATATTTGTATTGAAAGTATTAAAATTGAATATAATATTTCGTCAACAAAAATTTTTCTCAAAAAAAAAAAATTTTAAAAAATTTTGAAAATTTTTTTCCAAAAAAATTCTGACAACGAAAATTTTTTCTCAAAGAATAATTTCGTAAAACGAAAATTTTTTGTCTCAGAAAAAAAAAATTCAGTAACGAAAAATTGTCTCTAAAAAAATTTCGACCACAAAACAAAATTTTCTTAAAAAAAAAAATTGATAAAATAAAATTGAGTATGAAATCTTCTTAAAAGAAAAAAAAATACAATAAAACGTTTTATCTAAAAATTTTAAGAATACAAATTTTTTTCTGAGAAAAATTTTCCATAAAAAATGTAATACAAGAAAAATTTTCTATAAGAAAAGTTTTAGGGCAACAAAAATTTTCCGTAGAAAATTAAATATTTGTATTGAAAGTATTAAAATTGAATATAATATTTCGTCAACAAAAATTTTTCTCAAAAAAAAAATTTGAAAAATTTTTGAAAATTTTTTTCCAAAAAAATTCTGACGACAAAAATTTTTTCTCAAAGAATAATTTAGTAAAAACAACGAAAAAGCATCTCTAAAAAAAATATGACCACAAAAGAAAATTTTCTTTGAAAAAAATTTATAAAAAAAAAGTTCTTTAAAAAAAAAACTTTAAAAATACAAATTATTCTCTAAGAAATATTTTTCCTAAAAAAAATCTGAAGACAAGAATATTTTCTCAAAGAAAAGTTTTAAGGCAACGAACATTTTCTCTTACAAAATTAAATATTTATGTATATTAAAATTTAAAAATAAAAAGAAATATTTCGGAAAGAAAAAATTTTCTCAATATAAATTTTGACGATTTTTTTTTTAAATTCAAACATTTTTTCTCAAAAAAAATGGTCATTACGAATTTTTTTTTGTAAAAATAATTGCGACAAGTCTTTTGGAAGAGAAATTTTGACAATCAAGAATTTTTTCCAAAAAAAAAGTAAAAACGAAAAATTTTCTTTTTAGAAAATTTCAGGCTCAAAATTTTACTTTAAGAAAAAAATTTGTCAAATTTAATCTTAATAATAACCTGATGTAAATATTACACATAGTACAGAATTGCTTTTCTTTATCTTCTACCCATATTAACTTCTTCAATATTGAATTAAGTGTCAGTCACTTGCTTAAAGCTCTCAATAAAAGAATGACAATAAAACATTACTAAATGTCTAAAAACAGCAACAAAACAACAGCGACAAAAAACTTAATAAAATTATGAACAATAAACTTCTTAATACGCGTATTTAAACCGAAATAGTGGCATGCCCTAAAAATCCAACAATATATAACAGAGACACAAGTACAATGTTTAAATGCAGACGAACAAACGAACACAGTTTGAATACGTAACTAAGAAATGGCTGCACTACTTCCCGTAAAGTCCATGATAATGAAACCAAAGCAAAGCCAAAAAAACAAAAATCACAGCTTTTTCAAATGACAACACCTTAAGGCATGAAATCCAGCAGAAGAAGTGAAAAAATGTAGGGGCTGAAAAGTGGAAAACTGGCGTCAGTCTAACCAAATTATAGTGGTAGACAGACGGACGGATGGTTCGTTGGTTGGTTGGTGGAACAAACAGCTCTAGACCTGTAACGAACATTTTATGAATTGTTAAATGTTTGAATAACAATAACTATAAATTCTAAACTGACTCCTGATTTTGGTCATTTAAAATCTAATAAAAAATTATAACAAACAATTTTTGTGTTTTGTGTCAGGTTTTTAAAGATTTTTGAATAAATAATATTAACGTGGTTTGGAAATTTTATTTTTTAAGCCACAAGTAGCAAGTTTTTTTTGAAGAGTTAAAAAAGAAATTTTTTTATTTTATTTTTAATTTAAATTAAAAGAAATCATGTACTAAACAAATGTTGTCACAACATCCGGTTTGATTTAAATATTAGTTTTTTTTGAGACCGAACAATAAAAGAAAGACGATCAATGAACATTTTATATTTATATAAAACTAAAACATCAGCGAACATGTGTCTTTGGATATACAGAAAAAAACTCTAGAAAAATTAAAAAAATAAACTAAACAGACGGAAAGAATTACAGAAAGATAGACAGTCAGTAGTAAAGTCAGTTAGTTAAACAGATAGACGGACAGACAGACAAGAGGTGCGTAAACATTTCAGCATAATTTTTCGAGCCACAAAACAGACAATGATGGACTCAATATTGTAAACTGCACTAAAAATTAGTATTCTAAGTTACTTTTATATTAAACATTTCTACTTCTTTGAATATGTCTTTGCATATGCTTTGGTATAGCAAAGCATGAACTAGAAAAAAACCTTTTATATTTTAAAAGGAAGAATTGTGATTTTTTTTATAGGTTTTTATAAAAATTTTCATTCATAAATTTATGGCTTTAGTCTAAGACAATGACAATATGTTTTATTTTTTTATTTTTTCTTTATAAAAAAATAAAATCTAACTATCATTGATCTCTGAAAGCCATAAATATTCTTCTATTGTTAGTTTTATATATCTAATGATTTGTCTCCAAGTCTTTCTCGGCAACCTGTTGTCATTTCCATATGTTATTTTGATTTGTTTTAACCTTTTCTATTCTTTCTTTTCAAAAGGAAGTTCAGGAAATTATTATTAAATTTGAGTATTTATTTTTATGCATTTTGTTAGATTATTTCAGTTATAGACAAATAGCAAAGACATTCCACTTCCGCAAAACCATGTGTTAGTTTTTGTATTAGAACTAATGTAATAGAAAATTAAAGTCATAGACAAGGAAGAGTCTTTGTGGCCTTTCAAATCAAATATTCTCATCATTAGGTTTTAGTTGTAAGTTTTTGTCCCCAACATATGAAAAAAATTTGCCTTAGGAGGAAAACAAACAAAAGACTTAAGACACAAACTTTATTTTGCTGCTCATCGGATTTGTGTCATATTGAGTAATTTTGTCTGATTTACAGCTAAAATTATACCAAATTTACAAACGATTTTTGAGGAGGCTCTATTTGCTTGTAGTTTCAAGTTGAATAGATCAAAAGACTTAAGGCACAAACTTTACATTACATCCCATTATATTAATTTCGTTTTGTATCAAATATCGAAAGATTTTTAAACGATTTTTTTTTAATAGCAGTCTTTTTGTAGCTTAACTGTTTTCCTGTAACATATTACTCCCAAATATGTTCTGTTTGGTCAAGACAAAACTACTTATATGCATGCATATTAATTAATTTTATTATCATTATAGGCTACCTTTTATGTCAGCTATTCAGATTTTTGTTATTGAATTTCGAATGAAATTTACATTATTGAACATTAAACCCCAAAGCGCACAACTGAATCTGAACAGGACTACCTTCTATATACAAGACTTCTGAAAATGTTTCTATAGAAAAAATTTCCTATTAAAAATTTGTCTATAGAAAAATTTTACCATTGAAAATTCTTCCATAGAAAGAAATTTTTGAATAGAAAAATCTTAACATTTAAAATTTTTCTATATAAAAATTTTCGATTAAAAATTTTTCTATATAAAAATTTTCTTTTTAAAAATTTTTCTATTGAAAAATTATCTTATTAAAAATTTTTCTATAGAAAAGTTTTCCTAATAAAAATTTTTCTAAAGAAAAATTTTCTTAATAAAAATTTCCTAATAAAAATTTTTTATAGAAAAATTTTGCTAATAAAAATTTTCTATGGAAAAATTTTCCTAATAAAAGTTTTCTATAGAAAAATTTTCCTAATAAAAATTTTTCTATAGAAAAATTTTTCCTAATAAAAATTTTTCCATGGAAAAATTTTTCCTAATAAAAATTTTTCCATAGAAAAATTTTTTCTAATAAAAATTTTTCTGTAGAAAAAATTTTCAATTAAAAATTTTTTTATAGAAAAATTTTCCTATTAAAAATTTTTCTTTAGGAAAATTTTCCTATTAAAAATTTTTCTATAGAAAAATTTTCCTATTAAAAATTTTTTTCTAGAAAAATTTTCCTATAGAAAAATTTTCCTATTAAAAATTTTTCTATAGAAAAATTTTCCTATTAAAAATTTTTTTATAGAAAAATTTTCCTATTAAAAATTTTCCTATAGAAAAATTTTCCTAATAAACATTTTTCTATAGAAAAATTTTCCTTGTAAAAATTTTTCTATAGAAAAATTTTCCTAATAAAAATATTTCTATAGAAAAATTTTCCTAATAAAAATTGTTCTATAGAAAAATTTTCCTATTAGAAATTTTTCTATAGCAAAATTTTTCTATTAAAAATTTTTCTAATAAAAATTTTTATTTAGAAATATTTTCCTAATAAAAATTTTTCTATAGAAAAATTTTCCTAATAAAAATTTTTCTATAGAAAAATTTTCCTAATAAAAATTTTTCTATAGAAAAATTTTCCTAATAAAAATTTTTCTATAGAAAAATTTTCCTAATAAAAATTTTTTTATAGAAAAATTTTCCTAATACAAACTTTTCTATAGAAAAATTTTCCTAATAAAAATTTTTCTATAGAAAAATTTTCCTAATAAAAATTTTTCTATAGAAAAATTTTCCTAATAAAAAGTTTTCTATAGAAAAATTTTCCTAATATAAAGTTTTCTATAGAAAAATTTTCCTAATAAAAAGTTTTTAATAGAAAAATTTTCCTAATAAAAAGTTTTCTATAAAAAAATTTTCCTATTAAAAATTTTTCTTAAGAAAAATTTTCCTGTTAAAAATTTTTTTATAGAAAAATTTTTCTATAGAAAAATTTCCCTATTAAAAATTTTCCTATTAAAAATTTTTCTATAGAAAAATGTTCCTATTAAAAATTTTTCTATAGAAAAACTTTCCTATTAAGAATTTCCCTATAGAAAAATTTTCCTATTAAAATTTTTTCTATAGAAAAATTTTCCTATTAAAATTTTTTCTATAGAAAAATTTTCCTATTAAATTTTTTTCTATAGAAAAATTTTCCTATTAAAAACTTTTCCATAGAAAAATTTTTCTAATAAAAATTTTTCAATAGAAAAATTTTACTATTCATTTTTTTTCTATAGAAAAATTTCACTATCAAAAATTTTTCAATAGAAAAATTTTTCAAATAAAAAGTTTCCTAATAAAAATTTTTCTATAGAACAATTTTCCTAATAAAAATTTTTCTATAGAAAAATTTTCCTAATAAAAATTTTTCTGTAGAAAAATTTTTCTATTAAAATTTTTTTGATAGAAAAATTTTCCTATTAAAATTTTTTTGATAGAAAAATTTTCCTATTAAATTTTTTTCTATAGAAAAAATTTTCTGTTTAAATTTGTCTATAGAAAAAATTTCCTATTAAAATTTTTTCTATTAATAAGTTTTTCTATTAAAATTTTTTCTTTGGAAAATTTTTTTTTTTAATTTTTTAACCTTAGACAAATTTTATACAATTATTCATTGAAAAATTTTGAATACTCATTAATAACCTAACCACGATCTCTATTTTCGTACAAGATTTATCTTATGATCTTCTGCTAATGATCTAAATTTGTCAATCAAAATGAAAACGAAACGTATTAAATGTCAAACCATAATTTGTAGATAACTTATAGAAGTGTCTCAAATTAAACTCATTTATTTCCAATAAAGACAAATAAAACCCACGGAGAAAAAAAATCTCTAATAAAAATTAGTAATCTAATATTACATTAAATGGTGTAACAAATGAGTGTACGATCAGAAGGCGCCAAGATCTAAACAATATGCCATCAGAAAAAAGATACACACAGATTATACAGCCAAAACGCAACAAAACTTTAAACACCAAATAATGAAACTGTCCAATATTGTACAAATGATCTGGAAATAGTAGAAGAGGAAAAAAAACAAATTCAAGCAAGATCATAACCAAGATCTTTAACAAAATAACACACACATATCAAGCTCAAATTACATTAGTGTCATTTGGCGCCATCAGATTGAGTGAGTGGATTTTTTTCTGTTCGTTTGTGATGGTGTTACCAAAAAAAATTAACGTAATAAAGAAAACTTTAAAAAGCCATTTACACTATAAAAACTATAGAAAAAATATAGAGGCCTTTATAAGGCCTTCAATCACTCACTCCATCATATCAAAAGACATCGAAATTTTTGTATATATTACAAAAAAGTGTTACATTAACGCAGCTATTTAGGAGGGTATTGTCTAAATTTAACAATACCTTTAGAGTCAGAAGCAATATTTTAAAATTTATATTGGCCATTTACTTACAATTTTTTAGATAAACAACAGAGAATGTGTTATTAATTGATCTCATAACTACAAGAGAGATAAAATGGTATTGCTCTAGATTTCCAGCATTTATTGGAATTACTTTACATTGCAATAGGCTCATAACATTTCATGATAAGATAATATTGGTGACAGCTTTGTCATCATTAAACAAACTCTTCCCTATTTGCAACTAAATATTGATGACATCAGTTTTAAAATAAATCCTGTTATATTTATAGTTCAAGTATTACTTCCCTTATGCCATCTATTGTTTTCAAATAATGTATATCCATTTTCTTATTCATAAAAAAAAATACATTCAAATCTTTATAAAACTTATGTTTTTCTAACTATAAGCTAGTATTTACTTTAATTTCCTTAATTGATCATTTTAAGTTGACTCTTAAAAGTATTGAATATTTTCTTTAATATTAATATTAGCATAAATTAAATAATTGTCTAATGTAGTTGCTTTGTACTAGAAGTGACAACAATTTGCATTCGTATAATTATTTATTTTGTTAAAAGTTTTTACTTAATTTATGCAAAGTTTTATATTAATGCTAATAAGGAAATTTTTAATATTACTAACAAAGTATGTTTCCTGAGTCTCTTGTTTTATAAAAACATATGTAAGTCAGTTACATCATATGTAAGTATTAAAATCAACAAAGGAAATATAAAATCTCTATATTTTTCTGTTAAATTTTTTTATAGATAAAATTTCTTATAAATTATGTTTTCTATCGAAAAATTTTCATAAAAAATTTTTTCCAAAGAAAAATTTTCTTAGTGAAATTTAAAAAAAAATTTCTTAGTAAAATTTTTTCCAAATAAAAATTTTCTTAATGAAACTTTTCTAAAAAAAATTTTTTGTAATAAAATGTTTTCTAAAGAAAAATTTTCATTATGAAATTTTTTTCAAAAAAAAAAAATTCTACAAATAAAATTTTTCCCAAAGATAATGAAATTTTTTTAAAAAGAAACATTTTCATAATAAAGTTTTTTCCAAAGAAAACATTTCTTAATAAAGTTTTTCCAAAGAAAAATTTTCTTTTTTATAAAATTTTTTACTACGAAAAATATTTTTTGTGAAATTTTTTCCAATTAAAAAATGTGTTAAAATTGTCCCCATGAAATTTTTTTCCCTAGCAAAATTTTCCTAATTAAATTTTTTCCCTAGAAAAATTTTCTTAATGAAATTTTTTCCCTAGAAAAATTTTCTTAAAGAAATTTTATCTATAGAAATATTTTCTGAAAGAAATTTTTTCTATAGAAAAATTTTCCCAACTAAAGTTTTTCTATAGAAACATTTTCTCAAAGAAATTTTTTCTATAGAAAAATTTTCTTTCATAAAATTTTTCTATAAAAATTTTTTTTTCAGAAAGTTTTTCTATAGAAAAATTTTCTGAAAGAAATTTTTTCTATAGAAACATTTTCTGAAAGAAATTTTTTCTATAGAAAAATTTTCTGAAATAAATTTTTTCTATAGAAAAATTTTCTTAAACAAATTTTTTCTATAGAAAAATTTTCTGAAACAAATTTTTTCTATAGAAAAATTTTCTGAAACAAATTTTTTCTATAGAAAAATTTTCTGAAAGAAATTTTTTCTATAGAAATATTTTCTGAAAGAAATTTTTTCTATAGAAAAATTTTCTGAAAGAAATTTTTTCTATAGAAAAATTTTCTGAAAGAATTTTTTCTATAGAAAAATTTTCTGAAAGAAATTTTTTCTATAGAAAAATTTTCTAAAACAAATTTTTTCTATAGAAAAATTTTCTGAAAGAAATTTTTTCTATAGAAAAATTTTCTGAAATAAATTTTTTCTATAGAAAAATTTTCTGAAAGAAATTTTTTCTATAGAAAAATTTTCTGAAAGAATTTTTTCTATAGAAAAATTTTCTGAAAGAAATTTTTTCTATAGAAAA
Source organism: Stomorhina lunata (assembly GCA_933228675.1). Lineage (NCBI taxonomy): Eukaryota > Metazoa > Arthropoda > Insecta > Diptera > Rhiniidae > Stomorhina > Stomorhina lunata. Next base: position 121,398,694 of record OW121742.1, on the reverse strand, counting down.
ATTTTCTGAAACAAATTTTTTCTATAGAAAAATTTTCTGAAACAAATTTTTTCTATAGAAAAATTTTCTGAAACAAATTTTTTCTATAGAAAAATTTTCTGAAAGAATTTTTTCTATAGAAAAATTTTCTGAAACAAATTTTTTCTTTAGAAAAATTTTTTGAAACAAATTTTTTCTATAGAAAAATTTTCTGAAACAAATTTTTTCTATAGAAAAATTTTCTGAAAGAAATTTTTTCTATAGAAATATTTTCTGAAAGAAATTTTTTCTATAGAAAAATTTTCTGAAAGAAATTTTTTCTATAGAAAAATTTTCTGAAAGAATTTTTTCTATAGAAAAATTTTCTGAAAGAAATTTTTTCTATAGAAAAATTTTCTAAAACAAATTTTTTCTATAGAAAAATTTTCTGAAAGAAATTTTTTCTATAGAAAAATTTTCTGAAATAAATTTTTTCTATAGAAAAATTTTCTAAAACAAATTTTTTCTATAGAAAAATTTTCTGAAACAAATTTTTTCTATAGAAAAATTTTCTGAAACAAATTTTTTCTATAGAAAAATTTTCTGAAACAAATTTTTTCTTTAGAAAAATTTTCAGACAGAAATTTTTTTTTCAGAAAAATTTTCAGAAAGAAATTTTTTCTTTAGAAAAATTTTCAGAAAGAAATTTTTTCTATAGAAAAATTTTCTGAAAGAAATTTTTTCTATAGAAAAATTTTCTGAAAGAATTTTTTCTATAGAAAAATTTTCTGAAAGAAATTTTTTCTATAGAAAAATTTTCTAAAACAAATTTTTTCTATAGAAAAATTTTCTGAAAGAAATTTTTTCTATAGAAAAATTTTCTGAAATAAATTTTTTCTATAGAAAAATTTTCTAAAACAAATTTTTTCTATAGAAAAATTTTCTGAAACAAATTTTTTCTATAGAAAAATTTTCTGAAACAAATTTTTTCTATAGAAAAATTTTCTGAAACAAATTTTTTCTTTAGAAAAATTTTCAGACAGAAATTTTTTTTTCAGAAAAATTTTCAGAAAGAAATTTTTTCTTTAGAAAAATTTTCAGAAAGAAATTTTTCCATCGACAAATTTTCTGAAAGAAATTTTTTCTATCGAAAAATTTTCTGAAAGAAATTTTTTCTATAGAAATGTTTTCTGAAAGAAGTTTTTTCTATAGAAAAGATTTCTGAAAGAAATTTTTTCTATAGAAAAACTTTCTAAAAAAAATTGTTTCTATAGAAAAATTTTTTGAAAAAAATTTTTTCTATAGAAAAATTTTCTGAAAGAAATTTTTTTTATAGAAAAGTTTTCTTAATAAATTTTTTTCTCTGGAAAAACTTTCTTAATTAAAGTTTTTCTATAGAAAATTTTATAAATGAAATTTTTTCTATAAAAAAATTTTTTCTATTGAAACATTTTTAAAAAAAATTTATAGACAAAAATTTGATAATGAAAAATTTTCCAAAAAAAAATTTATTACTGAAATTTTTTCCAAAGAAAATTTTTCTATAGAAATCTTTTCTATAGAAACATTTTTTTTAAAAAAAGAAAAAAATTTCTTAATGAAATTTTTTCGCTAGAAAAATTTTTTATTGATATTTTTTCTTTAGAAAAACTTTTTTAAAACTAATTTTTCTCTAGAAAAATTTTCTTAATGAAATTTTTTCTATAGAAAATTTTTTTAATTCAATTTTTTCTATAAATTTTTTTTTTAAGAAATTCTTTAGGAAAATTTCTTAATAAAATTTTGTCTATAAAAAAATTTTTAACGAAATTTTCTCAATGAAATTTTTTCTATAAAAAAAATTTTCTTTTCTTCCCTAGAAAAATTTTCTTATTGAATGTTGTACTACAAAAATTTTTGTAATGAGTTTGTTTCTTTAGAAAAATTTTCTTTATGAAATGCTTTCCCTAGAAAAATTGTCTTATCAAATGTTGTACTACAAAAATTTTTTTTATGAGTTTGTTTCTTTAGAAAAATTTTCTTAATGAATGATTTTCTCTAGAAAAATTTTTCCATTGAAATTTTTTCTGTAAAAAAAAATTCGTAACTAATTTTTTTTAGTATCCAATTTTCTGTTTTCTTTAATAAAGTTCATGATCCCAAAAATGTCCACTTTTTATAATTTCTCAAAATCTTTTCTCAATTTTCTCTTAACTTTCCCACATTAGCTTTCGAAAAAATGAAAAGTAAATTAAACAAACATTCCATCATTTTCTGTCATGTCAAATTTCTAATCAAAACTCATTTGTAATTCAGTAAACTAAAAAACAAAAGACTTAAGACACAAAATCAATGACTTATTAAAGAAATCAGTAAAAGCCAAACAAAAGACTTAAGACACATACACTGAAATAGAATAAACTTCAAATTTCAAATTATTCATTCAAAACTCCCAGTTAAATCGAACAAAAAACTCACATTACATTACAATAAATGACGCCAACATTTATTTGTAACCGTTAAACCTCTATACAACTCCTTCACTGACCACCCAGTAAAAGCCTTCTTAACAGGTCTGTCTCAACAAATGTCTCCTCATTTGGTTTCTTTTCTTTTCAGAGTCTTTATCCAATTTCGTTGATCAAATAATCATCATTATAATGTCGTTGTTGATGACAACAACATACATCAACACCAAAACGATTTGTTAAATTCAAAGCCAACAAAACAACAAAAAAGACATCTACAAAAATATCGCTTTACAAATGTCAATTCAATATGTCCACAATTTAAAGTAACAATAACAGAAATTTATTTTAATCAAATCAACAATAAGTCTAAAGAATTTTAAACAAATTTTTTAAGCCTTTCCATAATATTATTGGTGCTTTTTTGGTGGTTTAAACAAAAGTATAGCAACAAACTTTAGCCGAAAATGAGACAGCAATAAATGGTGTAAAAAATGTGCTATATAAATGACAAAAATATGCGCCATATTGTTTAAATGACAGTGGGTTTAAAACAATTAAAAAATAATATTTAAATCGAAAGACTTAAGACACAAGCAGTAAATATTTAATAAATTTCTAAAACCCAAACAAAAGACTTAAGACACATGCATCGAAATAAAAGTAAGAAGCTAAAAAATGACACTAGACTCAAAGGAGTTTAAATATTATAAAAATGTAAAGAATTAAGACACAGATATTAAACCACTGGTAGGTCTGTAAAGTTATTCACCCACTATCTCTTCTCTTCATTTAGTTTTAATTATCTAAATATTTAATATAAAATTTCATGATATCTCTAAACATTTTAGTCCGACACTTTGTTGTTCTTCAAATATTGATTTCAATAACCGCCATACAATATAAAATGGTCATGCTTCTGCACGGGCTTGAATCTTAAAAAGTTATAAGCAAAAAATTGTTTAAAAATTAAACATTTTTTAACAAATTGTTTTTAAAACAAACATTTATTATTTACGTGACAGGGGTTTTCATTAAATTTGCTTTTATTTTGCCTATAGTAATTTTTAGGTTCCACAACTTTTTGCTAATCAACGCCTACTTTTTTTTTCAAAGTACGTTTTAGGCTCGAAACTCGCACTCATATATTTTCACGATTTAGTTCAAATAATTTAAAGGAAACAATAAATGATTTGAATATGTCTAACAAAAGTGATAAAAAGTAAAGTAATGGAGTGTGGCGCAAAAAATACAAATGAAATTATTTTATTAGTCAAAATTGGCATTCAAATAGTTAAGGGACAGTGGGTGAGGAAAGAAGAAATGTTAAGCAAAAATTGTTAAAAAAAAAATTTCTAGAGAAAAGATTTCATTAGGAAAATTTTTCTATACAAAATTTCATTAGGAAAATTTTTCTATACAAAATTTAATTAGGATAATTTTTTTATAGAAAAAATTTCATTAGGAAAATTTTTCTATAGAAAAAATTTCATTAGGAAAATTTTTCTATAGAAAAAATTTCATTAAGAAAATTTTTCTATACAAAAAATTTCATTATGAAAATTTTTCTATAGAAAAAATTTCATTAAGAAAATTTTTCTATAGAAAAAATTTCACTAAGAAAATTTTTCTATAGAAAAAATTTCATTAAGAAAATTTTTCTATAGAAAAAATTTCATTAAGAAAATTTTTCTATAGAAAAAATTTCATTAAGAAAATTTTTCTATAGAAAAAATTTCATTAAGAAAATTTTTCTATAGAAAAAATTTCATTAAGAAAATTTTTCTATAGAAAAAATTTCATTAAGATAATTTTTCTATAGAAAAAATTTCATTAAGAAAATTTTTCTATAGAAAAAATTTCATTAAGAAAATTTTTCTATAGAAAAAATTTCATTAAGAAAATTTTTCTATAGAAAAAATTTCATTAAGAAAATTTTTCTATAGAAAAAATTTCATTAAGAAAATTTTTCTATAGAAAAAATTTCATTATGAAAATGTTTCTATAGAAAAACTTTCATTAAGAAAATTTTTCTATAGAAAAAATTTCATTAAGAAAATTTTTCTATAGAAAAAATTTCATTAAGAAAATTTTTCTATAGAAAAAATTTCATTAAGAAAATTTTTCTATAGAAAAAATTTCGTTAAGAAAATTTTTCTATAGAAAAAATTTCATTAAGAAAATTTTTCTATAGAAAAAATTTCATTATGAAAATTCTTCTATAGAAAAAATTTCATTATGAAAATTCTTCTATAGAAAAACTTTCATTAAGAAAATTTTTCTATAGAAAAAATTTCATTAAGAAAATTTTTCTATAGGAAAAATTTCATTAGAAAAATTTTTCTATAGAAAAAATGTCATTAGGAAAATTTTTCTATAGAAAGAATTTCATTAGGAAAATTTTTCTATAGAAAAAATTTCATTAGGAACATTTTTCTATAGAAAAAATTTCATTAGGAAAATTTTTCTATGGAAAAAATTTCATTAGGAAAATTTTTCTATAGAAAAAATTTCATTAGGAAAATTTTTCTATAGAAAAAATTTCATTAAGAAAATTTTTCTATAGAAAAAATTTTATTAAGAAAGTTTTTCTCTAGAAAAAATTTCATTAAGAAAATTTTTCTATACAAAAAATTTCATTAAGAAAATTTTTCTATACAAACAATTTCATTAAGAAAATTTTTCTATAAAAAAATTTCATAAGGAAAATTTTTCTATAGAAAAAATTTCATTAGGAAAATTTTTCTATAGAAAAACTTTCATTGGGAAAATTTTTCTATAGAAAAAATTTCATTAGGAAAATTTTTCTATAGAAAAAATTTCATTAGGAAAATTTTTCTATAGAAAAAATTTCATTAGGAAAATTTTTCTATAGAAAAAAATTCATTAAGAAAATTTTTCATTAAGAAAATGTTTCTATAGAAAAAATTTCATTAACAAAATTTTTCTATAGAAAAAATTTAATAAGATTTTTTTTTTTAATCGAAAGCTCTTAAAGAAAAATTTTGATTTAATTTATTTTTTATATCACATAAACCTTCACTCAATCTTTCAATAAAATGTATTGTCTTATTCTACTTAAAACTATTAAATTTTGTATTTAAAGACATAAGATTTATTATCAAAAAAGTACTATAATATCATTTCACATACTTTCAGTTACCTTAAAAAACCTTAAAAAAATATTCCATTACCCATAAATAAATTAAAGCTTAAATAAGTCCAATTTGTTTAATGAAAAGTTTTTTAAAATTTAAAATATTTTTAAAATTTTTATTGCTTA